>JARHVA010002850.1:957500-1557500 GCA_037957365.1 Torreya grandis
AAACTTATCAACCCATATACATGGAATATGGGCATGGATTATGTGTTTAATCCTTTGTTCCCTAAAACTACTATTGATACATCTATTATGGAATTATCCACTATTTCAACATAAATATTGGTTTTAATATCTATTACTAGTCAAAACATGTTTTCATCCCCTTTAGTGACTCCTAAAATTTATAATTTAAATAGTATTGGGCCTACAATTCAATCATTCCTTTAATTTATAAAAACCTTGAAAGACAAAAATAAAAACATTGAATAAAAAGATTTAAACTCCCCTCATGCTATAAATTTACAAGATGTGTTGCATAACCCTCTTCCATTTGAAATCTCTTTGCACCCTTTGCCAACTAGATTTTTTACACCTAACCTTACATTTTATGATGGAAAGGGTGATCATGAACAACATATTCAAACCTTATATGTAGCATGCCTTGACTATGCTTTCAATGATAAAATTTTGACCAAATTATCCCCAAGAAGTCTCAATGACTATGCTTTGAGGTGGTTCTATGATCTACCTCTCCAATATATAAAATAATTCAAACATATTACAAACTATTTTTAGTACACTTTTCCATTAACATTTCTAAAAATGTTTCCTATTCCCAAATTTCCAAAATCAAATAAGGAACCAATACACCTATCAATGAATATGTCTTAAGATATAAGACAATGCTAGCCAAAATGACTAGTCATATATGCTATATAAATAGTTATAAGATACTTTCAAGAAAATTTTGATTACTCCTTTACATGATTCAATTGTCTTTAATAAATTTAAATCTTTAGATGACTTATGCCATATTATACATGACTTTGAAATAAAAATTATATCATTGAATAAACTCAAGTATGTAAAAACACACCAGCTACATCTACATCTAGTATAAATTGTATAATTAAACCAAGTTATAAGGTAAAACCTTTTGAGCCTAAAAAATAAACAACCAACATCATTAACAAAATTACACAATAGCCTAATTGGCTTGTCTTATTTAATGCACCAAGGAGATAATTTACATGTTTAACGGTGTCCCTAGATTCATTACTCCTATGGTTACTAGAGTGATAGCTTATATATCTCCCTCATCTTATTGAGGTTGATATGATTCAACCTCTACCCAAAGGATATTATGTGAATGCTTATTATAATTATCATCAAGGACCATGACATTCTATGAGTAGATGTTTTACCTTGAAGCATAGGATCCAAGATCTTATCAATGGCCAAAATCTTACATTTTAGGATCCTTCAAAGGCATAAATTTCATAACCTAGTTAACACCATAAATAAAAAATATTTAAAAATTATTTGGAAGAACATTTTTATAAGGAACTAGAAGTCCAAATGGCATATAATTCACATCCTCCTCCATCACATTATAGACACCCAATATATGGAATTATTGGTACTTGCATGCACCATATACCTCTTATGGTTTAGAGACCTATTTATTTTGATGATGATGAAATTAAGGATGATGACTCTGATCTTATTTCCCTATTAACTTGAGCATACCTTGATAAACACCCCATAAACAGTTTTATGATTGATAATAGTGCAACAAAAAATATTTGCACAATGATGTTACTTATTCACTTGGGTTATACTCATCATAATTTACACCCATATACCAAATAAATTATAACATTCTATGAGACCTCCCATAATATTTTTAGTAAGATTGACTTACCTTTACAATTTGGTCCTACATATGTGATTCCTACCTTTTTAGTTACCCATTTTAAAAGCATATTTGATATATTACTAGGAAGACCTTGGATACACAATCTTCAAACAATACCTTCTATAGTGTATGGGTGTGTCAAATACATTCAAGCCAATTGGGTAATTACAATTTATAGAATTCCATATGATCATCCTCTTGAATAGAGGAAACTTATACCCAGACAACTAGATATCAAGCTTACTAAGGATAATCCCCCATATAAGGGTAAGCAATAGGTAATCCCCTTTACTATATGGTTGGTACTAGAGATACCATTACAACATAGACATATAATATATTCCATAGAATCCCAATCCTCTACTACAAACCATGTTCAAATATAAAGAACACCTACACATATTCTTATTATTTTTATTTGAAAGAAACAAACAAGTACTCAACGATGGGTTCCAAAAACTCCTACTCTAATTACTCTTACTATTTCTTCATGACAACAAATTCTTATTTAACATACATATAGAATCAACAATACCACAGTGATATGTATTTCACCTATATATGCTCCTTGGCCATGTATATGAGGTATTACACCAAATTTATAGTGGGGAGATATCCATGACCATCAATTGAATGGCCTTATAGGATGATCTTTCATATCTCCTAAAATACCCCAAAAAATAAAAAACATTCAAAAAACTAAAAACACTATCAGTACTTACCTATTCTATTGGCTCCTTAGCATCCATATGTTACTTTAGTATTGATGTACCACATAGTTACTCCTACATAAACATATGTGTCACAATTATACATTGGGTGTGATACATGAATACACATTTACATGATACACTCCTATTTTAGATCTTGGGCTTTCCCTCTACTCATGTCATATGATCATTTGGGGAATCCACTTCTTTAATCTAAATATACATAGGTTATATGATTCGATAATCACTCCACATTATCGTGTTTGAGTTACACACCACACACACATAGATATATATACATACATATATATATATATATATACATACATACATATATATATACATACATAAATATATATATATATAAATATACATATACATATATACATACATACAAATATATATATATATATATATACATACATACATACATACATATATATATATATACATATATATACATATATATATATATATGTATATGTATATATGTATAATTTGTATGTATGTATGTATGTATGTGTGTGTGTGTGTGTGTCTATATATATATATATATATATATATATATATATATATATATATATATATATATATTTACACATGCATATTATCCATGATTATATCTTACATAGGGTACTTCATGTGCCATACACTTGACATACTTTTTTAACACATTAGATCCATGGGCTACTATGACATGTTTATGTTGGTTTCTTATGTTTTACTTTATCCACTTATTTGTGTGTATTTTCTTGCTTGTTAAAGCATTTGAATATGCTTCTTTGATTTAGACCCCCTACCTATGTATGCTTTATTTAAAATTTACATCATATCATTTTTTATGATTTGGAAATTTGAATATCCTATTATTTATTTCATGTACATTAGACTAATTCATGTCCCTTCAATTGTGTAGTATTTAAACATGCCCCTTATTTGCAGTCTCATTAGACCATTACTTGTTCAATTACTTTTGAAGGCTCTTATGTGTGTTATTTTTTAATTTTTAATCTTGTATTGTTACTATATAGACATTTCCATTATATTTATCATACATCTTAGGCATCCATGTGATCACATTGGTCCCATTTACTTAGACATGTTTCTTATATATGCTACATAGTTACATTTATAGATTTTATAGTGGTTTTACCCTTTTGAGGTGAGGTAACTCCCAGTTCCTATTGTTTCCTCACCCAAGGAGGAATATTAATGGATGCATGCTTTGGAACCATGTTCTCCGCACTTGACAAAGTTATCATATTTAATAAGAGCATGTTTTGGAATCATGTTCTCCAAACTTATGTAGTATTTAGTATTTATATTAGTTTATAGATTCAGTGGGGGAATATCATATGGACATGGCTTTCACACATTTAAAAAAAAATAGATTTATTGGGGGCATGTTTTGGAATCATTTTCTCTAGATTTATTTATTATATGTTACTTATATTAGTTTACAAATTTAGTGGATACATGATTTGGAAGTATTTTCTCCACATCTATTAAGTATAAGTGTCTCTAGTTTACAGTGGGGGCATGTTTTAGAAATATGTCCTCCACATTAGTACTTATATTATTTTTCATATTTCTCCACAGATAATGGGGGCATGATTTAGATGCATGTCCTCCATACTTAAATAGTTATATAAATTATCCAAAGCATATAATTATATGATTAAAATTCATAGTTGTGGTAGAAATTTATATTTTGGTATCATTATTTTACATAATTTTAGTATCATACATATCTAAGATGCATATGCTATGTAATACATGATTAATATTTCAAAATCCTAATCAATTTTATATCCCAAAACCATTGCATGTGTTGATACCCTATGGACCTTTATAGACCATATTGATCTAATCTACTATAGGAGCTAGTTCACCTTTTGGTATGGTTAAGGTGATCAAAACACTAAATATTTCCATGTTTTTGGGTTGGATTTGATCATACAGCCTCACCAAGTTATAATTATCATTATATTAAATGGTTAAACTAATATCAACTACCAAGTGGTAACTTAGTTTTGCTCTAAAGTTGGGGATCTCTCTCTCTCTCTCTCTCTCTCTCTCTCTCTATATATATATATATATATATATATATATATATATATATATATATATATATATATATATATATGCACTTTAAATATTTACCCTAATATTAGTTTTAAATATTTAAAATGATACATATTTTGTAAAAAAAAAATCCAGTAGGCAATGTGGTTACATTGAGACACATGTGTACTACTAAACATTGCTCTTTCAATTTAAATCATTTCAAATAATTTTAACTCAAATTATATGCAATAATTTTATATTATAACATGCTCTTTGTTTTTGGTCAATCACCATCAAAGTACTTAAATTCAACTCAATCAAATATAATGTGTGCATACACACCTAGGTACTTGTTCCTTTTCTTTAATCTAGAAATTTCATCACTAGCTTAAAGGAGGGGAAAATGTAGACAACATTTTGTGATTTTATAGCACCTTAGTCGTGTATACTTGGTAACATTAGACTTTGGTTTTTTCTCTTAGTTATACACTCTTCTTACTTTTGTAATCCTTGAATCTACTCTATCTTGTGCCCCTTAGCCTATCTCTAAGTATTACTAGTCTTATATTGATGACACAAACATTCAATCTTGCCTAAAATGCTTAAAATGTACTTATCTTACACCTCTATAAGTTTTAATCATGTACATTTTTGTTACTTCCTAGACACTAACATCAAGGACATAAAGTAGCATTGATATTATTGTCTTACCCTGATGTAATTTTTTGTTGCCCTAAATTCATCTAATTTTCATTTGAAATGTATTCAAATAGTTATCCTAAGTTCTTTAATGTGAGTTATTACTCCAATTGTATCAATATAAATACAACATCAACCCTCATTCATTCCTCACCTAGTGTTCAGACTAACACTCAAATAGAATTCAATTGAGAAAATCTTTCCTATGTATTTCTATTTACAAACAATTCATATGTACTACACATATACATGTCTAAAGTAATAAATGAATAACACAAGAGCTTGATTTAATAAGTTAAAATCTAGGTCACTAGTGTACTTGCTTTATACATATTACATGATTCACGCATAAGCCAACATGTAGGGAATAACTACATGAGTCTGAGGCCTTCTTCTAAAATATTGGCCATGTAGGTAGCACCCTTTGATTATGGGTTCATTTTTGTTTAATAAACACCATGTGCCCACTAAAAAAATCCAATAGGTAATGTGGTTACATTGACACACATGTGTACTACTAAACATTGCTCTTTCAATTCATATTTATTTCAAATAATTTTAATGCAAATTATATGCACTAATTTTATACTATAACATGCTCTTGGTTGTTGGTCAATCACCATCAAATTACTTAAATTCAACTCAATAAAATATAAAGTGTGCATACACACCTAGGTACTTTTCCTTTTCTTTAATCTCTAAATTTCATCACTAGATTAAAGGAGGGGAAAATGTAGACAACATTTTGTGATTTTATAGCACCTTAGTCTTGTACACTTGGTAAGCTTAGAATTTGGTTATTTATCTTAGTTATACACTCTCCTTACATTTTTAATCCTTGCATCTGCTCTATCTTGTGCCCCTTAGCCTATCTCTTAGTCTTACTTATCTTATATTGATGACATAAACATTCTATCTCGTCTATAATGCTTAAAATGTACTTATCTTACACCTCTATAAGTTTTGATCATGTACATTTTTGTTACTCGTTAGACACTAACATCAAGGACATAAAGTAGCATCGATATTATTGTCTTACCCCAATGTAATTTTTTGTTGCCCTAAATTCATCTAATTTTCAAATGAAATGTATTAAAATAGTTAGCCTAAGTGCTTTAATGTGAGTTATTACTCCAATGGTATCAATATAAATACAAGATCAACCCTCATTCATTCCTCACTTGGTGTTCAGACCAACACTCAAATAGAATTCAATTGATAAAATCTTCCCTATTTATTTCTATTTCCAAACAATTCATAGGTAGTACACATATACATGTATAAAGTAATAAAGGAATATCCCAAGAGCCTAATTTAACAAGTTACAAGCTAGGTCACTAGTGTACTTTCTTTACACATATTACATGATTCACACACAATACAACACGTAGGGAATAACTACATGATTATGATGCCCTATTCTAGAGTATTTCCTATGTACGTATCACCCTTTGATTATGGGTTCATTATTGTTAAATCAACACCATGTGCTCAATCAAAAATAACTTTTTAATAGGCAATGTGGTTACATTGACACACATGTGTACTACTAAACATTGCTATTTCAATTTAAATCTATTTCAAATAATTTTAACTCAGATTATATGCACTAATTTTATACTATAATATGTTCTTGGTTGATGTTCAATCACCATCAAAGTAATTAAATTCAACTCAATCAAATATAATGTGTGCTTCCACATCTAGGTACTTATTCCTTTTCTTTAATCTAAAAATATCATCACTAGATTAAAGGAGGGGAAAATGTAGACAATTTTTTGTGATTTTATAGCACCTTAATCTTGTACACTTGGTAATCTTAGAATTTGGTTATTTGTCTTAGTTATACACTCTCCTTATTTTTGTAATCCTCGCATCTACTCTATCTTGTGCCCCTTAGCCTATCTCTTAGTCTTACTAGTCTTATATTGCTGACATGATTATTTTATCTTGCCTAGAATGCTTAAAATGTACTTATCTTACACCTATATAAGTTTCGATCCTATACATTTTTGTTACTCCCTAGACACTAACATCAAGGACATAAAGTAGCATCGATATTATTGCCTTACCCTGATGTAATTTTTTATTGCCCTGAATTCATCTAATTTTCAAATGAAATGTATTCAAATGGTTAGCCTAAGTGCTTTAATGTAAGTTATTACTCCAATAGTATCAATATAAATACAAGATCAACCCTCATTCATTCCTCACCTAGTGTTCAGACCAACACTCAAATAGATTTCAATTGATAAAATATTCCCTATTTATTCATGTTTCCAAACAATTCATAGGTACTACACATATACTTGTCTAAATTAATAAAGGAATAGCCCAAGAGCTTGATTTAACAAGTTACAAGCTAGTTCGCTAGTGTACTTTCTTTATACATATTACATGATTCACACACAATCCAACACATAGGGAATAACTACATGAGTATGAGGCCCTCTTCTAGATTATTTTCTATGTAGGTATCACCCTTTGATTTTGGGTTCATTACTATTAAATCAACACCATATGCCCAATCAAAAATGACTTTTTAATAGGCAATGTGGTTATATTGACACACATGTGTACTATTAAACATTGCTCTTTAAATTTAAATCTATTTCAAATACTTTTTAACTTAGATTATATGCACTAATTTTATACTATAACATGTTCTTGGTTGATGTTCAATCACCATCAAAGTAATTAAATTCAACTCAATCAAATATAATGTGTGCTTACACATCTAGGTACTTATTCCTTTTCTTTAATCTAAAAATATCATCACTAGATTAAAGGAGGGGAAAATGTAGACAATATTTTGTGATTTTATATCACCTTAGTTTTGTACACTTGGGAATCTTAGAATTTGGTTGTCTCTCTTAGTTATACACTCTCCTTACTTTTGTAATCCTCAGATCTACTCTATCTTCTACCCCTTAGCCTATTTCTTAGTTTGACTAGTCTTATATTGATGACATGAACATTTTATCTTGCCTAGAATGCTTAAAATGTACTTATCTTACACCTATATAAGTTTTGATCCTGTACATTTTTATTACTCCTTAGACACTAACATCAAGGACATAAAGTAGAATCAATATTATTGTCTTACCCCGATGTAATTTTTTATTGCCCTAAATTCATCTAATTTTCAAATGAAATGTATTCAAATGGTTATCCTAAGTGATTTAATGTTATTTATTACTCCAATAGTATCAATATAAATACAAGATCAACCCTCATTCATTCCTCACCTAGTGTTTAGACCAGCACTCAAATAGAATTCAATTGATAAAATATTTCCTATTTATTCCTATTTCTAAACAATTCATAGGTACTACACATATACATGTCTAAAGTAATAAATCAATAACCCAAGAGCCTGATTTAACAAGTTACAAGCTAGGTCACTAGTGTAATTACTTTATAAATATTACATGATTCACACACAAGCCAACACATAGGAACTATATAAATGAGTTTGAGGCCCTTTTCTAGAGTATTGGCTATGTAGGTAGCACACTTTAATTATGGGTTCATTGTTGTTAAAGCAACACCATGTGCCCACTAAAAGAAAACATTCCAATAGGAAATGTGATTACATTGACACACATGTGTACTACTAAACATTTTTCTTTCAATTTAAATCTATTTTAGATACTTTTAACTCAAATTATATGCACTAATTTTATACTATAATGTGCTCTTGGTTGTTGTTCAATCACCATCAATGTACTTAAATTCAACTCAATTAGATATAATGTGTGCATACACACCTAGGTACTTATTCCTTTTCTTTAATCTAGAAATTTCATCACTAGATTAAAGGAGGGGGAAATGTAGACAACATTTTATGGTTTTATAGCACCTTAGTCTTGTATACTTGGTAAACTTATACTTTAGTTGTTTCTCTTAGTTATACACTCCTCTTACTTTTGTAATCCTCGAATCTACTCTATTTTGTGCCCCTTAGCCTATCTCTTAGTTTGACTAGTCTTATATTGATGACACAAACATTTTATCTTGCCTAAAATTCTTAACATGTACTTATCTTACACCTATATAAGTTTTGATCATGTACATTTTTGTTACTCCCTAGACACTAACATCAAGGACATAAAGTAGTATCGATATTATTGTCTTACCCTAATGTAATTTTTTGTTTCCCTAAATTCATCTAATTTTCATTTGAAATGTATTCAAATAGTTAGCCTAAGTGCTTTAATGTGAGTTATTACTCTAATGATATCAATATAAATACAAGATCAACCCTCATTCATTCCTCACCTAGTGTTTAGACCAACACTCAAATAGAATTCAATTGAGAAAATCTTCCCTATTTATTCCTATTTCCAAACAATTCATAGGTAATACACATATACATGTCTAAAGAAACAAAGGAATAACCCAAGAGCCTGATTTAACAAGTTACAAGTTAGGTCACTAGTGTACTTACTTTATACATATTACATGATTCACACACAAGCCAACATGTAGGGAATAACTACATGAGTCTAAGGCCCTCTTCTAGAGTATTGGCTATGTAGGTAGCACCCTTTGATTGTGGGTTCATTGATGTTAAATCAACACCATGTGCCCACTAAAAAAAACTTTCTAATAGGCAGTGTGGTTACATTGACACACATGTGTACTACTAAACATTGATCTTTTAATTTAAATATATTTCAAATACTTTTAAATCAAATTATATGCACTATTTTTATACAATAACATGCTCTTGGTTGTTGGTCAATCACCATCAAAGTACTTAAATTTAACTCAATCAAATATAATGTGTGAATACACACCTAGGTACTTATTCCTTTTCTTTAATCTATAAATTTCATCACTAGATTAAAGGAGGGCAAAATGTAGACAACATTTTGTGATTTTATAACACCTTAGTCTTATACACTTGGTAAGCTTAGACTTTGGTTTTTTCTCTTAGTTATACACTCTCCTTACTTTTGTAATCCTTGCATATACTCTATCGTGTACCCCTTAGCCTATCTCTTACTCTGACTAGTCTTATATTAATGACACGAACATTATATCTTGCCTAGAATGCTTAAAATGTACTTATCTTACACCTCTATAATTTTTGATCTTGTACATTTTTGTTACTTCCTAGACATTAAAATCAAGGACATAAATTATCATTGATATTATTGTCTTACCCCAATGTAATTTTTTGTTGCCCTAAATTCATCTAATTTTCAAATGAAATGTATTCAAATGGTTAACCTAAGTGCTTTAATTTGAGTTATTACTCCAATGGTATCAATATAAATACAAGATCAACCCTCATTCATTCCTCACCTAGTGTTCAAACCAACACTCAAATAGAATTCAATTGAGAAAATATTCCCTATTTATTCATATTTTCAAATAATTCATAGGTACTACACATATACATGTCTAAAGTAATAAAGGAATAACCCAAGATCATGATTTAAAAAGTTACAAGCTAGGTCACTAGTGTACTTGATTTATACATATTACATGATTCACACACAGTCCAACACATAGAAAATAACTACATGAGTCTGAGGCCCTCTTCTAGAGTATTGCCTATGTAGGTAGCACCCTTTGATTGTGGGTTCATTATTGTTAAATCAACAACATGTTCCCACTAAAAAAACTTTCCAATAGGCAATGTGGTTACATTGACACATGTGTGTACTACTACACATTGCTCTTTCAATTTAAATATATTTCAAATACTTTTAACTCAGATTATATGCACTAATTTTATACTATCAAATGCTCTTGTTTGTTGTTCAATCACCATAAAAGTACTTAAAATCAACTCAATCAAATATAATGTGTGGATACACACCTAGGTACTTATTCCTTTTCTTTAATCTATAAATTTCATCACTATATTAAAGGAGGGGAAAATGTAGACAACATTTTGTGATTTTATAGCACCTTAGTCTTATACACTTTGTAATCTTAGACTTTAGTTGTTTCTCTTAGTTATACACTCTCCTTAATTTTGTAATCCTTACATATATTCTATCTTGTGCCCCTTAGCCTATCTCTTAGTCTTACTAGTATTATATTGATGACATGAACATTATATTTTGCTTAGAATGCTTAAAATGTACTTATCTTAAACCTCTATAAGTTTTGATCCTGTACATTTATGTTACTCCCTAGACACTAACATCGAGGACATAAAGTACCATTGATATTATTGTCTTACCCCGATGTAGTTTTTTTTTGCCTTAAATTCATCTAATTTTCAAATGAAATGTATTAAAATGGTTACCCTAAGTGCTTTAATGTGAGTTATTACTCCAATGGTATCAATATAAATACAAGATCAACCCTCATTCATTCCTCACCTAGTGTTCAAACCAACACTCAAATAGAATTCAATTGAGAAAATATTCCCTATTTATTCCTATTTTCAAATAATTCATAGGTACTACACATATACATGTCTAAAGTAATAAAGGAATAACCCAAGATCATGATTTAAAAAGTTACAAGCTAGGTCACTAGTGTACTTGATCTATACATATTACATGATTCACACACAATCCAACACATAGACAATAACTACATGAGTTTGAGGCCCTCTTCTAGAGTATTGGCTATGTAGGTAGCACCCTTTGATTGTGGGTTCATTATTGTTAAAGCAACAACATGTTCCCACTAAAAAAAAATTCCAATAGGCAATGTGGTTACATTGACACACGTGTATACTACTACACATTGCTCTTTCAGTTTAAATCTATTTCAAATACTTTTAACTCAGATTATATGCACTAATTTTATACTATTGCATGCTCTTGTTTGTTGTTCAATCACCATCAAAGTACTTAAAATCAACTCAATCAAATATAATGTGTGGATACACACCTAAGTACTTATTCCTTTTCTTTAATCTATAAATTTCATCACTATATTAAAGGAGGGGAAAATGTAGACAACATTTTGTGATTTTATAGCACCTTAGTCTTATACACTTTGTAATCTTAGACTTTGGTTGTTTCTCTTAGTTATACACTCTCCTTAATTTTGTAATCCTTACATATACTCTATCTTGTGCCCCTTAGCCTATCTCTTAGTCTTACTAGTATTATATTGATGACATTAACATTATATTTTTCTTAGAATGCTTAAAATGTACTTATCTTACACCTCTATAAGTTTTGATCCTGTACATTTTTGTTACTCCCTAGACACTAACATCGAGGACATAAAGTAGCATTGATATTATTGTCTTACCCTGATGTAATTTTTTTGTGCCTTTAATTCATCTAATTTTCAAATGAAATGTATTAAAATGGTTAGCCTAAGTGCTTTAATGTGAGTTATTACTCTAATGTTATCAATATAAATACAAGATCAACCCTCATTCATTCCTCACCTAGTGTTTAGACTAACACTCAAATAGAATTCAATTGAGAAAATCTTCCCTATTTAATCCTATTTATAAAAAATTCATAGTTACTACACATATACATGTCTAAATTAATAAATGAATAACCCAAGAGCCTAATTTAACAAGTTACAAACTAGGTCACTAGTGTACTTACTTTATACATATTACATGATTCACACACAAGCCAACATGTAGGGAATAACTACATGAGTCTGAGGCCCTCTTCTAGAGTATTGGCTATGTAGGTAGCACCTTTTTATTGTGGGTTCATTGTTGTTAAATCAACACCATGTTCCCACTAACCCATTTTTCCCCATGGTCACAATGAAGATGGAAAGCTAGGGTTTTTCCATTTCAAAAAGAGTGACTATCTATGACCTAGATCTAAATGCACCAAATCAAAGGCAAAGTAGAACCAATAAGAATACAAGTGGTTACATCCTATTTCACCAAATATTATATACAAGACACTATTATTAAACTTAAATAGTAGCATCAACATAACCATCTAGTGTTGACATAACTATCTTAATATTTAGAGGCACCAGATCCAAAATCTGACAATTATTCTAGAACTATCTTCCTCCCTATTTTTATCATGTTTTAGATATATAACTTTAATAACATCAAAAAAATATAAGTAATCTTATTTTTAATTTATATATCTATTCTAGTTTTACTTTCCATATTTAGACTATCTTAGCATAATAAATTTAGTGTATGCTTATATCTAATTTTAGCATTTAATTAGCTTATTATAGATCCAATTATTACCCTTGTGCCATTTAATTTATATATTATTAACCCTAATATTAAATTAAAAATAATGCATATTTAATTTTAGGTTTAAACACATATACATCATGAATATATACAAATCATGATATAAAACAATACAAAGATATATGTCAATCAGCTTTGACTCTAAGTGTCCTCATGACCCATCTATTATGGTGGACCACTAGGACTAGTGGTGGAGGAGGTAGTGATAGATGAAATGACTTCCATGACACTAAATTATGATTTTTCCTAGAGTTAGTGGATCTCATCACTAATCTCTATTCCTCATAGACCTCAAAATTTGGTGACATGCCCTCTAGAAGGATGAGACCCTCATATAAAATCTAGTAGTATGTTGCCTTGTCCTTAACCTAAAGCCTCTCAACTAAAATATAGGATAACCTTAGACTTTTAAGTGCATGACATATTGTACATCAATCCTTATAGAGCTTTTGTACATCTATTTTGGCCATATCTCTCTCATCTTGCACTATTGTCATCTGAGCCACCTCCACCTTCAGTGAGTCATTCTCTAATTGAAGGGATATGATTTGTGTATCTTTATGGGTCACCTATTGTTTTATCTTAATTTACCTAGCATATAGACCATCTATCTTTACTACTGGTAATCTCCTGCTACAAAATTTTATCTCTCATAGATCTTGTTATACCTAAAGGACTTGCCTCCCCTAGATCACTCATCCCCATTTGTGCCTCCTAGGTACTCTTGTACCATGTCCCTCTAAATCAAACAATTAGCCTTAGGTTTTGGTCACTATGTATATCAATATCATGTGTGTGGTTGTTTTCCTCACCCTCTACATCCACATCCATTGGTTCTTAGTCCTAACCTTGGTCTTACCCTTGTCCACTTATCTAAATTGCTCCCATTGGTATCAACTATATCCAGACATCCTAGGTCATAGTCAATCTCTTTTATCAAAATTAAAGCCACCATGCCATATAGTCCACTATCATAATGCATTTGATAGACCCACTCTGTACACCCAAGCAACCTATGGAACCCCTAAATAGCTTAATCTAAACATATGCCTATCTATAGTCTACCCCTATCTATGGATTTCTTTGGTAACATGAAAAAAATATCATTGGTGATTTGGTATATCCTAATTCATTCAAAACTATCATTACACCTGATCAATTCTATATTCCTCAATAATGTGTGTCTATCTACCAATAATGAAACATCTAGTGGTTATAAATGTAGTGTACCAACCATCACTCAACCATCTAATTTACCATGGTAGATAAGGACACCATATGAAATCCATGTCTACCATGTCATATATTACTCTATAATATAGTTAGATATCTCCTGTGTACCCTATATGGCTAGCTCATATCTAGATATATGTATATGCCACAAATTCTTCTATCCTTTTTACTCATTTCTAACCCATTGGACACTCTATAGTAATGTGCTCCCATACCCAAACCTAGAGTAATGTAGATGCACTAGTGATCTAACAACCTTAGTATGTAACCATGTGTAATTGTAATACAACTAGGCTAGTACAATCATGCCCCAAGTAAAGATAGTGGTATCATCTAGCATGTCTTTGATCACTCCACCCAAGCCCATATGAAATAACTAGTCACTCTTATTAGGCAATATGATGCTACTAGAAATGGCCATGAGTACCACTACCTATATATCAATATATTATGGTGGTTAAGGATCCTCTAATGGTAGGTCATCTAGTTGAATATCTATGTATACCTCAATCAAATCAATGTTCACTATCCCACTCTCTATGAGAATATAAAAAACACTAAGTCATCCAATAAATATTATCATCTTGAAATTATAGTCTAGTATAGTTCTCATCCTCTAATCATCAGCCTCAAAAATTTTCACACATCTTCTAGTGTAATAGTGGCCTCTCTAGTGGGCATATTAAATGTTGATGTCTTTGAGTGTCATCTCTCAGCTAGTGTACTAAGGTACGCCTTATACACTTTGACTGTTGGTATGTGGGAAACATGTAGTAAACCTAGGGTATCCAAAAATTTACACATCTCCTCATTCTAAATCTACCTCATCCATAGACAATGAGAACATCATTCACATATCATAAAAATAATGTTCTACTCATGTAAATATAGATACATTAGTGAAAATTACTAATTCTATCAACAAATAAATATAACCTTATGAGTCACATATAATCTAATTTTACATGACAAAAACATCATTCTAATTTATTCTCCACCTAGATCATTTGAACACATATTTTCTAAATAGGCATAATCTCTCTCTTAAGACCAATTTATTATTTCTAGTGTTTTTCACTATTTCTTTCATTGGTTTCACAATTTATAAATTTTCATCATTTCTTTCAGTGGTTTCATAATTTTAGCATTTTTTTAATTAGGCATTTCCCACATTTTTTGAATTCTTATCATTTTGAGCAAAACCTTTATTTCCTAAGCATTTTCACCAATTCTATGGTATTTTCATTGTTTTTAATAGTAAAACCATAAATTTCATTTTCCATGAAATCAATGGATTCACCAAAGACCTAACTACACCTAGAAATAAATGGTATTAAATGAAAATTTTCACTAAATAAGAACCTAATTACCAATTTCCCATCCTATGGTGGTCACCTATACTCTTGGACCCAATCACTATAGTGTCTAATGCACAGAGAGACCTTCAATGCAAACTCTCACATAAAATCAAAGATAAAATATTCAATAGGGGAAGGTAAAAAGGAATAAATTTGACCCCCATGGGTTCATATATAGCTTGTAATTTAAATTCCCCCTTGTTCCCCATTCTCATTATATTCTTCTTTGGGGGGCCATTTCTAGTCCACTGACTATTTTTCATCTCATTTTCTTATACATTCTTTTTTTAAAAATTTATCTTATAGTCCATGCATTTTATTCATTTTGAGGGCCTATCCATTTTAATTCATTCTCTAATTATTCCCTTAAAGGGGAATCTAGTGTTTATCAAGTTCCCTCTAAGGCATAAATTTGAGTCCATTGGCTCATGAATTTAGCAATGCATGAACACATCATTATTCAAGCATTATCAAATGTATTATAAATATTTTTTTCATTATTTGAAAATATGTTATTGTGAATTGTGTCACGTAATGCCTTATTAAATTGAGGAAAAATGTACACACTCTATTTTAACCACTTCCATGCCTAAACGAGAACAAAATGACTTTATGCAATCACAAGTAAATTTAAATAGAAATCATAATTTGATCTAATTTACCTACATAATTACCTATCTAATTATAAATCATAACATGTCCTTGATTGGGGTAATGGATCATATAACAACATTAATCTTATCAATAACATCTTAAATCAAATTAAACCTTTGAAAGTATTATAACAAGATGATTAAATGAATATTCAATTGATAAAATAAAATTTTAAGTGTCACATTCTTATAATTATTGATTAATCTAATTAATCAATCCTAATATTCCTTTAATAGTAAATTCCATAGATTTTGGAATTATCCTATTTTCCTAAATGAAAATTTCCTTATTGCCTCACTTTAGTGACATCATAGAGTTAAATAAATGGAATGGAGTGGAGTTTGGGAAATTTGGCCTCTTACATGGTCACTTACATACACTCTTACACCTATTATAGTTCTTCTTACACACTCCTCTCTTACATGGCCTATAACACACTCTAAAGGACCAAGCATTGTACTTTTATTCCAAAATTCCTTCCACACTCCACAAAGGTCTTAATTAGAGTTCCTTCCACACTCCATGTGTGCAATAATGAGTTTGATATCTCTTCCTCTCTCCACCATTTATCTCTATCTTAGATCAATGGATCACATTCAAACCAAAAACTATAAATATAAGGGCCTTTGGACGTTGTAGACAAGTTCTCTTGAACTAAACTTATTATGCAAAAATTATACTAAAGATTTACATTTCTCCTCAAGATATTTTTTAAGACCTCAATCAGATAAGGGTAAATTATACCCACACATGGAGTTGACATTGCCAAATATATCTCATCTATAAGCTAAGCACAAGCTTCTTCAAACTAGTAATCAAAGAAGTCTCTAATGAAGTTATAATTTATTTTGTGTGATTTTTATTTGATTCATCTTGTACTTGATCTTACTCAACCTTATAGATTAGGATTATAATGTCATGTTCATGTATTTATTTTGATGTTTTATTCAGTAATGACAAACTAACCCTTTTCAAATTCTTGATCTACACCAATGACCCTCAAGCTACAAACCTACAAGTTCATTCATGAATACATGAAAGATATCCAAAAAACAAGATCAATACTATTATACATCATCAAATTAGAGAATGCATGAGAAGAGGCCTTAAAAAAAATTAGTATTCATTAATTGACTATGAATATATGGTTTGATAAGATGGTAAAGATAAAATCCTTTTAGATATTATACCTTGTCCTTTTATGGGATAAAACATGAGATGAAGGGGCATCATTACAAACTTGACCCACTCTATATTATCCCATAGTATATCTTTGATTTTTTAGGGCATAATTCATTTTAACTAAAATACCTTGTAGGGAATGACCTCTTACTTGTGAAGTGACAATTATTGAATCATTACTTCTCAATTATCCCTTCTAATGAAATTTCATAATAAACTCTCCTTAGAGGGTGCCTGGTAATTTATATATTAGTTTAGAGTTAATTAGTCTAAATTAGTTGTGTATTTTCTTATGTTCTATCATTCTTTTACTTTCTTGTTCCTATTTTTCATTATTGTGATTGTGTTTGTTTACTTTGGGGATTTATCTTAGTTTCCCATTATCTACCCTTTCTAACCTTGCATCAATTTATCCCCATTCATGTGATTTATCTTGATAATTTGTAATCCATTTTAGGGAAGTTAGAATTTAATTCAAGCCCTAGTCTCCATGCTTCATCACATCAAGGTTGACAAGGAACTAAAAACATAGTCCCATAATTGGAAGGAAGAAGGTGATCTTCCATTATTGAACAATGTGATAGGAAAAGGAACCTCTCTTGAGACACTAAAATAGCTAAGATTTATTGATTTAAAACTAAGCAAGTGAATTGAGAAAAACCATATTTTAACAAAGGTCATCATAGAACTCAAAAAGAACATATTAATCATAGAAAAATCATTGAACAAGCAAAATACCTTTTTGGTGCTAAGATATCATTGAACCATTTCTCAACCTTCATTACACTAGTCCCCAACCCTCATAGATGGAAAAAAAGGAAAATAAAAATAAAATTAAGTTTGAATCTCATGAGACTACAAGTTTCTTCCTAAGAAATGGTGATTTGGGTAGCCTCCATCATAGTCTTTCCAACAAGGATAAGAATAGAGAAAGGCTTAGAGTGTGACCAAAGGAATATTTTTTAGGGATATATCCTAGTTGGTAGAAAATTAATACATGAGTCCTATTTTCCTTAACCAAATTCTACAAATGAATTACCCTTTAAAAATTCTTTGAGCGCCTAAGGTTTTCCTAAAATTACCCTTTAAAAATAACAATAGAGTTACTCTTTGCAGAAAATGACCCTTTGATTAAATTAGGGCCCAATATGTTGTTTGTTGAATAATAATTTAGCACTCTCTTTTTCTCTAATTTTATATAATGGTATTTTCAACTACTTAAATCTCACAGCTAAATTATGAAGGCCTATAGTCTAGATTTAAAACATTAAGGCAATGTTTTCCTAATAAAAGTTGCCATTTGTTGTGACCAACATGCCTCATTCTCAAACTCTCAAATGAAGACCCTATTTGAATTAAAAAATCCATGTTTATGACTTATTGTTAAATGAATCATACCAAGCTCAAGCTAAAAATTGTTACCTTAAATTTTAGGTCAAAATCAAGGTCATTACAGACTTAATATTTTAGGCCCTTCACTTGTAAATCTAAGATTTAGTAGAATGATGTCTTAATTTTTATAGACACCTAAATTACATTTAGTGTCAAAATGCACCTAAAACCTATTAATTATTCTTCTTAACATTCAAAAAATAATTTTTGACATCTCCTTAACTATTTAAATAATTAAAAAAATCAAATCTATTCAATTGTGTACACTTTTAATCTAAATTTAATTATTAAATCTAGATCTTACACATCACCCAACATCTTCCACCTTAATCTCCCTCACATGTTTCATCACCCTAGCTAATCCCACAACTTCCTTTGAGTCATCTCTTGAGTTTTCAAATAGTTTGACTCATTCTTGATGACTCAGTTAACCATCTACATGTTTCTTTCAACATTTAAAATGGTCACCATCCTCATGGATGAAGACTCATTAGCCACCATAGATTATTTATATTATTTAAAATATCCAAATAATCCTCCACTATTGGATATTTCCTCCAAAAATCTATTAATAAATATTAAATACATCACTTTCATCATTATGAATTATGATAATGAAGTTCTATCAAAATCAAAAGGGACTTTAAAGTGAATCAAATCTATCAAAGAGCATTTTTGCACCAAAATGCTACCCATTTTACCTTTAATTGGGAGAGTAAACAACCATAATTAAAAGAGAGTTAATTGAATTCACATTAAAATGGAAGAATATTTTGCAACTAAGGTATAAGTTTGTGTTTCTTCTTTTTTATATATCTCTAGATTTGTTTGAGATAGTTTAGATTAATATTTATTAGTTTAATTTTCACTTCTATATTTTATTCAATACATTTTGGTAGACCATTCCCTCATATTTTTCATATCATAATCATAATAATTACATTTATAATCATTTTTAAATTAATTTTCATTGTTTTTCTTTTGTATATGCATATAATCTTGGTCTTGGAAGTATTGTTTGAAGTTGTAAGTCATTTTTTGGAACTTTCCATTCAATTGTACATGGTTACTCTATAACTATGAATTCAAAGACATAAAGTATAAAATTGTAACCCCAAACTATGAAATTATTTTTTACCTTATTTTTACAATCTTTTTTCCTAATTTTCTTATTTTCATCATCTTTCTGATTGCTTTCTTATTTTGTCTATATTTTTTGTTTTCTATAACTCTTTGTTTTAGTTAAACTATGAATTTAGTGAGTTTATTAGTTAAATAATTATTCTTAACTATAAAATCATTAATATCAACAATGAAACTGTTGACATTAGCCATGAAATCATCTAAAACCATGAAATTGTCCCCTCTATTTCTTATATCTTTTTTGTATTTTTTGTTTTGAATTTGTGTAGGTTAATTGAAAAATCATACTAAAACTATGAAATCATAAAAATCCACTACAAAATTATTGTTATCATCTATGATATCATTATTTTAAGCTATGAAATAGGTAACTAAAAATTCATTTATGTGTATTTTACTAATGTGTTTAACCAATGATAACTTTGCTTTTCTACTTTACTATGTAACTGTGAAATTGTAACAGAGGCTAGTTTCCTTATTGTTTTTGTAGTTTTCCCTACTTTATTACAGGTTGATTTGATTATAATCCAAAACAAACTCTCTAAAAAATTATTTATAAAATATTTGTCAAAGAAATTTCATAAAAGGGTTAAAACAAAAATCAAAGTCTTTTTATTTTTCTACTAACATTTCATTTCAATTTTTGTTTTTAGTTTATAGTAATTATCCCATACTTTGTTTATTGGGGTTAATTATTTTCTTCTAACATTGTGTTTATGTTGTTAAATTGTGTATGCTCTTCATTTGGTGTCATTTTGGTGACTATACTTGAGAATCAAAAACAATTCCATAACTTTTATGTTACATAATTTGTGTTTGTGTATGCTCTTTCCTTGTCATCATGTTGGTGATGATTCCTAGAAATCAAAAACAAGCACTAACTTTTTTTTTAGGGGATGTATTAACCATGGATTTCACCACCATGAATTAGGCCAAACCCCATGTACCAGTGGGGTATATAAATTAAGATCAAACTATTTTAATTACCTAAGCAATTATGTGTTTTAAACACACCATGACATGAGGGGATTTTATGCTCTGATACCTAGGGTTTTAATAATTACCTTGAAATATGATATTATTTATTGTCAACACATTTAAACCCCTACAATTATGTTGGATACTTTGAGATAAGACCCAATAGCATGTATTTACAATATATATTTCTTCCATGAAATCAAGTTTCAACGTACCAAAAGTTATATCATAGGACTCACATTAGATAAATTTATTCAAACCTTAAGTCTAAGATAACCTATTTATTATTTAACTTTGGTACATTGGTTATCAGTTAGCATTGATAATTTACTTTCCACAAACCCTCAAAACTAGACTCAGTGGGCCATGGGAATGGTGGGATCCTTCATGGTTATTACCTTAAAATATTAGGTCGTGGCTAAGAGCACAAATGAGTAAGTGACATCAAAAGGCCCAAACATTATTCATAACCTTTATCTTAATTTTTCACCCTTTTGTACAATTGCTTGATTGTTTAAAGTAGGACTTTGTTTTTTTCCTTGTGTTTTCCATCTGATACCATATCCTTGTTTGTAAAAAAAGTCATCTTGATTTTTAAATCTATCAAAACATCCTAAAATCAAACTTTTATAAAAAACAAAAAATAATTAGTTTAAAATCAGAATGTTTTAGTCACTTTAGTTAGTGTTCTTAGTTTAAATATTCCATTTATTTGAGTCATTTTATTTTTACCTAATCATGTTGTCTATCACTATAAAATTGGTCATGATTAATAACCCAAATTCAAGGGTTGATTCATTCAATAATTACTATTTTCAATTCATCAACCAAGAGCATCATGTAGAAATACATGAAATCATTGAATAAGAAGGAGGATGAAGAAGAAGAAGGGCTTAAAAATATGAGGATATTCCAAAATATATCCAACCTCCACCCTCTTTTTATCAATATATAATGTTAAACAAGAACAAATTCTTGCTTCAAGACTTGGGATATGGAGCAAAGATCCTGCCTGATTTTGATGTGCAAAACTTACAATACTTGATTGCAAGTAAATAATATTCACCCTCAAATATTAATCAATCTACCTATCATAGTTATTTAGAGGATATAAATTAATTTCTAACATCCTCACAACCCAATCCACAAGTCTCTCAAGGAAAATGGAAAGCTATCTTACGTGAGGAATCATCCCAAATAAGTCATGGATTCTCGATGAAAATTCATGCAACCCATGGTAACCAATAGAGTATACATTTTCAATCTCATCAACCAAAAAACCCTTTTGGTAATCCTAATATAAATTTGAATCCCATTTTACCTTCACATATTTGTCTAAATAATCTAATTTTGATCATGCCTTCAAACTCACCAATCGTCAACCCAACGAATTAAAACTTGAATTTTCACCAATCACATAATAAATCAATCCAAACTTTAATATGTATTCAAGTTTAACCATTCTAAATTTGAATATATATTCAAGTTTAAAAGGTCAAGGTCAAATCAATATAAGTTTTAATTTTAATTTAAACTAATAAATTAACCCCAATTAGAGTCTCCAATGCTTACCCATCATTACCAATCAAAATCAAAATTAGAGCTTCAATCCTCATTCTATCTCACCAATCCAACCATCTAATCCTATTTTGAGCATTGATTCTTTCACACTTAATAATACTAATATGAATTTGAATCCCATTTTACCTTCACATATTTATTCAAAAAATATAATTTTGAACATGCCTTCAAACTCACCAATCATCAACCCAACCAATTAAAACTTGAATTTTCACCAATCACACAATAAATCAATCCAAACTTTAATATGTATTCAAGTTTAACCATTTTAAATTTGAATATATATTCAAGTTTAAAAGGTCAAGGTCAAATCAATATAAGTTTGAATTTTAATTTAAACTCATAAATTAACCCCAATTAGAGTCTCCAATGCTTACCCATCATTACCAATCAAAATCAAAATTAGAGCTTCAATCCTCATTCTAGCTCACCAATCCAACCATCTAATCCTAGTTTAAGCATTGATTCTTTCACACTTAATAATCCTAATTTAAATATTGGTTTACCAAATCAATTTTCTCATCCCAATACTCTTGTATCGGCTCTACCCAATCCAAATCCAAATCCAATTCCAACTCCAACTCCAACTCATGTTAAGTCCAATCCAAACCCTTCATTTAACTCTAATCCAAATCCTAGCTTATATTCACACCAAAACCAAAACCCAACTAATTTAAAAAATCCTAATTTTAATGAAACCTTAACCTCAAAAATTCAAACACAAATCTTAATTATATCCTTAACCAAAATTAATACAACCCAAACCAAAATCCAATTAAACCAAACCAAGCTAATTCTAATTTAAACTAGGATCTAACATATCCAACCCAAACTATAATATGTATCCACAAAAATTCAATCCTAACTTGTTTAACCAATATAACTTTGGTTACAACACCAATCCAAATCCTCCACCAATACACTCAAACTTTAACACAAACCCAAGTCAACCAAATCCAAACATAAACTTTGTAAATGATACCTACCTTGGTTTCAACCCTAATCCAAATCAAATAAACTTTGGTTCTAATACTAATACAAATCCAACCAAACTTGGTTTCAATGCTAATACAAACCCAATGAAACTTGGTTATGATACTAATCTCAATCCTTTTTTGAATCCTCAAAATGTTAACTTTATCAACAGACCTTCAAATAATTTCAACCAAAAACCCAATTAATTTCCTCAAAACCAAACTAACATAAACCAATTCATTGTTCAACATTCAAACTTCTATAATCTATCAAGTCAAGTGAACCAATTATCTCCATATATTATACAAGAGTTCCAAAACATAAAAGATGCTAGGGTTCAAGGCTTACAAGATAGTGCTTACTTTAG
The DNA here is from genome assembly GCA_037957365.1 of Torreya grandis. NCBI lineage: Eukaryota > Viridiplantae > Streptophyta > Pinopsida > Cupressales > Taxaceae > Torreya > Torreya grandis. Next base: position 981,709 of record JARHVA010002850.1, read on the forward strand.
GCAAAAATAGTTCAAATTTCAGTAAATTTGTTCATATCCTTATAGTTTAAGTATAATGACAACATCTTTACTAAAATACTTTTAACTCCTAAAATTTGATAAATATAAAGGTAGAGGAGATCCCAAAAAAAATTAAATTGGCTTCTATCATGAATGTGCAGACATTATTTAGAGTAATGAATACATGTTGCAATGATTCTCATGAAGTCCTAGGGTTCAACCCTTGAATGGTTTTCACACCTTTGAAATGGATAAACTATACCTTTGAGGACTCATCTAATAAATTTTTTCACACTTTTCCTATAACATTGAAAATGATTTGACCACTTTGGATTTATACAATACCAAACAAAGTGATAGTGAAACCTTTACTTCTTTCCTACAAAGATGGAAATAAATGGTAAGTCATTTCACATGGTCATTTATCAAAACTAAACTTGTATACATATTCATAAATAATATAAATTCATACTCAAGACATCACTCATTAATCTTTTACCCAAGAACATTTAACTAAATCATTGAAAAAGGAGTTTAAGTAGAGAAAACATTAATTAATATAGGTGTGATCAAAATATTTAAAATAGACAATAATTCCTCCAAACCAATGAAAAAACCAAGGTCTTTGAAAAAAATAAGAACCTTATTGGAGATGAGGTGAGTGACGTAAAAAGAAATCAAAATCCTCCAAATTAAATGCAAACTTACACCTAACCTATGAATAACATAGCTATTCCCGGTGAGCAACCTAGACAAGGAAGACCTAAGCGTAAATTTACTAAATTGGGTGACACTAATGAAAATGTTATATGAAAGTTGGATAATGCTAACATGATCACTTGGTCTAACACCAAACCCTTTGATGATAATGTTTTTAAACTTGACCTATATAAAGAGGATGAATATTGTGAGTACCATAGGTTCAAAGGAGTTTTATTAATAGGTATATGCACCTCAAACATTACATTGAAGACCTCACTAATAGAGGAGATATGGTGATTAAAAATCAAACATCTAAAACATCTAACAACCAAAATTTGTGGATATACAAAGATCTATTCCCCAATCATGAGAAAGGAAAAGGAAATAAAAAACAAGAACAATCAAAAGCTAGTAATGTTAATTAGGCAAGTCATCATTTTGATTTTATACTTAATAATGTAAATTTTATGAATAACGACATCAATGCCATTAATTTTCCATCATAAGAGTGTTCCATTATTACAAGGTGTGTAAAGATTAATATTCAAAGTGCATCATCCTCTAATGTTAAATGTAAGTATAAAATTATCAACCATCTTAAGAATACACTAGTAAATATTTCTATATTAGACCTTCTCAAGACGTATCTTGTATATAAATATATCTTGTACAAAGTCATCCAAGAGTCAAGTTTCCCTCAAGACATCAATCCTATGAACTTCCAAGCATTAATAGTCACTTTAGAAAATAATAATCAAGTAATGATTGATCATTGTAATGTATATCCTTTAGGGTCAAATCACAATCTTCTATTATACATATAGGTTATCATCTCTAGGCACAAGGTGAAGAGGGTATTTATAGACAATGGTTCAATACTAAATCTATGTACATTATAGATTATAAAACACCTAAGATATCCAATAACAACATTAGAAACAAATATTATTATTATAAAGACATACAAAAACAATAAGCAATAATATATGGGCACGATATATCTTCTTTTGATGGTGGGGTTTGTTATTAAATCAAATCCCATTCATGTACTTGATCTTGATCAACCATATAACATACTTCTTGGACATCTATGCATACATTCCATGAATGCCATCCTATCCACCCTACACTAATGTTTGAAATTTTCTCATGAAGTAATGGAAGTTACTATACAATTTGATCCTCAACCATTCCAATATTTCAATTTATTAGAAGCAAAATACCAAAAGTCCAATTATTTATCAGTTATTGATGACAAATTTACTCCCATGGAGGATTATCTTTTGCTTGAAAACTATGTCCATCTAGAAAAATTTATTTCAAACACCTTCTCCTAGTGGTTGGATTAACACACCAACCACTACATTTTCACCAAAAAGGATTCCACTAGTGAACCATCCAATCAACCATCTGAATAAGCTTCTAATCATACATCTTCTTAGGAAGCCTCGAATTAATCACCTACTTCCAAAGCAACCTCATCCACCTCATCCCATTTTAAGATCATTGATAAAGAATTAATGACTACATCATACAAGATTTCAACTGTACTAGTATAATTCATACAAATCCACATAATTATTTCAAGCCCCACCATCAAAAGGATAATAGAATGGTTAAGAAATTTAGCAAGACAAAAATTTTAGAAGGTGGTTTCTTTTTAGGTGAGCATATGAAAGATTCCAATCCTTATTGGATTTATTCTAATAAACTAAATATTTGATTTACTAATAAAAAAAATCCCATTTATAACTCCATCATGTGTAACATGATTAATTATAAGGGTAAAGTCCTTAGCGTCCATGAACAAGGATCCATTAAACCTAGAACAATACAAAAAATGAAGCTAAACATGGAATAGGATATAATACACTCAATGTGCATCTCACACTTTTCCAAAGTGACTCTTCTAGTGAGTCAGAGGATAGTTCTTTAGATATCGAAATGGGTTATGTTTTTAGCCACTTTGAAAACCTTACCCTCACCAACATTTTTCATGAGAATGTCACTCTTATAATGTATCTCACATATCTATCCCTCATAAAGTGGGAATAACATACAACACATAATTATGTCAAGCCCCACCATCAAAAGGATAATAGAATGGTTAACAAATTCAGCAAGACAAAATTTTTAGAAGGTGGTTTCCTTTTAGATGAGCATATGAAAGATTCCAATCCTTATTTTATTTATTATAATAAACTAAATACTTGATTTACTAATAAAAAATATCCCATTTATTACTCCATCTTGTGTAACATGATTAATTATAAGGGTGAAGGCCTTAGCCTCCATGAACAAGGATCCATTAAACCTAGAACAATACAAAAAAATGAAGCTAAACATGGAATAGGATATAATACACTCAATGTGCATCTCACACTTTTCCAAAGTGACTCTTCTAGTGAGTTAGAGGATAGTTCTTTAGATATCGAAATGGGTTATGTTTTTAGCCACTTTGAAAACCTTACCCTCACCAACCTTTTTCATGAGAATGTCATTCTTACAATGTATCTCACATATCGATCCCTCATAAAGTGGGAATAACATACAACACCTCTTCTTGATAATTTTAAAAATGATGAGGCTATTTAAAAATTCTTAAGGATAAGGGACCATATTCTAGCTAGTGATCACAAGAAAGGGTTTTCAGTTTAGTTAGATGATTCAGCATACTTTAGGGAATAGTAACTACATCACAATATCAATTTAATCTACTTCTAATTAGATAGACCTAGAGGAATATTTTAATCTTACTTCACCACCCCCAAATTATAAATAAGAATCAACTCTCCTTGTTGAATAAACTATTCCTGTAAACATTCGTATAGAAGAGCATCCAAAAATTGACAAAATTTCAATATCTCTTAGTCAAGAAGAAAGGGACATAGTTACACTTTTGCTTCCTAAATTATCTAATGTATTTGTATAGTCTTATGTGGATATGATAAGGATTGATATATAACTAGTAGTTCATCACATTTTTATACATCAAAACATTAAGACAATCAAATAGAAACTCTATAAGATGCATCCCAAGATTGCACTGCTAGTGAAAGAGGAACTAAAGAAGTAACTGGTAGTAGGTTTCATACATCATATTGACTATTTATATTGGATATCCAACATAATACTAGTATCAAATAAACTATACGGGATTATAGTATGCAAATATTTTTTTGATATCAATAAGTCATGTCCAAAAGATGATTTCCCATTGCCCAATATATACATGATCATATATTAAACTGTAGGTCATGATATATTGTCTTTGGTGGAGGCTTTTTCAGGATATAGTCAAATCAAATTCACTACTAAAGACTAATACAAAACTACATTAATAACACCATGGGGAACATTTTTCTATCAAGTAATGCCTTTTCATTTAAATAATTCTAGAGCTAAATATTAATGGGCAATGATTATCATCTTCCATGATATGCTTCATGACATTATAAAAGACTATGTTGACGATATTCTTTCAAAGTAAAAATCTAGATAATAACATCTGCAAGTGCTTTTCCATATCTTTAAATGCTTGAGAGATTATAAAATGAGATTGAATCCTAATAAATATGTTTTTGGCATGACATCAAGAAAATTATTAGGTTTAATTATTTCACAATGCAGCATATAAGTTGATCCTACTAAGGTTTTAGATATAATGGATATGGGCCCACCAGAGAATCTTAAACATCTTAGAAGTTTGCAAGGAAAAATTCAAGCTATCAAATATGTTATATATCAGCTTGCAGACATTTGTCACCCATTCACATTTTTGCTAAACAAAGACACTCCTTTTAGTTGGAATGAGAATTGTGAAAAAGCATTTGATAATCTTAAAAATATCTTTCCAATAACTAGTACTAATTCTACCTATTACTAATGAATCTTTTTTATTATATATCAACTACTCAATTTACACTAGGGGTATTATTAGTATAGCATGATGACAATGGGAAAGAAAGAGTAGTGTATTACTTAAGTAGAACGTTGATATCCTATGAACTCAATTACTCTCAAATATAAAATGCATATCTAGGAATTATTTTTTTCTCTCAAAAATTGTAACATTACATGTTCAACAATCAAACTAATATCATTTCCAAGATAGAACCTCTTAAATATATTCTATCTAGAATAGTTCTAACTAATAAGATGTCTAAGTGGATAATGCTTCTTAGTGAGTTTTATCTATAGTATGTCAATAAAAAGGTAATTAAAGGATAGATCTCAGTAGATATATTGTGTGATGCACCTCTAAATGATAAATCACATATTGTTATAGAATTTTTGGATGAAGAAATAATGTCTATAATGAGTCTCTACTTTGGTAATTATTCTTTAGTGGTTCCTTTGCCAATCATGAATCAAGGATATCTATCTTATTAGTCATACTAGATGGGGATTATATTCCCAAGGCTTTCAAAATTGAGTTCCCTTGCACAAATAACATTATAGAGTATGAAGGTCTTATAGAAGTTCTCAAAATGAAAATAAAATGGGGAATCCATAATATTCTTGTTTTTGAAAATTCTAAGATTATTATTAATCAATTAATAAATGAATTCTAAGATTGTGATGATATTTTGATCCCTTAAAATGGATGGTGAATAATTTAAAATTTCTTTTGAATTCATCTAATTTGAACAAGTTCTAAGAATCAATAATAGGCTAGCAGATGTCATGGCTAAAATTGGTTCGCTACTTGATTTAAGAATAAAAACAATAAGTTCTTGGTGGAATACCTAATGATACCATCTTACGATATGCCTAATTCAAAAATGGTTTTTGAGGTGGTTGGTCCCACTTCTCCCTAGTACTCTAACATATGTACCTATATTCATAATAACACCTTAGCATCCAACCTATCCCATAATTAGTGCAATTCTTTTATCTAATATAACTCTTGATACACCATTTTTGGCAACACCTTATATTGCAAAGGCTATGAAAGAACTCTTTTACATTATTTAAATTTTTAGTAATCTAATTTGGCAATTATTAAAGTCCATAAGGGAATATGTGGGGTACATTTGAGTGGCATGGTCCTAAAACATAAGATTTTACGTGTAGGTTATTATTGGCCTACCATGAAATCCAATTTATGTGCTTATTTTAAAAAATGTATACCTTGTTATAAACTTGGGGAGCTTATACATAGGGGTTAGACCTCATTGGAAAAATAAATCCAATTTCTTCCTATGATCATAAGCATATTTTTATAGCAACAAATTACTTTACTGAGTGGGTTGAGGCAATGCCCTTTACTTATGTAATTGGAAATAAAATTTATAAATTCATCTTAAACCACATTATCTACCACTTTAGTATCCCTTGAAATATCATTTATATAAATGGAAAATCATTCAAGAATAAGGATGTCAAATCTCTTTGTCATACTTACCACTTCAATCATAAGTGATTCACTCCCTACTACCCAAAAGGCAATGAACAAGTTGAGGCAACCAATAAAAATATTTTACACATCCTTAAAAGAGTTATCAATGAAGTTGGTCATGACTATCATACACATCTATATCCTACCCTCTAGGCATACTGTACTAGCATCTATACACCCACAAGGGCTACCCCTTATTCCCTTGTATATGGTAGTGAGTCTATTTTACCAATATAATTCAAGGTTCCATATTTTCATATATCCTTGAAATAAATCATTGATGAATAATCCTACCATAATTCATGCCTTAATAATCTCAACCTTCTAGTTGAGAAAAGACTTAATGCTTTAAACCATTTTCAAGTCTACCACAATCACCTTTGTCGTAGCTATAATAAGTGGATAAAATATAGGGAGTTTTAAATTAGAGATTGTGTTCTTAAGGAAAACCAACATAATACAAATGCTAAAAGAGAAAAGAAAGGAAAGTTTGAGCCTAATTAGTTGGGCCCATATGTTGTCATTTCTACTTATGGATCAGGAGCTTATATATTGGCTATAGAATATGGAGAATAGCTTGATGAACCTATGAACATCATGGACCTTAAGATATTATATGCCTAATTTTTTATATACGCTATTGTTGATATCCTAGGTGCCAAAAATAAAAATAAACAAAAACAAAAACCCAAAAGCTAAAAAATAAATAAATAATCAAAAGCTAAAAAACTAAAATATAAAATATACAAAATCAAAAAAAAAGATTATCTAAAACTAAAAACTAGTTTATTAGCGCTTTGGTCAAGTACCATGGTGAAAACCATATTTCTAGTGTCATGTGTAATCCATTATCTATATCCACCCTAGTTACTTAGTGGCATCATGTTTTAGTAGTCCATTATACACTTCAACATTATTATTTATCATTTATTCATCACTTGTCCTATATTATGTTATCTTAAGGTTCAATACTTAAACTTGTGAACCTACATCCTTGCTCATGATAGAGGAATGTATTCTATATTACTAACTTTGTCACAATCATTTATAACCATCTTAAACCTAAAAATAAAAAAACCAAAACTACATGTAAACACTTATCAAGAATATATACCATCCTAACTATCTTTCAACATCTTTCATTCACACAATATTGGTGGTTTAATCGTGAATATTTTTCATCCAACACTCAAGACCTCATCAATCGTACATTTTAGAATCACTTCCCATATTAAGAGAACTACATCTAGATTGATATCCACACATATAATTTTTCTAGGGTGTATTATGTAGGCAACACTTAGAGATTTGGGGTATCTAGGGTCAGATTGGCCACTACCTTTCCCATTATCCATTTCTCTAAGAATTTAATGTAGGAACATGAAGCCTACAGTTGTCATTTTTGTGTTTTGATCAATAGAGGGTCAATTATGGTCAAATTATAATTTCAAGCTGTTTTAGGGACCTTATTAGGTCCACTTGTGTCTTAGGAGTCCATCTAGAGTCATTAGAGTGAGTTTTATAGGCTATAGGAGTTTTCCCTCCAAAATCAAGAATTTAAAAATTCAAATAATTAAACTAAGTCTAAGAGGGTTCAAAGCATGTAAGGAGTGAATAGATGAGTCAAGTGGGTTAAGAAGTCTAATTAATTCATATATAATGTGGTAACAAGTCATATGGGTTAAGTTCATAAGGTGGAAGTCAAGTTGTGTATGGTTACCCTCACCCATATGTTGGATGGACAAGAAAAGAAGTTGCTTTGTAACTGAATTGAATAACCACCCTTCAAGTTGGTGGAAATAGAGGATGGTAAGTAAGTTAGGAGGAGAGAGTAAGTGAAATATAGGTTGGAGAGGCTCCAAGAAATAAGATCATGGAGCAATGTCAAAAAAACTTTGTAAACCTCTCAAGAAGGTGATGGCATCCTCATATGGATAGTTTTGTAAACAACAAAGTATATAATGAATAAATATATAAATATTTTTGTATATTTATGCTCTTTGAATTATATTTATTTGTGTGTATTAATTTATATCATGATAGGTCTTTGTGATCATGAATAGGTGGATATGTGTATTATGTTATAATTTTAAATCAATGGACAATTGTTCAGAGACAAGAAAGAATGGTTGGTATATGGTTTAGATAAAATAAGAAAGAAGTTACCTTTGTATTAAGTTGGGTGAAGGTGTTAAATATTCTTGAGTGTCTTATTAAATAAGAAAGAAATCATGGGATTAAAACCTCTGTTCATAGTCATAATAAAGTAGGATAAATAAGTTATAGTGACAAGAATATAAGTAAAGGAGATGTAATAATGGTGAGTCCTTAACTTGGTTTTTGCCTAATATTGATTTTTAACATATAATATTAGGTAAATATGATAAAAACCCTATTGAAAGGGAGTAAATTCTAGTTGTTATAGGCAAACCTAATATACACAGTCTAACCTTAGTTGTAGGGTATCTTGGAATAAAATAAAGAGTATTGAATAAACATATGTGAAGGGATGAAAACTAAGGTATCTATATAATATAATATCTCATGAATATATTTTAACAGATTAGCACTTTTGAACACCTGCAATTTTGAATACACAAACCCCTATTTGATTGGGTATTGTCTTGTCTATACTGTCAATGTATAAAAGGAAGTAATGTAGCTAATGGAAGGTGGACTATGGTTTTGAGGTATGAACCTAAGTTAGAAATATTTGATGATGGGAATATATAAGTTATAATAATTAGTAACTTAGTTCAAGAGGATTGTTCTATAAACCCTTGTTCTTATTGTACACAAACATTGTGTTGGATTGAGTAGTTTTGTATAGTGAAGGAAAGTGTAGTGTTTTCCACATTTGATATCCTATGTGTACATGTTAAGGTCTATAATAACCCATTGAATATTATTTGATCTTTTCTTGGCATGTTTATCAAACTCTTAAATGTTTAAGTTCAACACAGACCTATAACAACCTAGTTTGCTTACACAATCAAGGGGCTTCTTGATCAGAAAATACAAATAGTGAGATGGAAATGAATTTAAAATGATTTATATTAGATTTAAAATTTAAAATAAGACATATCAAAGGTAAATTTTTCCTTTTAAGTGACATATGGCTCAAGTTATTGAGTTTTGTATGGCCTCCACCTGTATAGTAAGCTTGAGAACCTTAGACTAGGGTTTAGTCCATTAAATTATTTTTAATCATTAAATTTTGATGAAAATTTATATTTATTATGGTTTTTTGGTCTACTAAATTAATATACTATTTATAAACCTATATAGCTTCATATGTATGGATAACAAAGTATTGTATTAGTCTAGGTGGAATTAGGCTTAGAAGGGCTAATTAGAGGCCAAGAAAGTGCTAGAGAGTGGTGTTAGAAATTGAGTAATATCTTAAAAATTATTTAGTAGTTGGAGAAAGATATAGGATACCTAAAATTTGTATTAGTTCTTTAGTAAAGGTTATGTCAAAATATATACCAAGAGGAAACTTCCAAAAAAGGGCTACTAGCCTAAAGAGACTTTGAAGGGTGAAATGTGTAGAAAGAAGTGATGAAGGGTGAGTTGAAAATTCAAAGAGGTATTTATATGTATTATAATATCCTTTAACATCATCTAATAAATAATCATGATTCTTTGAAACCTAGTTCTTATTTTGGACCTAGAGACCTCAAGGGTTACCTAGTGTGAAAGCTAGTGAACACCAAAGGAGAGGAATGTGAAGGGAAAGGATTGTATGAGATTACATATGAGTTTTAAATAATTAGAGAGAGGTTATGGGAATAATTTAAGGGATTTAAATATTATAAGACATAGGTACACATCTAAGGGAATATTTAGACCTCATCAAATAAGGAAAATATTTGAAATAGAGACAAAATCTTAAAGATCAAATCATCAAGTACATTGTGACTAGTTGGGTTGAAATTAGATAATGATGATATTGGAGACTTATCCCCATTCCTATGCATAATTTGGTATCAGATCAAGGTAAGAGTCAGTAAAATTTTGTTTTTATTTCTTTCCAAGTTGTTGATTTGAGAAGAATGCATAATTCCATGAGTTATGCATGAGAGAAGTAACATTTTAGGTTATTTAGGGAGAAGAAGGTTTTAGGTCTAATATAATAACATTATCATAGAGGAGAATAATAAAATAAAATATAAATCCCCAAAGTTATTTGAGAAGGACAAGAAGCTAGTCAAGAGAAGAATAGGAATGAGAGAGAGGAAAAGAGAGAACTGAAGATCCAAGAGAAAAGAGAGAAGATAAAAGACTCTAAAAGAGAGTCAAGAAATATAATAAGAGGTCCTAAATATAGGACTCAAGAATAGGAAAGGCCCAAAATATGTCTAATAGGCAATATTGATAGACTTGTTAAGTGAAATGTCTAAATGGTGCTAGAAATAAGAGGAATGGAAGAGATGGATATAAAAAGAGAAGTATCATAAATAAGAAGAGAATTTCCATAAGGAATAGATAAGATAGAGTTCATGATGAAACTCATAAGAGAATAAGAAAGCCAATATACTGGCTAGAGTATGAGAATAAGATTTAAGTGGCCACTAAAGTCACGTATGAAAAGAATAAGGCACAAGAAAAGTGTCTTGAAAGATGAGGGAAAGATTAACTGAAACAGGCAAGAGAAGAGACATGTTTCCAAGTGAGAAACAATATAGGGAAATAGAGACTAGGGTTCTCATTGAAGATAAAAATAAGGAGAAATATGTGCCAGAAAGAGCACATGAGGATGAAGACAAGAGAAGGTGGAAGATGTCTATGAAAAAGACATTCAAAGAGACTATATGACCTCTCATTTTATATTCTAACATTTATTTTAAGTTTGTGTTTGTAGGTATGAAGAAAAATTTAGAGAAGGCTAAGCATGAGGCCTCAAAGTTGATGAAGAATGGATCAATAATATAACCCATCAAGTGGTCAAAGGAGGACAAAGAGAATTAACCTCTTGAAGAAGATAAAATGGTTAATATTGAATACATACCACATATAGAAGATGATGAGAAAAAGGAATACTATGATGCATTACCATGCATAATAGATGAAATCAAAGAAATGGTGTACCAAGAAGACAAGAAGGTCACCTAGGAAGACAAGAAGGTCTCCCATGAAGACATGAATGAAGATATGAGATTACAGTAGTTACCATTATAGGTAAATGAATGCTTAAATATTTATTTTAATTTCATATATAAAGAAGGAAAATCTAATACGCAAATTAAGAGAAAGAAAGATAAATTACATCCCTCAAAAGGAGAACAATGGCATGGATATGTATGGCCTAAGTGGATGAAATAAATAGGTGAAGATAAGAAAGAGATGAACCTTAAACAATATTTCAAACAAGGAAAAATCATGAGAGTAAAGCAAGTACAAGTATGGAAACAAATAATAAAAATCAAAGAACACCAAGTTGGCATGATAGCGAGAAAAGGTATAAAGCATGAAAGAGATGAAAATAAGAACAAGTGGCAGCCAAAGAAGGTAAAATGTAGTAATTGGGTGGTGAAAATAATGATAAGAGCACAAAATGATCATGATACGAGTGTATTCCAAGAAAGCATAAAGATTAAGGAAGATAGCAAACCTACAAAGCAAATGAGAGAAATAGTGCATGCAAACCAAACAAGTGAGATAAAGGTAAAACTATGTGAAAAATAAAATTAATGCATAAATGAAGATAAGTGTTTGATAGATATCTTTTCAAATGTTGTATATTATGGTGTTTGTGAATTTGACTTAAATAGTGAAGATACTTTGTATATGGAAACCATGGAATTGATGAGTGGGTGTGTATCAAAGAAAGGTGAAGATGAAGAACCTCAAGGAGTGATTTAAAATCATATTATGAAGCATGGAGAGGTTTATATTATTCTCATAAATGATCAAATAAAATTAAAATATAAATAATTTACCCAAGACAAAGAACAAAGAGGACCAAAGTTTGATGAGTATTTTGAGGATATAGATGCACTAAGATTGTAAGAAGAATTAAAGATGTTGGAAGAAATTTTAATTCCATCAAAGAGGCTGAAAATAAGTGAGGTAAAGTATGTAAGAGTCAAATATGAACTCCAATAAACACCAAGAGAGGAGCAGCAAAGAGAAGTACAAGAAGTTGAGTAAGTAAGGACATAAGCAAGCAAGAACATGGAGTATGAACAAGTAAATAATGTGAGATATTTCATGGTTCAATAAAAAATGAGTTTAAATTTTATAAACATGCATATGAGAGGATAAATATTGGTCAAATAATAATGTACTATGGTAAGGATGAAAAGAACAATAAATTGCTCTTGCATAGTGACCAAGTTGAGAGGAAAGAGCATCAAAATGTCAAGGAGTTTGAGAAGAGGAAAAAAACAAAGAGTGTATATTATCAAATGATATAGGATGGAATGCATGAGAGATCATTAGAGATTAATTAATAATATGATAGCATGAACAAGAAGTAAGCACTACTAGACAAGTAAGAATCAAGTGAAAACAATGAAGGAGAAAGCCAAGAAAGAAGCATAAGCAAGAGAAATATGTACCATTTGATTGAATATGAGTATGAAAGAGACTGAAATTACTTGTAAAATATGTAAATTGTAGTAAATAATATAGTACATTATTTGGAATAATTCATGAGTATAGAAGATGCAAGGACAAGAAAGCTAGAAAAAGCTACAAGTAAGAAGTGCAAGAGTTTGGAAAGTAAGAAGGAATAAGAACACAAATTAATTAGCATATTGATCATGAAGGACCCTAAAATGTGGAATTTTAAAGAAATAAATAAATTTGGAGGCTCAATTTTTCTCTCTCCTAGGGAGTATGATGCAAGAACACCAAGCCAATAGTTGTCATTTTTATGTTTTGGTCAATAGAAGGTCAATTATAGTAAAAGTTTGATGTCAAGGTGTTTTGGGAAATTATTAGGTCCACTTTTTTCTTAAGAGTCCATCTAAATTCATTAGATTGAGTTATATAGGCTATATGATTTTTCCCTCCAAAATAAAGAATTTGAAAATTCAAATAATTAAACTAAATATAAGAGGGTTAAAAGTATGTGAGTGAATATATGACTCAAGTGGGTTAAGGAGTCTAATTAATTCATATATAATGTGGTAATAATTCACATGGATTAAGTTCATAATGTGGAATTCAAGTTTTTTATGGTTACCCTCACCCATACACTAGGTGGATAGGAAAAGAAGTTGCTTTGTAACTGAATTGGATAACCACCCTTCAAGTTGGTGGAAATATAGGATGGTATGTAAGTTGAGAGGAGAGAAGAGGTGAAAGCGAGGTTGGAGAGGATCCAAGAAATAAGATCATATATCAATGTTAAAGAAACTTTGTGAACCTCTCAACAAGGTGATGACATCTTCATATGGATAGGTTTGTAAACAAGAAAGTATAGATGAATAAAGATAGAAATAGTTTTGTATATTTATGCTCTGTGAATGATATTGATCTATGTGTATTACTCTGTATCATGATAGGTCCTTGAGACCATGAATAAGTGGATATGTTTATTATGTTGTAGGTTTGAATAAATGGACTATTATTCATAGACAAGAAATAATGGTTGCTATATTGTTTAGAGCAAAGAATCAAGAAGTTCCCTTTGTAGGAATTTGGGTGAAGGTGTCAAAGATTCCTAAGTGTCCTAGTAAAAAAGAAAGCAATCATGGGATTGAAAACTCTATTCATATTAATAAAAAAGAAGGGTATATAAGTTATAGTGCCAAGAATACAAGTAAAGGAGAGGTAAGAATGGTGATTCCTTAACTCATTTGTTACCTAAGATTGATGTTGAACATATAATATTAGGTAGAGATGATAAAAACCCTATTGAAAGAGATTAAATTCTAGTTATTATAGATAGACCCTAATATACATAGTTTAACCCTGGCTATAGGGTTTCATAGAATAAAATAAAGAGTTTTGAATTATATGAAGGGATTCAAACTAAGTTAACTATAGAATATAATATGTCATAAATAACTTTGAATGGATTAACACTTTTGAACACCTATAGGTTTGAATACACAGATCCATGTTTGATTGAGTATTATCTTGTCTATATTATCAATGCATAAAGATAAGTTATATGGCCAATGGAAGGTGGAATATCGTTATGATGGATGAACCTAAGTTTTAAATATTTGATGATGGGAAGATAAAATTTCCAATAAGTGGTAACTTAGTTAAATAGGATTGTTCTATAAACATTTGTTCATACTGTACATAGACATTGTGTTAGATTGAGTAGTTCTATATAGTGAAGGAAATTGTAGTGTTCTCCACATTTTATCTCTTGTGTGGACATTTTAAGGTTTTTAATAACCCATTTAATATTATTATCTTTTCTTGGAATTTTTATCACACCATTAAATGTTTCAGTTCAACACATACCTATAACAACATGGTTTGTTTACACAGTCAAGGGGCTTCTTGATTGGAAAAGATAAAAAATGAGATGGAAGTGACTTTATAATTATTAGATTAGATTTAAAATGTAAAAAAATACCTATAAAAGGTGATTTTGTCCTTTTAAGTGACATATGGCTCAATTTATTTATTTTTGTATGGCCTCAACCTATACAGTAAACTTGGAAACCCTAAACTAGGGTTTAGTCCATAAAATGAGATTTTTTCATTAAATTTTGATGAAAATTTGTATTTATCATGGGTTTTTGGTATATTAAAATAATATCCTATTTATAAACCTTTAATAATTCATATGTATGGATAATAAATGATTGTATTCTTCTTAGGTGGAATTAGGCCTAGAAGGGCTAATTGGAGGCCAAAAAAGGGCTAGAAACTGGTGTTAGAGATTGAATAAGATTAAAAAACTTATTGAGTGATTGAATAAAGATATATGGTGCCTAAAATTTGTCCTATTTATTCAATAAATTTTATTCCATAATATATACCAAGGGTAAACATCTAAAACAGGGCTACTAGCCTAGAGAGACTTTAGAGGGTGAAATGTGTAGAAAGAAGTGATGAAGGGTGATTTGATAATTCAAAGAGGTATCTAAAAGTATTATAAGATAATTTAATATAATATAATCAATAAACATGACTTTTTTAAACCTATTTCTTGTTTTGGACCTAGAGACCTTAAGGGTTACCTAGTGTGAAAGCTAGTGAACACCAAAGGAGAGGAATGTGAAGGGATATGATTATATGAGATGGTGTATGAGTTGTAAATCATTAGAGAGAGGTTATGGGAATAATTTAATGGATTTTAATATTACAATAAATATTTACACATCTAATTCACTATTTATACTTCATCAAAGAAGGGAAAGATTTAAAATAGAGACAAAATCTTGAAGATCAAATCATTAAGTACATTGTGACCAGTTGGGTTGAAATTAGATAATGATTCTATTAGATAATTTTCCCCATGCCTCTGAATCAAAGTGGGTTTATTCATATTTATAATTCCTCATCATTTATTCATTTATTATCTTGGCTCTTGGTTATCAATTGTTTCAAACCCTTGCTTAGGATGTTATATCTTTTGTTTTATCTTTTAAGGTATTTATTACTTGTTTCTTGTTTTCATTACTTGATTTCTTATTTGTTTCATTATTATCCTATTTTTTTCTTACCCTAACCATTAATTTGGGTATTTTTCCTCATTAACCATTACTTAGCTTATTTATCTTTCTTTATCCCTAACCATTAATTTGTTTATCTCTCTTTTTTCCTAATTAACCATTCAGATGATTATATCCTTAACCATTAACTTGGATATTTTTCATTTCTTAATTTAGCCATCATTGGTTATTACACTTTACTTATATGATTTTTTATCTTTAAAACATTTTTTTAATATTTTTTTACTTGGTTATTTGTATGTCATTTGTATTTTTACAAATGTTGTTAACATAGTCATTTTATGTGTTTACATAATCTACAATACTTACATTTCCAAATATTCCTTTATGTTTTAAATGTTCTATTTTATTTTATGTGTATGTTAAGATTATTTTTTGAATTACATTATAGTATGGTTACAATTTTTTTATATCATGACAAAATTTAATCTACACAATTTATTCTTTTTCCATCCATATGCCTAAAACATAAACATTCATTATAATTATTTGATATCATTGGTGGTAATGTGTTTTAAACTATATTAAAAATAAGATTAGTCAATACTCATTAATGATGGAAATCTAATGTAAAGAAAAATCAATATAAGGCATCTATATAAAACCCTTATCCATGAATTCATAATCAAACCATACATGTCATATCCCATAATAAAATGCTGAAAATAATTAACATATTCTAGTGTGAATCAAAATGTAGGAAGTATAATAGGTACTCTACATATTCATTTATCCATCAACCATGTATAAATAAAAATAATAAATCATATAAATTCCATATATAGTCCATAGTGTCCATATAAATAATACAAATCTCATAAAAATCATGTGTGTGTGTGTGTTTTTTTTTTTGTGTGTGTGTGTGTGTGTGTGTGTGTGTGTGTGTGTAAATTTAGTGTGTATATATAAAATATATTTCTAAAAACATATGTATACATCAATGCATCCATCCTCAAAACTATGTAGGTCTTGCCCTACCCCTAAAATGGAGAATGCGTTCTCAAACTCAGCTCATCACACCATGGTTTGATTCATGGAGGACCTATCATGCAATGTGAAACCTATCCCACAAATCTCTCTGACTCTATAGGAATACTCCTTAACATAAATTTCCTATCTGAATACTCCTTGAAATAGGGTTCCCTCTATTCTCATTTAACAACCTCCCCATATAAACTCATGTGGTATGTTGCTTACTCCATGGCTCTCATAACCCTGTCCAATGTGGTTGTCTACCCTTATCTTTCTAGTACCACCTTTGCCTTTTCTAGATTTATCCTAGTTGTATCCCTCTCCTATCTATACCTCTTATTCATTGTATGTAATCTAGATTATGTGTGTCCACATCATATGTCATAAATCTCATTACTATATCAATATCATCTCTCTCTAATATCTCTAAAATAGACTACATCTTGTCCATATCATCCTATAACCATCTGATCTTTGCTACCTAACCTCCTCTACTAACCATCTCCCCCTATAATCTAGATAACTCCTTATGTAAAATTGCAATCTCACTATCATGAGCTTAGATTTCTTGATGTATTCTATCAATAAGGATTTGATCCTCTTAAGATCTAACTATACATAAAGGACTAGTTATGTCTCCTATATCTGTATGTGTGGCATGTACCTCTCTCATTTTAATGTCTTTTATATCCATATATCTCTCACTATAAATAAATATCAATAGAGTATCCTCTCCACCTCCCTACTCTATATCCACCCTCATATTTGTATCTCCACCTATATCCATACCTACTTCATGTAGAATCTCCACATCCTATACCTCAACAATCTCTACATCATGTATTTATCTCTCCTCTATATAATTTACTCTACCTTGTCCTAATATAATCCCTTTGTCTCCTATCACTACCCTCTTAATATAGGATCCTAATCCTATGCCTTATGGCTACTTGCTCAGCATGGTAGTGCATATATAACTATTAATATCATAGACCACTATTAAACCCACCAATTTTCATACCCATATACTACTCTTAAAATGATAACATCCCTCATAATACTCTGTATCACCATCTATACCTCTAACCAACTATGGTCTACTATCATAGGATCAATAGAAATTGCCCACTATTCTATCTACCTAACCACTCATGTAAAGATATGTAGACTTGAAGGAATGTGTTTTCTAATATTGAACTATCCCATCACCCTATCAAGTTTATATCTCTCTATAATATAATCATGTATACCTATCACATAGCACTAGCTCATCATGTAATCCATGTACAAATCATCCTATGGCCACTGAAACACAAACTCTATATATGCTCTCTAGGTGATTTAATCATCACCTATCACATGTATAGCCCTCTTATAAAATTTTAGGTCACCCAAGTGTGGTATTTGAGTACCTATGATCATATTTCATCCATATACTAATGTTTCATCCAATAAAAACTACTCATATAGCCAAAATGCCTATCCACTATGATGTGTTCCTAGCACCAAACCTGTAATAGTGTGGAAGGACCAATCTCCTTCTAATCAACATAAACTAAATGTTTTAAATCCTTATATAAATGTATTAGAATGCATATGCCCCATGATAACATATCACTTGTTTACATCATGTCTCCAATAACATATATCCAACCAATAGGGCATAGTATCTTTCTCTTGTTAGGAAGCATAATGCCACTAGTAATAACCATAAGTACCATAGTCAAAGAATTAGTATCTAAAAGCATGTAGTAATTGATATCTACTCCTCATATAATAATTTTAATAAATAAAACTCTAAAATACTATATAATTTCATCTCCTAATGAACCTAACCCTAGTATACTCATCTCCCCATATCAAAATACTCAAAATTTGATACACATACTCTATTGTCACGATCATCTCATTTGTAGGTATGTGAAAAGTGTTGGTCTCTCTATTCCATAACTTAGATATAACTATTAATAAATACTTATATGATTTAATCTCTATCATTTAACCAATGTATGATACACCTATCACCTTTAGTACCCCAAATTCATACTTAGTGAAACTGATAATTAACTCTAGTGCACTAGGCCTACTCTCTTGTGTTGTAACTAGTAGTAATACCTCATGTAATTATAATATATAATCATAAGGTTAATTCTATCTATCATCATAAATATCCATTTATCACTAATTTAAAACATTTAAAAATAAAAATGAAAAAAACATCTCCATTCATATTATTTCTAGCCAACTCGGGATTCTACTTATTTAATAATTTACTAATCTCCCTCTTTCCTCTACATTTTGCATTTTCATCACTCTATTCCATGTTTTCACAATCCAATTTGATGAATTAAATCTTAACTTACTCAATTTATCATCCTCTTATGTTTTTACTAACCATTTTAGTGATTTGATTGTCAATATTTTCAATTTGGATCCTATGTTATGCAATTTTCCATTCAACTATTCTATTTTCCTCCTAAAAATGATTTTTCTACCCATTTTGATAAATTAACTACTCATTACAATTATTTAAAACAACAAAAATGTGAATTCACAAATTATTAACTTTATTTCTCCCCTATTTTATGCAAAATGATTGATATGGGGGTGAATTAGTATTCAAAACCTCTCTTACCAATTTCACTTAAACAATCACAAACCATTCAAATAAACACGTATATCTAGCAAGCATAAGCACCTATCCACATGAGCATGAAAAACATGAACACAACACATTTGGGAAACCCTCAAGGAGAAAAAAACCTAGTGATGTCTT
Organism: Torreya grandis; assembly: GCA_037957365.1. Taxonomy (NCBI): domain Eukaryota; kingdom Viridiplantae; phylum Streptophyta; class Pinopsida; order Cupressales; family Taxaceae; genus Torreya; species Torreya grandis. The sequence continues at coordinate 1,001,210 of JARHVA010002850.1, forward strand.
CAAATTGACTATAGTCCTATAATACAAACACCAATTTTAGTGAAACACCAACTTCACATGGAGCACCAACCTCAACTAGCTAAGCACCAACTTAGCTAGGCTTTAACAAGCACCAACTTGCAAGGAGGAACCAATACCATATATAAATTACACAAAAATTAAACCACTTTATTGATATGATCACCTTCATAACACCTTGTTTTTCAACCAACTGATGATGACAACCTCTTCATCTCTTCACACTCTTGGCCCTCTCAAACTACCTTCTAGTTCACTTCACTCAATTAGGTTTATTCAAGAATGATTAGGTCATATGACCTTGATTATCATACATATAATCTTTATAAAAACATCATAATAGTTCTTATATACTCCTATAATTTTATATAATACATTATTCTACTTATTAATGTTTTATTTCATTTGCTTTCTCTCTACACTTCCAAATAGGCCTAAAACACCTTGTATATATACAAGCCTCTTGCTCATACACTTCTTAGTCAGCCAAACACCCTTTACCTATTAGTTATGAAATGAAATATATCTTATTACATATCATAAACATGAATAAAAAATTATTTTAGTCCCTTTATGTCTGGCATACCTTAACTAGGCCTTATTTCATCTTTAGGTCTCATGGAGAGCTAATCCAATTAGGTCTATTTTAGGACACGTTACACTTTGCCTTCCTTTAAACACATTAAAACACCTAATATGGAATTAAAATATCATAGTAAACTAAAATATACCCCTTATAATTTCATCTAGTCTCCATAACACCTTTTATCTTCAACCACCACTTGAAGCATGCCATTAGTACTATTCATAATTAGGCATGTGCATACCCAGAAAGTTTGTCTTGAACTACTGAAGATAAAATAAAAATTATTTAAATAAGCATGGAAATAAATAGAATATTTATAAACCTAATTACCTTAATATAATTTAAAAACTCATTATATACTTCAACTTAGGAAATATAAGTTCAAACTCTTCTTTGTAAAATGCTCACTCTGAATTGCCAACTAGCCTCAAAACATAGTCATGGAAACTTAAACTTATGAAACATGAAAAAACACATCAAATAATTTAAAATTAATAAAAATTATCATAAAACATAATAAAAACAACCTTAAACAATAATCTCTAATGACAATTATTAGTCTTGTAGACCAATTTGTTGATCTTCTCTCTCACAGACCTCACTTAGCTAGTCAAGCCATTTTAGCTTCAATATTTTCACTAAGTAAAAAAATTTATAAAAATAAATAAAATATCAAAAAAACACCACCATGTGTATTATATACTTCCACTTAGGGCATAGAGACTTAAACTCATCACTGTAACTTGCTTACCCAAAACTACTAGTTTGTCTTAAAACACAGTCATGGTGACAATGACCTTTGCCATCTATATGACCACTTTCATAGAATTAAAATTCATTTATATGATATTATTATATAATTATGAAATTATCATATATAAATATACCATGATCAAATGTAAAATTTTTGTTTTGAAAACCAATCTCATGACTTTGTATCTCAATGTCTCATCTAGATTAGATAGGTCAACTTGTGAGCAACTTTTTCATCATAACCACTATATTTAAAAACTTTTTAAAAACATTAGAGTGTATTAAAATAATTTAAAAACACCTAAATTCAATTGGAGTCATCCCTATTCCATGATAACACTTTCATAAACACTTTCTCACTATTGCGTAGATTTCTCACTATTTCCATCATTAGCCTTGTTAGCGACTGGTCAACTTGGATGACTAGTTTAAAAAACTTGAGGTTTTTAACCTATCAGTAAACATTAATGGACACAAAATACAATTCTCAAAAAAAATTCTCCATATTTTTATCAATTTTGACTTGGTCATATCTAACTGTTATAAAAAATCTCTAAGAAACAAAGCCTTTCTTGTAGGGTCCACTCACTCACCTGAAAAACCAATCACACCTAGAGGTGATTTGGAGAGTTTAATACAACCTCAAATTAATTAAATATCTATACAAATTCATTTTAATCACTTTATAACAACTTATTTCATATTGGGTTACTATTAGGCTTCTTTGAGGGTTTAAATCCTCTTCCACTATTAACAATTGTTCATAAAGCTTAACCCCTCATTCCAAAAACTAATGCTTGAAAAATTTATCTATGACCCTTCCCCATATAACATTAATATATTATGTTCCCATGGAGATTTTACACATTCCAATACACTTAAAATTCCTTCTCAGGTTGAGAACCCTTCATTTTATGCACATGAGAGACCTCAAAACCACTTTTCATGTGTTTTTTTACAAACCATGACCTAAAAAATCATTGATATTATTCAAAAAAAATTAATTTTCAATTCTCACCTACTCACACATTCCTTGGAAATTTATCATGATATCTCATTAGGCCATGCTATCACCATCTTTCTTTACTATACCTAAGTCTTCACACCTCATTGGGTCTTGAATTGACCTTCAAACTTCTTTTTAGACTCTCAATACTTCACTCACATACTCACATAACCTATATCATTCTAAAACACTACTTCACATCCTTCATAGGCCTTGAAAATACCTCATGTCACCTCATTAGGTCAAGTAGGGTCTAGAATTAATCTATTTGTAGACTTAGACTTAAGGTCTTACCCATATAGGCTCATCTTGAAAATATACTAAGTGATCCAATGCCTCATATGCATGCTCAAGAAACCTTATATAACCTATCATGACTTCATGCATTCATATTGCCAATTCACCATGTTTATACCTTCTCACAAGGTCTATTCATGTTATGACTAGTGCTATGACTAGACTTCTTAAGCAATTAAAACTTGACAAATGACCTTGAAAAACTTATGAAAGTATCTATACTTTTATTTAATGATCACACATTACCCAAAAAACCTATAATATGCTTGTGATTACTTACTTCAGCAAGCTTCACTATGCACACCTTCTCACAGAGTCTAGACTAAGCTTCTCAAGACACCTTATACTCAAGAACTAGTACTCAAGCATGCTTTAATTGACCTAAAACTTAACATCAACATCAGAAGAATCATTAGGTTTCCTTAAAATTCTCTCTTTCAATATGGATTCCTTGTCACATCAATCACACAAGATCATACCTCAAAGGCCACTCACCATGCACCTTCACCAGATGCACCCTGACATCAATGACATCAAATGACATAAACCTTGACATAACTAACAACACTTCTCAAAAAACTCCCCCTTTATCATTGATGTTAAAACATTCTTTAATCTGATCACTCTCATCTCCCTCAATCTAGTAAAATTTCCTTCTTAAACTTTCTCCCCCTTTGATATTAATGACAAAGGGTCTTTCATAAACTATCATCTAGAGTCACACCTTCTTGTAATATAGGCTCAATGTAATGATCATGAATCATTAAAGTAACATGCTCCCCCTTACATCATGCATTCATCATGATTCTACTAATTGAATAATGTCTCCATAAAGCCTAATAGAGTCACCTCTTTCCATAGAGTACTAAAAACAACAAAAGTTTAGGAGATTCTAAATCTCCATGTTCTCACAAGTCTGAATATCCTTTAGTATCCTTTTATAATTGATTGGAATTATAGGCTTGACCCCTACATCAACCATTTTATCATCAATATAAGATAATAATAGACATCCCTAACTTGATTTCTCATTTGAGGTATGTTCTACCATAGCAAACATTCCATTTGATCTTATAGACTAATTATGACTAAACTTTAATATATTTGGTTTCCATACATGCATTTTCCTTATCTCTTGTACTATGGAGACTTCAAACCTCTTGTTTTGACTTGATGGCCTTCAAACTCTATTAGGCAAAAATCTTGAAATGTGTCCCACATTATGAAAACTATAACAAATAACCTAATATATACCTCTTGACTAATGTGAACTTTGACTCCTTCCATAGTCCCATGAGTACACATTCTTGTAGGGTCTTATACACTCTTTTTCACTATGACCAAACTAACTGCATACAAAATAGTAATCATTTATTGAACTAGCATACCTCATAGCATTACGATATTTGATAGGTCTTTTTATGTTGACTTTATTGTCTTCAATATCCTTCTCCTTAACTTAATCTACCACATTTTGGTCTTATTTGAAACAAAGACCTTTCTTAACACTTTTAGACTTTTGAATACTCAAGATGTCATCTATATTCTTAGTGTTTTTTTAAAACTTCACAAAAGTCTTCACCTTACTAGATTCTTGATCCAACTTAGCTCTCAAAGATTCCACTTTAATTTCATACCTAGTGCATTCTTCCTCTTTAGTTTTTAAGATAGTGGTGACTATCTTCATCTATACTTCAATATGATTAATGATCTCATCATACTCCTTAGATGTGTTACTCAATCTCTCCTCAAACAAACCAATCTACTCTTCATAGTCCTTAACTAATGATCTTAGTTTCTCATTCTTTCTTCTTTGGAATTTCAACTCCTCTATGATGCTTACTAATTTTTCCTCAGGGTTCACTTTAGCTTCTTCTTCATATGATTCTACATCAACCATAAGGTATTTCCCATTTGAGTAACCCTCATTGTCTATTTATAATGCCTTGAAATATGTTTCATTATTGTCATGTTCATGTTCATTACTTTCATCTTCACTATCATATGTGCTTGTGTCACTTACATAAGATTAGTTATCTTCTTTGGTATCAAAACATTTCTTGTTTTTGAATGACCATTTCCTACCTTCATATTTCCTAAAATCTTTCTTATTCTTGTCAGGCATATAGACCTTCCTATCATCTCCATGATGTTAAACATGTTCTTTATCATGATCAGTCTTGTCCAAGTTGGGACACATATATACAAAGTGACCAATCTTACCATAGTTGAAACATTTGAATGATAACTTATCCTTGTACTTACTAGATCCAGACCTCAATTTCCTAGCTAACATGGCTATCAATTCATCATCATCAACATCTAAACATACCTCATCCTTGACTTTCTTGGATTTTGATTTATTTTCAAATTTAAAATTTGCTTCTTTCTTAGGAGGTCTTCCTTCATTAGTTCTCATCCCATAGGAAATCAAAATTCCATGAAGCCCATCCATTTCAAGCTTGTCCAAATATTTCATCTCTTCCACTATATATACCTTAGAGTCAAACTTAGGATTTAGTGATCTCAACACTTTTTTAATAACTATAGATTATTTCACTTCTTCTCCCAATCCTCTAATGATATTAATAGCTTCATCAACCTTCAATAGGTAAGATGTAATGGTTTTATATTCATTCATCTTCAGACTTTCAAACTATTTCTAGTAGATCTGCAACTTGGCCATCTTCACCTTGGTGTCTCTGTCATAGATAGTCTTCAATTTATCCCATATATATTTCGCTGATACATAGTGCATCATGTTCACAATTTTTACCTTTGATAGGCCACAAAGAATGTCATTCATTACCTTGGAGTTGTTTTCACTAGCCTTCTTACCTACTGCATCAACTAGTGGAATAGGAGGAACACTATAGCCATCCACAACTGACTACCAAATATCATCACCTTGATAAATAAAATATATAATCATCTTGATGTTCCAAAATTCATAATTATATCTATTAAATAATGGATCCTTATTGGTAAGAAAACCACCTTGAGTTTGATGACTAGACATCCTTACTTCTAGAATCTCCTTTAGGTTGTTATGCCTACTTCAAAGGACTAGGATATGATACCAAATGTTGGAATAAAAACGATTTAAAGGGGGGTGAATTAGTCTTCAAAACCTTTCTTATCAATTTTACTTAAACAATCATGAACCCTTCAAATAAGCACATATATCTAGCAAACATAAGCACCTATCCACATGCACATGAAACATATAAACACAACACATATGTGGGAAACCTTTAAGGGGAAGAAAACCCACTAATTTTTTTAAATGGACTATATTCATATAAGACAAACACAAAATTTATTGAAGCACCAACTTCACATAGAGCACTAACCCCAACTAGCTAAGCACCAACTTGGCTAGGCTTTAGCAAGCACCAATTTGCAAGGAGGAACCAACCCCATAGATGACTCAAAACCAACTCAACCACTTGATTTATCTAATCACCTTCAAGACACCTTATTTCTCAACCAACTAATTATTACCACCTATTCATCTCTTCACATTCTTAGCCCTATCAAACTACCTTTTAGGTCTCTTTACTCAATTAGGTCTCTTCAAGATTGATTAGATAATATGACCTTGATTCTCATATATATAATCTCTATCAAAATTTCATAAAAATTACTATAGACTCCTATAATGGTATACAAGATCTTATTCTACTTACCAATTTTCTATTTCATTTGCTTTCTCTTTACACTCCCAAATAGGCCTAAAACACCTTGTATATATACAAGCCTCTTGCTCATACACATATTAGTCAATAAAACACACTTTACCTCTTATTTAACACATGTAATATATATTATGACATCTCATAAACATGAATTAAATGTGATTTTAGTCCCTTTAGGTCTGACATACATTAACTAGGCCTTATTTCATCTTTAGGTCTCATGGAGACTTAATCCAATTATGTCTACTTTAGGACACATTACACTTTGACTTCTTTAAAACATATTAAAATACCTCAAATAGTAGGATAATATAATATTGCACTCGAATATACCCATACTAATGTCATCTAGGCTCCATGACACTTTTTAGCTTCAACTACCATTGAAGAATGACATTAGTATTATTCACAATTAGGCCTGTGCATACCCAAAAAGTCTATCTTGAACTACTAAAGATAGAATACCAATTATCTAAACAACAATGTAAATAATTAACATATTCAAAAACCTCATAACCTAAATATAATCAAAAACCTCATTAGATAATTCAACTCAGGAAATACAAGCTCAAACTCTTCTCTGCAAAATGCTCACTCTAAACTACCAACTAGCCTCAAAACATAGTCATGGAAACTTAAACTTATAACACCTAAATTAACACACTAAAGGACTTAAAATACATTAAAATTATCCTAAAACATCCTTATATTAACCTCAAACAAAATATCATAATATATAATGACAATTATTGGTCTTTTAGACCAGTTTGTTGACCTTCTCTCTCACCAACCTCACTTAGCCAATCAAGTCATTTTGGCTTTAACATTTTCTCTAATTTAACTAAGTATAAAACCTTATAAAAATAATTTATAACACATAAAATTTATAAATAAAACAACCATATGAATTATATACTTCCATTTATGGCATATATCCTCAAACTCATCATTGTAACTTGCTTACCCAAAACTGTCAGTTTGCCTTGAAACACAGTCATGGTGACAATGACCCTCAACATCTATATGACCACTTTAAGAGACTTAAAATTCATTTAGATGATATTATGAGATAATTATGAAAATAATATATATAAATATACCATTTTTAAATTTAAAATATTGGTATTTCAACCTAATCTCATGACTTTGTATCTCATTGTCTCATCTAAACCAGATAGGTCAACTTATGAGCAACTTTTTCATCATAACCACTATCCTTAAAATCTTATAAAAAAACATGATAATGTCTTAAAATACCTTAAAAACACCTCCATTCACTTGGATTCATCCATATTCTATGATAACACATTCCTAGACACTTTCTCACTGCTACTTGGGTTTTTCATTGTTTCCATCATTAGACCTGTTAGTGACTAGTCAACTTGGATGACCAGTTTAGAAAAATTGAGGGATTTAACCTATACAAAAACATTTATGGACACAAAATACAAGTCTCAAACTTTTTTTTCCATCCATTTATCAATTTTGACTTGGTCAACTCTGACTACTATAGTAAATCTTTGAGAAATAAGGCCTTTCTTGTAGGGTCCACTCACTCACCTGACAAACCAATCACACCTCAAGGTGTTTGGGAGACTTTAATACAACCTCCAATAACTTAAATATCCATACCAATCTATTTTTATAACTTTAGGATAACTTATTTCATATTAGGTCACTATTAGGGTTCTTTGAGGGTTTGAACCATCTTCCACTATTAGCAATCATTTTTAATTTTAGGCCCTTATTCTAGAAACTAATGTCTAATATTTTTAGCTAGAACCCTTGCCCATATACCATGAATATCTTAGGTTCCCATGTAGAGGTTATAGATTCCAATAAACACCTAAAATTTCTTCTCAAGTTGAGAACCTTTCATTCTATGCACATGAGAGACCTCAAAACCAATTTGTATGTCTTTTCTTGCAAACCATGACATGAAACTTCATGAATATTCTTAAAACAACTTCAATCAACTTTTTTAATGATAAAAAACTCACACATGCCTTAAAAACTGATCTTAATACCTCATTAGGCCATTGTCTCACCATCTTGCTTTACTACACCTAAGTCTTCACACCTCATTAGGTCTTGAACTTACCTCCAAACTTATTTTTAGGCTTTAAATACTTCACTCACATACTTACATAACCTCTCTTATTCTCAAAAACTAATTTACATCCTTAATATGCCTTGACAACACCTCATGGCACCTTATTAGGTTATGCAGGGTCTAGATCTAGTCTAGTTACAGACTTGGACTTAAGGTCTTACCCCTATAGGCTCATCTTGAAACTATCTTAAGTGATCCAATGCATCATGTGAATTATAAAACATCTTATATAACCTCTCATGTCTATTTTCATTCATATTTCCAAGTCACCACGATTATACCTTCTCACAAGGTCTCTTCATGTTATGACTAGTGCCATGACTAGGTTTTTTAAGCACTTTAAACATGATAGCTAAACTTGAAACCACTTTGAAAGTAAATAAACTTTTATTGAATGATAACATATTTCCAAAAAACCTCTCATAATATTTTTCTTACTTCACCAAGCTTCACTATGCACACCTTCTCACAAAGTCTAGACTAGGCTTCTCAAGACACCTTGTACTCAAGAACTAGTACTCAAACATCAAATTTAGAAGAATCATTAGGTTGATTAAAATTATATATAAATATAGAGACATTATGTTGCATTAAAATTCTCTCCTATCACATGTCTTGTTATTAATTTGACCTATCAAGGCCAAATTACTACCCCTATCATTTGAAACTTTCTTAGAACCAGTCATTAACCCTTTGTAGCTAGTCAAACCAATTATTAATATCCTAGAATCACTAATTTTGGTAAAAGTGTCAAAATTTTATTTTTAATGGGTCATGTTCATTTCAAAATATCATTGTCAAGTTCAAGTATGCAGATAATCCATGCACAGGGGTCAATTTTGAGAGAAAATTAAGGTTTTTGGGAGCTACAGGTGGCTTTAAGACCTCAAATTCTATAAAAAAAGGTTTAAATGACTTGAGGAACCTTTAAAAAAATTGTATAATTTATGATTTTTGATACTCTCTATTTTGTAACATTCCTCAACATGTCCATTGGAGATCACCATTGGAGCAGGCATCATTTTGGAGTGCTACAGAGGTTTCTAAGTCCAAGCAAAAGTTCAAAAATCATGGGATAAATTTGGTACATAATAATCATACCTTTTGAGATTGTAAAAAATCTTATTTTTAATAAAACCATGCTCATACAGACTTATGTAAGCAAATAGGCATATAGGCCAAAAAAGGGGGTTTTTGACTTTTCAAGAAAAATGTGCTTTCAGAGTGTTTTTATAGAATGATACAGACCCTATGATAACATTTTCAGTCATTGGGAATTATGTGAAGAGTTATTTTCATTTTGGTTAATTTTTCACTTTTTGTAAATCTAGGCAACCTTCTAAGCCTCATGTTCAGATTCTCATATCTTTCACCATGTGTGGAGTTTGGAAAAAAATATTAGTATGTTTTGAGGAAACATATTGAATTATAATTAATGAAAAATTAAGACAATTTGAGAGTGTTTTCTTTATAAATAATCATTAAGAGTGTAGGTAACCCAGAATGTAGTCAAAACCCCATAGGCAAATTTATCCACATGGTAAATTTTCATATATTTTTCATGGGAACCTAATATTTTAATGGATTTTATGTATTTTATTGTGATAAACATAAAAGTTAATATTTTTTTTATTTTGAGTTTTGTACTTCATGAACCATCATTTTGAAGATTCAACTTCAAAGCCTTCTTAAACCCTCAAAAAATAAGTTTTGAAAAAAGTTGATTTTATTACCATAAAATTAACTTGGATAAACATAAAACCTTTTAAAATTTAAATTAAATTTAGATAGGATTCCACAAACATCAATTTTATGCATGGAGTTATACTGATGAGGGTATAAATCATGTTTTTTTGTGGAAAAAAGCATGTAAAATAAATTACAAGATAAATCAATGAAATATAATCAATATAGATAAAATATTAATACTTTTTATTCATCCTAAAAAATTTATTTTTCCAAAAATAATCCCAAAATTGTACCAACTAACTTGATCAAAATGACCAGTCTCTAGGAAAATAGAGCAAAATAGGCCTAGTCAACCCTGTTGACTGAATGGTGAGTGTTTTCTCATCAAAATCACATATATTGTGATGATAAAAAAAATTCCAAGTATATTTAATTATTTTTAAAGTTTCATGGCATATTTTTTAGGTTTAATGGATTTCAAATGCAATAAGATAGGCTATTAGGCCTAATTGGCCTAATTGGTCAATCAAGCAAGTAAAGAATGGCATTGAAAATCTATCAAATGAATTAATTTTGGAGTTACCATATGCCATAGATGTTGCTTACTTAGATATATCATTATAAATTCAATCCAAAAGTTCCAATTCAAGTAAGTTGAGCTCAAGTTGAGTTTATTAGTCCTTAAGGATCAAATCTCTTTAGTTGACTTTTGACTAGATCGTGCTTTCTATGCAAAGAAGGACTTTATTATGTTCCAAAACATATTAAAATACTCAAGTGGAGTTCCATTTTGAATATTTGTGTGGAAATTCATGAATTAAATAATTTTTACTTGTCCATGGGCCCCACCACTTTCCTTCCATGCCAAAAATTGAAGATTATGCAAATTTTCATAAAGTTTGGGGGATTTGATAAATTATTTTAGCATTGTAAAAGGATTAGGTCTTGAGTTAACTAACCAAGACTAATCCTTATATAAAATAAATGACACTTTGGATTTAGGTTATTTTTAAAAATATATTTTTTTTTTCAAGCCATTATTAAGTAATTCCTAAGGTGGAGAAGAAATGGTAATTGACACCATTTTATCAAATACAAGATCTTTTTGCATATGAGTTTTGATCAGAATAAAGTGTAATTTGACTATGTACCAGCATAAAAGTGTAATTTAATTACCATTTTATAGGTCCTTTCCACACCTACTATGAAAATATCATCCTATAGAGGTCATTTAAAGAGTTAGGATTTGAATTTGCTTTGCAAAATTCTTTCAGGATTTCTTTTGAAACACTGATGTTCAAATTTGAATACAGAGTTCTCTTTCAAATTTATGTGTGTCTTATTCAGTTTTATAAATATTTAAGAGACTATCAATCATTCATGTGCATCACCCCATTAGATAGGTTTTCCCATTTCATTTTCCTTCTCCCTTTTCATCCAAAGAAAATAAAAAATAGATTAGTTTTAGTATTAGATCTTAAGGGAACTAGTCTTATTTGGAGATTCTTCTCACTTCAGAGTCACCCAGACTCTAAAAATATCCAATTTTACCAATTGAAGATAAGGTTTAATTTTCACATCTTCAAATAGGGTTCTCTATAGAGTGATAAAAGTTTTTGGCATGCCCAGTGGGACTGTCATTCTACACACTAGACTTTGGAGGCATTCAAAGATCAATGCAACTTTCAAGCACTCAAAGATGGTTATGAACATCATGTATCATTTCAATATTGATCAATTTTAGCATTAGTATGGATCCATATTATCCTCACTATGATTAGTATTACCAAACACACTATGATCCTCACCAATAGTTTAAAGATCTATATCAGGCATATATATAGGAGTACTACCCTGATCCTCCTTATGAATAGTGATTCCATCATAATAATGCCCATTACTAATCTTATCATGAGCCATCCTACCCATCTATCCAACCTAATCATGGCCATTTTATAGATAACAAATCCATACCATCACTTAAACAAACTTTAGTGAGCCTTTAAAAGCATGCATTAGAGTTATACTCACATAGCTATTATGGCCAAGATACTCCTACTCACTAGATCCATTATGTGAGGGAGTCATTGTAGTAAATAAAATAATAATGGGCACCTATTGAGAGGACAAATTGGATAAATATCACTGGTGAGATGATGGATGTAAGTGGTTACATTCAAAGCATTGAGAATAAACTAAAAGCTCTTAAGGAACAATAGGTTTAACCTCACTCTTCTTATATGCCATCCATTCCTTCTCAAGAGATTATTCTAAGAGTCCCTTTGAGTTTGCCGAATTCTACATGTATTTCTCAGACCTTCCCTTCTTGGAGATCTATCCAAGAGAACTATCAAAGAAAGAAAGAGATTGTTATGGGACAGCCTATTGTTGAGATCATTGACCACTTTAAATAGAATATATTCCAAGAGAATATTGATAAGCATATTAGAGAGTTGGAGTTGAAGACAAGAAAAGAGGAGGGGAAATAGAATCCAATGGTCAAAAAGGAACCTCTATCTTTACCATCATGGAACCAAATCATGTAGTCAAGTCAATCTAAAGCTACTTAGGTAATTACCCTCCCTCCTCAATAATATAACTTATTTCCATCTTGAAAATCCATATAGAGTAACATGCAGAAGAAAGAATAAGAACAAGAGATTGCAAATTTAAATGAGTTTCAAGAAGAATGTGATAAAGAAGATGTAAGTGTTTGTGAAGAAGATGAGGAAGTAGAGATCTCATCTTATGAAGAGAATGAGGAAATAGATGTAGCAGATGATCAAATTGATCAATTTGTGAGATAGCCAAAGTTTACCAATTAGCTAGAAATCTCATTGAAGGACTTTTTTGAAGTTTTTGGAGTAGGATATGCTCCTCTCCAAGGGGACTATGATCTAGTTGAAGCCAAAGAGAGAAGCTTTATCAATCCAAACCAAGAGAAAGGAGTGGATATCCCTTTAATTATACCACCTCAAGAGTTCATTATTGATAAGGACTTGTTTTAGATCTATAAAATTGGATATCATCTTCTTGATGAGCCTATATTCATGGATATTCTTTCAAAAGGTAACACAAGTATATTTTGTGCTCAAATTAGTCAACTAGATTATGAAGAAATGGAGCTTGATAAAGAGAAGGAGCCACCAAGTGAGTATGTCTACATTGGAGGTTACTTTGATCCTATTATTCCACATATGATTATGCCAAAGGATTTGGCAAGAAAGATAATTGATTTCTCAACCATTGAAATTTCAAGGAAACATGTAGTACATCATTATCCATCTCATTATAGAAGTAAATTATCAAATTTTCCTTTTGATCCAGAAGGACCAACAAGTTAGAGGTAGATTATATAATATACTATCTTATGTTTCATTTCTCTAATTACATATCTACACATCATTTTAGTGTTTTTTTTCCTTTTCAAGTTGTTGTTGTCTATTCCTCTAAGTGCATATGTGCACATGTTTATTGTCATTTGTGTTAGTTGTCTTGTTGTGTCTTTGTCTATAAAAAATATTCTAAAAATTAGTGTTTATCCAAGTTATTTTTACTAGAAATTTTGATTTCTTTAACCATAAATCTGGTCAATCCCTAAAAGTCACCAAAATTATTAGTAATTTGACCTATCAAGGCCAAATTACTACCCCTGTCATTTGAAACTTTCCAAAAAATGGTCATTAACCCTTTGTAGTTAGTCAAACTGATCATTTATGGCCTAAAAGCACTAATTTGGGTAGAAAAATGTCAAAATTTTATTATACATGGGTCATTTTCATTTCAAAAGAGTATTGTCAAGTTCAAATATGTAGACAATCCATGCATAGGGGTCAATTTTGAGAGAAAATTGAGGTTTTTGGGAGCTAAAGGTGGTTTCATGACCTCAATTTTTGTACGAAAGGTCATCATTAATTGAGGAACCTTTAAAAAAAATCATATCCATTGGATGAGTGGAGATACTTTTGTTTTGAAACAGTCCTTAGCATGTCTATTAGAGATCATCATTAAAATAGGCATCATTTTGGAGTGCTATAGAGATTTGTAGGTCTAGATAAAAGTTTCAAAATCATAGGATGATGTTTTTAAATCATAATTAGACCTTATAAGAGTGTCAAAAATCCAAATTTTAATCAAATCATGCTCATACAGGCTTATGTAAGCAAATAAGCATATATGCCAAAAAAGGGGTTTTTTGAATTTTCAAACAAAATGTGCTTGCTTTTAGAGTGTTTTGATAGAATGATACATATCCCATGATAATTTTCTTAGTAATTGAGAATTAGGTAAATATTTATTTTAATTTTGGTGAATTTTTCACTTTTTGCAATTTTAGGCACCCTTCCAAGCCTCTTGTTTAGATGCTCATATATTTAATCACGTAATAATTTTTTCCAAATTCTATTATTATGATTTTATTACCATTATGTACTTATAATTATTGAAAAATTGAGACCATTTGATGGGATTACTTTATGAACAATCGTTAAGAGTGTAGGCAACCTAGAATGTATTCAAAACTCCACAAGCATATTTCTTCATGTGGTAAATTTTCATATATTTTGCATGGAAACCTAATATTTTTAGGTATTTTATAGGGTTCAATTTATACACATCAATTTCAATATTTTTTTATTTTGAGTTTTATACTTCATGAACCCTCATTTTGAAGATTTAGTTTCAAAGCCTTCTTCAACCCTCAAAAAACTAATTTTACAAAAATTTAATTTTATTAACATAAAATCATCTTAGATCAAATTTAAACATTATAAAATACAAATTAAACTCATATAGTATTTCCATAAATTTAAATTTTATGTATGGATCTATACGGAAGAGGGCATAATTATGTCAATTTTATGTATGGATCTATACGGATGAGGGCATAATCATGTTTTTCATGGAAAAAAGCATGTAAAATGAATTACAAGACAGTTCAATGAAATATAATAAATTAAAATCAAATATTAGGACTTTTTATTCATCCTAATGAATTTATTTGGTCATAAATCATCGAAAAAATTTCCCAACCAACTTGATTAAAATGGCCAGTCTATAGGAAAATAGAGCAAAATAGGCCTAGTCAACCCTTTTAACTGAATGGTGAGTGTTTTCTCATCAAAATCACATATCTTATGATGAGAAATTTTTTTATAAGTATATTTAATTATTTTTTCAGGTTTCATGGCTTTTTTTTAGGTTTAATGGATTCCAAATGCAAGAAGATAGGCTATTAGGCCTAATAAGCCTAATTGGTCAATCAAGTAAGTAAAGAATAGCATTGAAAATCTATCAAATGAATTAATTTTGGAGTTAAAACATTCCATATATATTTTTTAAGTGTATATATCATTATCAATTCAATATACAAGTTCCAATTCATGTAATTTGAGCTCAAATTGAGTTAACTAGTCCTTAAGGATCAAATCTCTTCAATTGACTTTTGACTAAATCATGCTTTCCATGAAAGGAAGGAATTTCTTATGTTCCAAAACATGTTCAAATACTCAAGTGGAGATCCATTTTGGATATTGGAATGGAATTTCATGTATGAAACACTATTTACTTGTCCATTGCCCCACCACTTTCTTTCCACACCAAAATTTGAAGATTATGCAAATTTTCATAAAGTTTAGGGATTTTGATAAATTGTTTAAGCATTATAAAAGGATTAGGTTTTGATTTAACTAACCAAGACTAATAATTATATAAAATAAATGTCACTTTGGATTTATTTTAGTCTTAAACATATATATTGGTTTTTCAAGCCATTATTAATTAATTCCTAGGGCAGAGAAGAAATGGTAATTGATACCATTTTATCAAATAAAAGATATTTTTACATATGAGTTTTGATTATAATAGAGTGTAATTAAACTATGTAATAGAATAAAAGTTTCATACACTTACCCTTTTGTAGGTCCTTTCCACACCTACTATGAAAATATCATCCTCTACATGTCATTGGAAGAGCTAGATTTTGAATTTGCTTTGCAAACTTCTTTCAGGACTTCTTTTGAAACACTGGTGTTTAGGTTTGAATGAAAAGTTTTATTTCAAATTTATGTGTGTAATATTTATTGTCCCCCAAAAATATCACACATTTTTGGGACAACATTTGAACTATTTTGGTCCTATAGACCAAAATTGTCTCTTCCCTTTTCAAAATTTGTCTTGGGCATTCAAATTCCTCATTTTTCAAGCTTCTCGGAAATCTACGGACTCTGTAGGATTGAATCTATGGACTTTGCAGGAAGAGAAAATCTATAGACTCTATAGGCCAAGTTCAATGGGCTTTATAGGATGATTTCTATAGACTCTACATGCAGGTTCATTTCTATAGGATTAAAGACTTCTGCAGGCGGGTTCAACCAAAAGAATCAGTTTCTAACACTTGGTCATTTTTAGGATTGTTTCAGTGACTTGGTTCAATAAAAATATCCATCAGTAAGCACTTAGCCAAATAAAGGCTTCAACCATTGAGCTGTTGAACCATTGAACCATTTTGGTTAAAAGGTTCAACGGGTTCAAGGTTTAACAGGTTTAATCAAAGGAATGGTTCATCCTTTGGTTCAACGGTTAGTTCATCCGCTTGGTTCAAAGGCTTGGTTCATTCAATTGAACCATCAGCTTGAACCATTTTGGTTCAAAGATTGGTTCATCAACTTGGTTCAACGCTTGGTTTAACCAAGCAGTTCATCAACTTAGTTCAACAAAGTGGTTCAATGGAATGGTTCAATGGATTGGTTCAACATTTGGTTCAATCAAATGGTTCACTCAGTTGGTTCAATCAAAGGGATCATCGACTTAGTTCAAAGAAGCCTCCTGAAGGACAAGTGCCCTTGTAAAGGGCACTTGGTCGACAACAATACCCTTCGAAAGGGTCATTTTAAAAGAAGGCCACAAAGGTAAATTCTTTCATATTTTTCGTTTAAGGAAATTGAAAAATACTAAGTCATAATTCTTTTAGACTTTTTTCTGAAGGAATTCCTTCAGAAAAAAATTTTGAAATAATTTAGAGAAGTTGTGGGAGGAAATCCTGAAGGAATTCATAGATATTTTAAATAAGACATTTTCCATAGACTTTTTGTCCATGGGAAAATACCCACAGAGAAAGCCCAAGAGACAGACTGCTAAAGAAAAGGCCGTGAGAGACTTCTAAAGTGAAGGCTGCTAAAGGACCCCAAAGGGTAGGTGCCCTTGTGGGGGACTCTCAACTACCAAATTATAGGACACATCCTTGAAGCTAAAAGGTCACCTTCCCTTTGAGAAGATATAAAATGAGAAATATGAAGGAAGAATCTAGTGACCCTCCAGAATAAAGAAGCCTGAAGGCCATCCGAAGACCACCCGAAGGGAAGACACCCTTGTAGAGGGCTCTTCATGACCCAAAATAGATCATTTCTTAAGGCCTGAAAGGGTAGGTACTTTCTAGGAAAGTTCCAAATAGAAAATCTGAAGAAGAACCAAGGGGTGATGCACCTGAAGATGTCAAATTCAAGACAGTAAAATAACCATTGATCCTTTGAAACTATAGACCTAAATGCATTCATATGCTTAAAGGCTAAGGCCAGTAGAAAGTGAGGAAGGAATAGAATAGCAAATTAAATCCAAGACCCAATTCAATTAACCAAAAAAGAAGGAACGATGAAGGATCAGATCACCAGGTGGACATTGAAAGTTGAAAACTTTCAATAAGCATGACTTGTTTCCTTGCATTGAGAAAAACAAATGGGTAGATGCCCCTAATTTCTAGCTTGTCTTCCTAACAATTTTCAACACAACATGATGTGTTACTGTTCCCAAGTCCTTCTTGAAGTGGCTATATAAGGGAATCTCTTGTTATTGTAAAATATCTCTTTTTTGACAATCATAATGAAACTCTGCCCAAATTGAAAGGCACTTCTGATACTTTGAGCTTAGTTTGTTGATCATATTTTGTTATTGGAATAAGAAAGCAAGTTATTTTTTAGACTTTGTGGTGTAATATCTTTGTTTTTGAGGAAACTATTCTTATGTCTTTTTCTTTGATATATTCTCTATTCCTTTAATTCAACAAGTAGAATTAGTGATAGTAATCAGGAAGGTGTCCTAAAGAGTCAACTATGGAGAGAATTTGTGATCCCATAATTTCCTTTCAGTGTGTTTTCTTTTCATTTCTATGTAAAGGACCTTGGGACAACTTTGTGCCCTCATTGTCCTTCATATCTTACTCTTGAGAAATTTAGGTGGAGACTTTGTGCTGCATCTCGATTTGTTGGTTATTACATCTTTTGCTACATTATGCTGTTACTACCTGGAGTATTCTTGTGGCTTGTTGAATAGTACTTCTAAAAGAAGAGTGCTTTCTATCATTTTCCTTGAGTTTTTCCTTTGACCTACATGCATCATCTCTAAAGAAAGAGAAATGGATGGTTTATCCTACCCTTGAGTATTATTTTCTATTTATATATATATATATAACATACCTATAGGGAACCTCCCCTTGATGAGAGGAGAGATCAGTCCCCATTTAATGTGATAAACCTACACATTTGGATGACTAATCTTCCTACTTTGGCTTATCAGACCTATTTTGTTTATCAGTACGCTGATCGACAAAATATTTAGCCAACAATTTTTTGTGACTCTATTAGGGATATAATATACATTATCTATTTATAATCTATCCATTCACCTACACACTAACTGGAAAAAAATGCACAGTTTAAATCCTCAAGCTTTAATTGAAGCAAGGTCAATTCTTTTCCATTTTTGTTTCATAATCTAGCAGATTCAAGGTATACATGAAGCCAAAGGGCTAAAGGTATCATTGACCCTGTATTCGAGTTGGTACAACAAAGTGATTTTGATCTATTTCCTTCACCATCTCATCTCTAATGAACCAAGAGCTTTCCTCGCACTAAAGTTAGATCTCCATTTCTAGATGAAGTATCTACTTTTAGTGTTGATAAAGCTTTGCCAATAATCACCCCTCTGAGATTTGTTATCCCTCCTTTTCATAATCTTATAATGGTAGTTTAAGGCCCTTGGGGTAATGCTTTTGGTCCTCTAATCTTACTCTACCTCTATATGAGCTTCCATGTAGTTCAAGGAAGAATTTCCCCAAATTCTATGGTGATGGGAAAGTTCATCCTAATGAACACATTACAGCCTTCAGCATAGCTTGTGGAGTAATTGGAGTAGAATTTAAAGATGTAATAGTTAGGATTTTTATGGAGACATTACAAGGTGCTACTAAAAATTGTTTTTATCATCTACAAGCTCAGTCAGTGACTGATTGGAATACTCTCAAAGCTAAGTTTGAAGCCAGATTCAAACCTGTAGAAGATGCACATGCACTTCTAGCTCAACTTACACAGATGAAGAAAGAGCCTCATGAGCCTATGAGGGATTTCATACCTAAATTTGGCAAACTAAGAAATAGAATTCCTGTAATAGCTCGACCTACAACTGAGAATCTCAAATGCTTCTTCATTAATTCTCAATTACCTAAAGTCAATTTTCTTTTGAGACGTGCTGGTCAAATAGATCTTGTTACAGCTCAACTTTTCACCACTGAGGTAGAAGATGATCTCATCTTAGCAGGGAAAATAAGAAGAGATCCAAATAGAAATAGACCTTCATCATCTTCTAAATATCCATCTACATAAACCACTAATCCAATGGTGTAAAAGCTAGCAAATGAAGTGCTTGCCTTGAAAAAGCAAATGGTACGAGGAATGTCTTCTACTTCTTCATACAAAGATATGCCAAGAAGGACATTCCCAAATCAATCATATCAGGGCAATGCTACCAAGAATCAAGGGTAACAGAATCACCTTCCTCCCCCATAAGGGAAACTTGCCTTGGAAGCTCCTCTAACCAATTCAGAAATGGGATATCTTGAAGTAGAATTAGAGTTTTCTTTCTAGCCTGAATTGAATCAAGAAAATGACACTGATCTCCTTGAAGACAATCAAGAAGAATTAGTTGGTGACTCCCACATTGGTTTCCTAAACCATCAAGATGAACCCAAAAGCAAAGGAAAAGCTTTTGATGGATCATCTGCAATGTTTACTAGATCTAAAAACCAATCAATCCAGCAAAATGATAAGGGGAAGATAGAATAACAACCATAGCCAGTAGTCACGATTGTTAAGTGTGGAACCACTCTACCTTTTCAGTTAAAGGATCTGGTGATCACCCAAAATGTAAGTACATCAATTTCACCTTCACCTTCTACTCCCATTTCGTAAACCAGCCCTCCCATCCCTCTAAAACCCAAAAATTTGAAATTCCTTCCTTTATACTTAGTCTAATTCATCCATTTGACATAATTGATCATGTCAAAAAGACCAAAATACAAATGTTTGAATTTGAATATTTGTAGTCCAATCCTAATCAATTGGATAAGTTGGTCCAATGTGTCAAGAACCAAACTGTCCCTGCAAGACAAGAGGTTAAGAAAATAATTCTTGATTCCCCAAAGAACATGCCCATTCTAAATATTTTTTTCATTACTCCTCCAGCTGCCCCTAGGAAAATATAACCTTTCTATGTTTCCCTGTTAATAAATGGTTATCAGATCAACAATTACATCATTGATTTTGGGGCATCTAACAATGTCATGCCTACTAAAGTAGTTGAGTCTCTGGGTCTCATATTGACCAAAACATTTGGGAGATGTTTTTCCATGGAGAACAAGCAAGTACCATTGTTAGGGCAAATCAAAGATGCCCAATTTGCATTAGTAGCCTTTACAGACAAGAAAATCAGGATGACTGTCTTGGTGGTTGACGTTCCAGCATCCTATGGCATTTTGCTTGGATGAAAATTTTGCAAAGACATAGGAGGAAAACTAAGCATGGACCTATCTAAGGAAAGGATCCCTATCTAAGGTGTGATTAAGAGATTGCTCCATGAAAAGGAGGCAAAATACGTGGTCACCCAAACATCAGCCCCTACAACACTAATTCTATTTGATTCTTCAAGTAGGGGTAATTATTTATTTACCACAGAGGATGTTCATGTTTCTACAGACAAAATTCCTATAGCTAACAATCTAGGAATTGAGCCAAACAAGACTTCAAGAGAATTGGTAGGACACAGTACAAGGAAGGATCTTCCATCTCTAATGAAGAGAAATATGATAGGAGATTAGCTTCTGATGATGCTTCGATCTTGAAATCCAATGGTAGCAATTTTTCCACCAATGATGGAGTTGGGACTGTGTTGATATCTCCTCAATGAGATATTCTTCCTTCATTCAATTTGCAAGTCAGCAACACCAACAACATAGATGGATGTGAATCTTTATTTCTCAAATTGAAGATTTATCAAGATGAAGAAATCAAACTCCTTCACATCAAAGGAGATGATAAGCTAATAGTTTGTCAGGAGTTTGATGTGGACAATCCAATCATATGCTAGACTGAACTAGAAGAAAATCAATTACGATAATGGACCATGCTGCTGCAAATCAAAATCAGGCAAAGGAACTCTTTGCTGAGAAAGCAAGGAGTTATGGCTTTCAAATTGAAGACTACATCCTACCATGGGGCAAGAAGAAGAAAAAGCCAAGGGGAAGATGTAAAAAATTGGTTTCCTAGTGGAGAACTCCATTCGCTCATCACCGTTTCTAGGGGTTAAATGTCTTCTTGCTGGTTTATCATAATAGAGCACTATTTTCACTATCTCCCAAGAAGTAGCATCTAAAATACTTCAATTCTTGAAGTATCAAATCATTCCATCTATACATATGTATATTTGTATAGTTTTTAATTCTTTTTTACTTTGTTTGTTTCCTTTTTTGATGCCTTCAATTTCTAGGTAGCATGACTTCATAACCCAATGGTACACATGAAGACACTGGAGATTCTAGATTCTACTCCTTTCAATTCTTTTTGCAATTGATAAAAGTTCCCCAACTAGAGGTAGCTGTTGTCCGCCAAAAATATCACTCATTTTTGGGACAACATTTGAACTATTTTGGTCCTACAGACCAAAATTGTCCCTTCCCTTTTCAAAATTTGTCATAGGCATTCAAATTCCTCATTTTTCAAGCTTCTCAAAAATATATAGACTCTACAGGCTTGAATCTATAGACTCTACAGGAAGATAAAATCTTCAGACTCTACAGGCCAAGTTTAATGGGCTTTATAGGTTGATTTCTATAGACTTGATTTCTATGAACTCTGCAGGCAAGTTCATTTATATAGGTTTAAAGACTTATACAAGTGGGTTCAACCAAAAGAATCAGTTTCTAACACTTGGTCATTTTTAGGATTGTTTCAGTGCCTTGGTTTAATAAAAATCTCCATCAGTAAGAACTTAGCCAAATCAAGGCTTGAACCATTGAACCATTGAACCATTTTGGTTAAAAGGTTCAATGTGTTCAAGGTTCATCAAGTTCAATCCAAGGAATGGTTCATCCTTTGGTTCAATGGTTAGTTCATCCACTTGGTTCAAAGGCATGGTTCATTCAATTAAACCATCATCTTGAACCATTTTGGTTTAAAGCTTGGTTCATCAACTTGGTTCAATGCTTGGTTTAACCAAGTGGTTCAACGTTTGGTTCAATGCTTGGTTCAACCAAGTAGTTCATCGACTTGGTTCAATAGAATGGTTCAACATATTGGTTTAACATTTGGTTCAATCAAATGGTTTACTTAGTTGGTTTAATCAAAGGGATCATCGACTTAGTTCAAAGAAGCCTCCCAAAGGATAAGTGCCCTTGTAGAGGGCACTTGGTCGACAATAGTACCCTTTGGAAGGGTCATTTTCAAAGAAGGCTGCAAAGGTAAATTCTTTCAGATTTTTTGTTTAAGGAAATTGAAAAACACTAAGTCATAATTCTTTCAGACTTTTTTCTGAAGGAATTCCTTCAGACAAAAATTCTAAAAGAATTCATAGAAGTCGCGGGAGGAAATCCTGAAGGAATTCATGGATATTTTAAACAGGACATTTTTTGTGGGTTTTTTGTCCATAGGAAAATACCTGTGGAGAAAGCTTGAGAGAAAGTCTGCTAAAGAAAAGGCCATGAGATACTTCTAAAGTGAAGGCCACTGAAGGACCCCAAAGGGCAGGTGCCCTTGTGGGGGACTCTCAGCTTCCAAAATGTAGGACACATCCCTGAAGCTAAAAGGTCACCTTTCCTTCAAGAAGATATAAAATGAGAAATCCGAAGGAAGAATCTAGCGACCCACCAAAATAAAGAAGCCTGAAGGCCATCTGAAGACCACCCAAAGGGTAGATACCCTTGCAGAGGGCTCTTCTTGACCCAAAATAGATCATTTCATAAGGCCCAAAATGGCAAGTTCTTTTTAGGAAAGTGCCAAATAGAAAAGCCAAAGAAGAACCAAGGGGTGACGCACTCGAAGACGTCAAATTTAAGACAGTGAAATAGTAGTTGATCCTTTGAAACTATAGACCTGAATGCATTCACAGGCTTTAAGACCAAGGCCAGTAGAAAGTGAGGAAGGAACAAAACAACAAATTAAATCTAGGACCCGATTCAATTAATTAGAAAATAAGGAATGATGAAGGAAGGATCAGATCACCAGGTGGACATTGAAAGTTGAAAACTTTCAATAAGCATGACTTGTTTCCCTACATTAAGAAAAATAAATGGGTAGATGTCCCTAATTTCTAGCCTATCTTCCTAACAGTTTTCAATGCAACATGATGTGTTACTATTCCCAAGTCCTTCTTGAAGTGGCTATATAAGGGACTCTCTTGTTATTGTAAAATATCTCTTTTTTGACAATCAGAATGAAACTTTACCCCAATTGAAAGGCACTTTTGAGACCTTGAGCTCAGTTTTTTGATCATATTTTGTTATTGGAATAAGAAAGAAAGTGATTTTCTAGACTTTGTGTTGTAATATCTTTGTTGTTGAGGAAACTATTCTTATGTCTTTTTCTTTGATATATTTTTTGTTCCTTTAATTCAACAAGTAGAATTAGTGATAGTAATTAGGAAGGTGTCTTAAAGAGTCAACTATGGAGGGACTTTGTGCTCCCATAATTGCCTTTCAGTGTGTTTTCTTTTCATTTCTATGTAAAGGACCTTGGGATGACTTTGTGCCCTCATTGTCCTTCATATCTTACTCTTGAGCAATTCAGGTGGAGACTTTGTGTTACATCTCGATTTTTTGGTTATTACATCTTTTGCTACATTTTGGTATTACTTCTTGGAGCATTCTTGTGGCTTTTTGAATAGTACTTCTGAAAGAAGATGAATGTTTTTTGTCATTTTCCTTGAGTTTCTCCTTTGATCTACACGCATCATCTCTAAAGAAAGAGAGATGGATGGTTTGTCCTACCCTTGAGTATTATTTTCTATTTATATATATATATATATATAGCATACCTATAGGGAACCTCCCCTTGATGAGAGGAGAGATCAATCCCCTTCTGATGTGGTAAACCTACACATTTGGATGACTAATCTTCCTACTTTGGCTGATCAGACCTATTTTGTTTATCAGTACGCTGATCGACAAAATATTCAACCAACAGTTTTTAGTTTCAAAAAAAAATTAGAGAATACCAATCATTTAGGTGCATCACCCCATTAGATAGGTTTTCACATTTCAGTTTCCTTCTCCCTTTTCATCCCAAGAAGACAAAAATAGATTAGTTTTAGTATTAGATATTAAGGGAACCAACCATCTCTAAAGGTTTTTCTCACTTCAAAGTCACCCACACTCTAATAATATCTAATTATATCAGCTGGAGAGGTGTGCTCTACACATCTTCAAATAGGATGCTCTCCAGAGTGATAACATGGCTTCCTTGTCACATCAAGCACATAAGCTCATATATCAAATACCACTCATCATGCATCTTCACCAGATGCACCTTGACATCAATGACATAAACCTTGATATCAAATTACATCAACATTGACATTAATGACAACACTTCTCAGTATCCCCCCAGTGATTTCATAACCCTATTCAATGAATTCACTATCAAATTCATTGATTTCATAGTTTGCTATAGTGAATTCAAAACTTTCATTACCAAATTCAAAGATAGCCTAACCATGAATTCATTTTCATCATTTTAAACCCTAATAAATTAATTTAATTGAAAAAATAAATCATTAAATTTAACTTACTAGAGACCTGCTCCTTTCTAGTCTCTAGTGTCTCCTCACGCACTCTCTACAGTGTTGGTGGTGTAGAATATGGTCCATTTTTTGCCAGTTTCTTGGATCAAAACTCCTGAATCAACTTATACTAACTAATTAATTTTAAAACCAAAAGTGTAAAAATTAATTTCTTACCCCCCAATCTTCTATTAATATTGTCACCACATTTCAAATATTTCCCCCCATCCCTTCATTATGTTTATTTTCCATCTATTTTAATTCAAATTTAGAGACAATCTAAATTACCCTATCCTAAATCTATATCAATCATTTGCACTATCAAACTCGTAAATTTTTCATTATAATTTGACAAACTATATTTTTGTATCTATAGCTTACTATTATTATGATATATCATTCCCACATTCATTCCATTGATCCATATCTCATGAGCATCTGCTAGCATATAATCTTTGAATTATAGAATATTCTTTTTCCAATCCATACTCTAGTTTTCACAACTAGGGGAAACCTATTTATGCATACCTTAATCTTGAAAATTTGACATCAATTCTAAGAATTTGATTTATTGATGGTCCAAAATGCTTAATCATTTTCCTCTTATCATTAAATTTAAGCATTTTTTTTTATCACACAAACTCTCAAGGGGGCATTGTCATATTCATTCTCATTCATTTGGGTAAATTATTTTCTTCTTAATCATTAATTCTCTACTTCTTCTATTATTCTTCAAAATAGTATTGCTTCACAAAATTATCTCAAATAGGGGCAAATATAGACACTAAATTACATTTAATGTTAAAATGTACCTAAAATATATTAATTATTATTCTTAACATTTAAAATATAATTCATGACATCTCTTTCATTATTTAAATAATTGAATAAATCAAAATTAATCAATTTTTCACACTTTTAATCTAAGTTTAATTATTAAATCCAAATTTTACACCTCACCTAACATATTCCACCTTAATCTCCCTCACATGTTGACCTACCCTAATCAATCCCATAACTTCTTCAACTTACTTTGAGTCATCCCTAGAGTTGTCAAATGGTTTGATCCATTCTTGGTGACTTACTTAATCATCTCCATGTTTCTCTCATCCATTTTAAATGGTCATAATCCTTACGGATGAGGACTCATTAGCCATTATATCTTATTTGTATTATTTAAAATATCCAAATAATCCTACACTATTGGATCTTTCCTCTAAAAATCTATAAATAAGCATGAAATCCATCACTTTCATCATCCTGACTTATGCTAACAAAGTGATATAAAAATCACAAATGAGTCTAAAATAAATCAAAGCCATCAAAGAGTATTTTTTCATCAAAACACTACCCATTTTACCTTCCATTATGAGAGTGAGAAACCACAATTCAAAGAGAGCTAATTGAATTGACATCACAATGGAATAAGATTTCAAAACTAAGGTATAAGTTTGTGTTTTTTATTTTTTTTGTAGCTATAGCTTAGTTTGAGACATTTTAGATTAATATTTCTTAGTTTAATTTGTGCTTCTACATTTTATTCACTATAGTTTTAATCTTGAAATAACCAAGCTAACGGAGTGTTTCTTGAGTTATTTTACCAATTTGATTGAAATTTAAATCTGAAGGTCTAAATGGACATGTTTATTAAATTTATTCAATACATCTATTTGGATTTTGGTTCTATAATTTTCATAAAATTTAGGTTTTCATTTTATTTAGAGACTAGCTTGGCTAATTGGATTTGCCTAGTTATTTGATCTTTTTAAGAGTGTTCAGACTACACAAAGCCATATTTTCTAAATCCCACTTGATCTAACTTATAAATATCATCTATAGTATGGGGGGACTTTTTATACCTAGTCTTTTCATATAATTTTTTTACCTAGGTCTTTATCACATCTCTTCTATACTTAGAGCAACCATCAAATGTAAGAGTGAGAATATAGTTTGAATCCCAACAACTAATTCCTTAACTTTAAGATGCCACCATGCATCTCCATCTATTTCACTTCCTTATATAAACTAAAATGACTAAGTGATAAACTCTATGAGTATATGAATAAATGTAGACCATCCACATATCTCAATCCTACTCATCTATAACACAGATAGATACACATTTTTCAAGGTTCCCCAAGTATCTAGATAATTGATATCATGCCATATGGCCCAATCTCAATCATTTGTGATGTGTTAGGTAGGTGTACATAGTCATATATTAAAGATCATGTTCATATTAGCGTGGACCATACATGTAGAAGTGTCTCATTAATGTTAAGCCTATCAAATTTGTCACTCTATTAGGGGTGTCAAAATTTTCAAAACATCAAGAAGATCCTAATGAATGAGAAAACATTATGTGGAACCTATCAAATTTTTTAATCTCCTAAGGGTGTCAGAAATGTAAAATACCTAGGAGAGCTTGATAAGTGAGAAAATGTTTCATGTAACCTATTATAATTGTTATTCTCCATGGGGTGTTAAAAATGTCATAACCTTTGGGAGAACTCAATGATTGATTAAATGTTGTGTTAAACCTATCAGAGTTGTTAGTATCCTAGAGGTGTTAGAAAATTTAAAACCTTAGGGAGATCTTGGTGAGTGAGAATACATCATGTGGAACCTATTATATTTATTAATCTTTTGGGGGCATCAGAGATGTTAAATCCCAAAGAGATATTGAATAATAATAAGATACCACATATCACTTCCATAAAAATTATAGGAATGTCCCAAGGCCTCTTAATTGTGTCAAGAAGGAGGTATAATCAAAACCCATGAAAAATCACAAATCACCATGCATCACTCTTGTATGATAAATAGTAAACTAGACCAAAATAATCTTGATGAAAAAAGGAGAAATGTAGGCTATATGATAGACCAATAATAGGATGTTACATGTTATTGGTAGGTCAAAGTGGTAGATTATAGTGCACCTAAATGTAAAAGAGTGACACACCAACCATGCTTAATCTATATAGCCTATATAAATATGTTTCAACTAGTAGATGACATGTGTCCCAACTAAAGGATTCTCAAGGTGTCATAGGAGCTAAATTATTTATGTCCCTACCATGCCCTTATCTTAATTAGATTGGGTAATTGGACTCTACTTCAATAACCTAAATATGTCCCTTTGCCTTCATCAAATCTAATTTGAGTGCACATTTTCAAAATTATTTAAGTAAATACCAAATCAATAAATAATCAAGTGGATTATACCACCAAATTATAATTAAACTCACAAAAGGTGAGTCCTCAAATTCCATTAATAAAAGAGATATTTTTAGATCCATATAATTCCTTAAAGTAATTGGATTTACCATTACCACCCCCAATTTCCAAGTATCCTTACTTTTAGAGCCTTTCTAAGCTTCTAGTTTTTCCCTCATATTTATAATTTTGTGTTAAGTAGCTCCCAAACTCTCAACTATAGACATGTAATCTTTAAATCTTGGGCCTGAGATTGAATATAGAGATACCACATATTCATCAAACCTAACCCAATTTGAGAGCAATAAAAAGGTGTTCTAATAAATTGAGGATGTGAAAAATACCACCTTAGATGATGATGAAGATGAAACCCATTTCCTTGATGATATTTCTACCCTAGGAAATTTAGGGTTGCATAAGTTTGATAATTAAATATAGGTGTTTCCATATGCTAACCTCTTCAACAACATGTTGTATAAATATGTGCACACATATGATGCTACCCAAGACTTAGTGTACTCTATAGGGTATCAAAAAAAATAGTAGATATCTCTAAATATAATTTTAAGAAGTATTATAACCTCTTATAGTACACCTTATTTTACAACCAAAGCATAGTGGACACATGAGATATATGGGTTCCTCCAGGATTGGGTCATCAAACCTGACCAATGGACCAAAAAGGAGGTTAACAATGCATACCCCATTCATCTATTTCAAGAAGTATTTTTTGTAGGGATGATATTATTGAATCATTTATTTAGATCAAAGGATATCATTCACATGAACATCCTTTAGGTACCTCTATTGATCATCATCCTCGAGGGAAAGGCAACCCCAGAACTTTGGATCCTCATCAACATCAATTTGGTTAAGGGCATTAGTGAGGCCCATGGGGGAATAACTTATACATTATGAGTTATCTTGTAGATGTAATATGTTCCACCATCACATTCAAGCCTTATGCTTTCCTATCATGGACCCCTACCAACTTTATTATTCATGCATTATTCTACAAGTTGTATGCACACCATTATATAAATCACATATGGGACATCTATGGGTTATTCTACCCAATGGTCTATATATCCATAAATGAGAGACCCTTTCCATGGATCTCAAATGAAATTAAGATGATGTTCCTACCCATAAGATCTTATCAATACTATAAATACCACACCATCATTTAGGTATAGGGAATCCAATAAGCCCCTCTCCTTTTTCCCTACTAAGTCTTAGACCACCTCATTATGTAGGATTATGAAGGTGTCTTGGGTTACTCTCTCGATCACCAATAGTAGGTATGCCCATATTTTTAAATATTCATCTACCATCATGATTACAATAAGATACCTTCACTATGAAAGATGGCATTAAATAAGAATTCATATAGCCTAGGGAAGGTTGATCATAGAGATTGGGAACCTTGAGGTTTCATCGATGTCAATATGGAAAGATATGTAATTAGGCTCAACATCATGTATCACCATGAGGCCCATGAAGATGATGATATTCATCTTAATCCATATAGTGATGTCAAAGTTCTCACAAGGGTGGATATAGTAAATAATAATGGAAGAATGCCCATTCTATGCTAGTCATTGAGGAAATGCTAGTGCCACCTCCATAGGCTCCTCTAACCTAGTCTAAGAAAGATATTGAATATACTAAATTTAAATTTTCTAGGAGAATCATACAAGGGTTCTCCACACCTTCATCTCCATGAAATTCACCTCCCTGAGTTGTAGCTCAATATCTTCCACCTTACTTATTTCATGGGTCACTCCACCACTAATAACATAAGTATTATAGTATAACATCGTGATCAACCATGAGGCAAGCCTAGAGTAGGACCTATTGACTATTTTGATCACAAGTTAAAATAAGTCAACACCCTATGGTAAAAAACATGATATAGTGTTATTATAAGATCTTATAGGGTGTGCCATGGTCTTATCAATGTCATTTAAATTTTCATTGCCTTGGTCATAGTCAAATTTTAGTCCTTGTAACATTTCATGTCATATAGGGTCATATTTAAGCCATTAATGAAGTTTGTATAGTTTTCATAAGTAGATAAATGTTTTAAAAAGTTATTAAACATTATATGTGTTAGTAAGAGTGAGTATTATTATGTCATAACTGATAAACTATAGGTTTCTATGTTAGAATAAGAAAATAGTTGAAAAAGTGGTGGTTTGGGTAGTTTTAGTTAGTTGTACAACTTCTACAAGAGTGTGCCATGTGTGGTAGGATTATATGATGAGTATTAAATTTCTATAAAAATATACTCACATTTGGTCATCTTTGGAAGTCACAAAAATGGCTTAAAATAATTCCACTTTTCCATCACTCCATTAGAAATGCAAAAAATGATCAATTGATTTTAGTCTAGTACATATAACAGAGGTTGATTCAATTAAAATCCACTTGGTGGTAGATAATAATATTATTATACATAAATTTCATGGTAATAGTTCAAGGATTTATTATTTATGCTCTATGAACCATTATTTAGAAGCTGACTACTCCTTTCGACATGTTTATCCCTACACCCTACTAGTTTCTCTTATGTCTGCTTAGTTACATATAAACCAATGGTTATCCTATGTTCTAAAGAGTGTTAATAACATTATCACATGGTTCTTGGTTTGTTTTTTAATTTTTTTGAGAGAGATATATTCATAAATCCTCACATTACTAATGAGAAACACCATTGAGTCTGTAAATAGTTTTATCATTTGTAGGAGCTTGTATCCCAATTTGACCTTCATATAGATGGAAATGCAAGTTTATATGATATTTTTTTACCTTTAAATTCATTATGAGAAACCTATTTTATGAATATGTATCCTTAAAGTCATATAATAATGAAAACATAGTCATAATCCTACATAATTAGCTCTCTGCATATATTCACCTACAATCAGGTGAATGAGAGTTCTAAAGTTTGAATAGCCAATATGGGTATGGAATGAAGAATTTTTATGGTGTCTAACATACTCTTAAAGCACGATATACAAATTTTAAATACTCATTATATATATTTGACTGTGATAACTAGCTTTTCTATATATACAGTTCTTAACTTTGATGTTCAACTATAGGTGCCCCATAGGAGACTAATCATGTTGGAATGAAGAAATTGGAACTTTTTTTTAAGTATTTAAAGGTGAATTTATCAAATATAATACTTTAATAATATCTAAGATTGGTTTTAAAACTATCCACCATGCATATTGTCTTTATTCCACCTTCACTACCCTATGTCTTGCATATACACTTATAGGTGGCTCCAATAGAAGCTTGAGGGTGTTTCATGGAGATGTTTTAAAAAATTTAATACCTTTAAATGGGTTTAGGAACATGGATAAGGTCATATCACTAATGGTAGAACTATAAAGTGGTAAATAGACTTGAAACTAGGATCATATGTGAAGAAGGAAACTTAAGGGACAAGTTACCTTAAAGTCTCTAAAATAGGGTTTTCACCTTCTTTTCAATCCTTCCATAGTGAATTACATGCTGTCTAAATATGTCATAATGATTCCATGATGTGACCCAACCATAGAGGTAGTGTTTTGACATGATAAATTCGATGTTTGACCATGAGAAGGTGATAAAAAGAGGTTTTCAATCTCATATATTCTTTGATTGTAGAAGGTTAGTGTTCTCTATAGTGTTTTGAATTTAAAATGACCTCATAACTAAAGGTGGCATGATAGGATCATATCTTCATGGCAAGTGGCCCTATTGAGGTGATAATGATACTAATAGCTAAAGGAACATTTGAGGGAGTTGAGATTTAAGTTTTTGACTCAAATTGCCACCTATAATAGCTACTAAAGTGATTGGAATGTGATTATAACTTGTAGATAACTCCACCAGGTTTCTTCCCATTAGATTGGATTTTACCCTATATATACAAATAGGGTACAAAACTAATTTTATTGATATATTTTGATGTTTTACAAGTTTAAGGTAGATTAAAAATATGGGAATCATTTTGGGAGACCAAGTGTGACCTAATCTAACTCATACTCATTTCTTTATTTAGATAAACACACAAACACCTTTGCTATCTCCTTCACTTCAGGTAGTCCAACCTGGCATAGTAAATGGAAGGTGATCACCAATTAAAAAGATGATAGGTCTAATTAAGAGGTCTTTC
This sequence comes from Torreya grandis, assembly GCA_037957365.1. NCBI lineage: Eukaryota > Viridiplantae > Streptophyta > Pinopsida > Cupressales > Taxaceae > Torreya > Torreya grandis. Next base: position 1,033,853 of record JARHVA010002850.1, read on the forward strand.
AAGGACTAACTAATGGATTTAAGTAAAATAGGAATATATAAAGGTGTCATACCACCCTTTTCATAGAATTTTTTTGAAAACTAAAGGTCACTTGAATGACAAGTGTGAGGGATGAGTGAAAAGAAGGATGATGGTGACTACAGGTAGTGAGAACACTTATCTAGATTAATACTAGTGGTTAGGGACACATATAATACATTTTGTAACTTGACCTTAACCCCCCATCATATTTCACATGTGGCATATCTCCCTAGTCTATTGTGGACCATTCAAGAGAGGCCAAATGATGAAGGTAGTTTCTAAGAAGGTAGTTGAAGGATCCTATCCAAATTTTGAGGAGTTTTCATATTTTTAAGGGTTTGTTTTTGCAAAATATACCTTTCATGGTATCTTTAATACTATAATACTCTATAAAATAACTAATTCTCATGCCTTAACAAGTGGAATTATGACCCTTGAGCTCCACTTATCTCTCTCCTCTCTCGCATTTTATAAGTACTAGCATTTTTGGCTCTTGTTTTGATAATTCAACACTTATTATAGGAAATTCCTGATGATTTTATGTCATAATTTTCATTTTAATAATAAATTTAATATATTTTTTAGTTAAAAATCATCTTTTATAAGTGTGCAAAGTGATGTATGGTGAGGTCTAGTGATAAACACATATCCTTGCATTTTCTTTTTCCTTCCATGTATGGTGCAAGAAGTTTTCATTCTAACAGGTCATATGGAATGTAGATAGTTTATTAGACTTCCTTAAATTTTTCAAGTAACCTTAGTGTCTATAACTGACCTCTAGTCCACTTACCTTGATAAGTTTCATACATATCATCTCCATATTGAAATACTAATGTTAGACTATCTTAATACTTTAAAGCTAGTGTTGTAGGTCTTATTTCTTAATGAAAGAGTATGATGATATTGTGTAGATATTCATGGTGTATCACCCCCTTATAATATATTTATTTCATGCATAATACTACCCATTTTCACACAATCATTCAATTAGTGTAGGTGACAATCACTTAAAGATCAATCTAGGGAGCTAGCCCTTAAACCTAGAGGTATACTTATACTATAGGTAACCCACATACCTATAAGTATTCCAATGTTTCCAAAATATTAGACTACGATTGAATAACCTCCTTTAGGGTGAAATATTTTGTGCCAATAGTTATAGCACACCCAATGGGACCATTGTCCTAGAGATAACTTGTTAAGGTGAATGTTGGTCTTAACAACATCAACTGCATTTGGCATGCTACTCAACATTTGGTGACTCCATTTAAGGCAAAATCTACTTATAGACCAATATTTTGTTATATATTTGTGTTCATAATTCATGGTCCTTAATATGTCATCTTCTATTAGAGTTTTCAATCCTATTAATTTACCTCTTTAACCTAAACTTCCTCTTGAAGTTCAATACCATCAACTTATTCTTTCCTTTGAAAATCAAGAGGATTTTGCTAGCCAAGAAGAAAAATAGATTGAGGAATAACTTGAAGAAAACATGGATAGGCAACATTCCTTCCTAACCTTTAACACTAAAAACCTAACCCATATTGATGCCTATGATGACATTCCCCCTAATGCTACAAAGGGTCTTCCTACATTCAATGGTGAAGGTCATGTCACTCCTAGTGATCACATTAGGGATATCTCATATTTTTGTAGTTTTCACAATGTCACTAAGGTAAAATTTTTAATTAGACTCCATTTCATGTCCCTTAGATGGAAAGCACTTGATTGGTATAGGACTTTGCCTAATGGTTGTATCACAAATTGGGATGATTTTGGAGTGATACTAACATCAAGGTTTGAAGATAAAAGTGACAACACTTCACTCATTCACCAACTTAATGTGATTAAAATAAACCCGAAGGAGATAGTGCATGATTTTAATGAAAGATTCCAAGATGCTTGGTATAGGTTTCATCCTCCCATGTGACCACCTTCTAGCTTTGTGTTTCCTACATACTTGAGAGACATTGACATGGACAAAGACATCACGTTACAATCCATGGGTGGATTCACCTTACCTGAGGCATATGACCTTGCCATTAGGGCTGAGAATGGCCTCATACAATATGGAAAGTTACCTCCAAAAGTGCCTATGCCTCTATTGCCAAATAATTCTACTGATGTTCCAAGTGTGTTATGATCCAAACTTATAATATTCAAAAATAATGTATAATATAATGTATATCAACTCAACATAATATATATGGGTGGGAAAATATTCCCAAATACTCAATATATGTAAAAATATAATACCCTTAAGGTAGGGTAACACCATACTATACTCCTTTAGGAAGGAATAACTCTACATTGTCTCTTCGAAGGGACAACCTCCAATATCCTCTTTCAATAGAAGAATAAATTTTTTCTTGATACCTTTAAAATTATAATCATATCCTTTATATATAACTATATCTAACTAACAATGGATGGGTATCATCATAATCCAAATGAAGGCTGACCATTATCCAATGCACTAATTCTAGAAGTTACTCCATTATCCTAATATATTAGACCCATATAACTAATTAAGGGGGATGTGTAACAAATTTAAACATATACATCAACCCATATACAATAATATATCATATCCATAGGTACATATAAAATTCTTTCTCAAGTTATTAATGCAAATGCCAAGTCAAGGACTGCTCCTAAGAAGGTATAAGAAACAATTGATTAGAAGGTAAGATATCAAGTCTTAGGGGCTCAAAATAGGAAAAATAATATTCAAAAAGGTGATCATCAAATCCCATACCCATATCATCATAAATATTATTAATAATATGGTCAAGGGAGAGGTCAAGGGCAGCCAAATTTCAACAATCCTATCAATGCATACAATCCCAATTTCACCTCCAACATAAGAGCAATGGTACTGATGCATAGAAATTGGTCCAATGGGGTGAATGGAAACAAGGTCAATTTATGGATAAAAATTAAGGTGGATAAAAATATCTAATTACTCAAGGTGGTTTCACTCCTCTACTATCAGTAGAAGATGAACTCCTAATGTAAGCAAGTGAAGGGTAGCAGCCTTAAGGAGTAAGTCTCATCAACTTTCTAGTTGAAGACACTTATGTGCTTAATTAGGTAAAAAAATTTGAAAAAAACACTAGAGATAAGAGGAATTATCTAGGAGATTATAATTGTGTGCCTACAAGTGCAAGTGGTCCTCCTACTAGATGGCAAAGCATGATTGCAAACATGGTAGTCCCTACAACTCTTACACCTCCAAATCATAATGTGGGAAGGTATTCTCAAAGTGATTTAATTACTAAAAATATTAACACTTTTCCTCCAAGAAATCAATAAAAATCAAGTACTTATTCTCTAAACATTATGGATTCATTGACAAATGCTAAGGCATTTATCTCCCTTCAAGATGTCTTTTACAAGCCTAGCCAAAAAAGCTCTTACAAAAATAGTTTTTCACTATCTATGTTTGTCCTCCATCATCAAGTCATGTTCATGGTCATGTTTCTCTTAAAAATTATCCTAATAAAATTTTTAACCCTCTACTAAGTCTTAGAATCCTCCACCCTTATACATCCTCTCATTGTGGGCGATAAGCTTGTTCATTAATGCATAGTTGATAGTGGAGCTATCACATGAGTGATGCCCAAGGTTGTAGCTAATAAATTAGGTCTAAAGTATAAACCACATAGTAATGGGATGATTCAATTGGATGGTACTCATACCAAATTAGTAGGATTGATCAAAGGGTTAAAGGTTTTCTTGTATGACTATCTTAGTTTCCCCATCTTTCAAGACATTATGGTTGTTAACTTGCTTGCTCACCTTGATGTATGCATTTCAAGAGATTTTATATCTAATATATGATGATACCTCTAATTTTATTGGTAATTCTTATCCTTTAGGATAAGATATGGATAAAAATTTACCATTAGAACTCAACCACTTGCTAGGTTCCACATTAAACCCTATGTTGAATAAAGCTCCAACTTGAATTATGTCATCAATGAGAAAGAAGAGTCTATTATGGATGATGTTGCTTCTTCCAATATTGAAATCATTTATGATTTATTTCTAGATGATTATAGTTTTTATGCTTATGAACATGATTCTTACACCTATTTTAAACAAACTGACCTTGGCACCTATATCATCCATGAAAGAGCATTTGAGCAATCTAAGGTAAGCATTGAGCATTCTTTCTCATAAGCTACTAAAGGAAATTACTTGATACATGTGTATGATGATGATAGTTTGAATATTATAGTTATATGATGAAAATAATAATGTCCTTATACCTTTAATTAATGAAACAGTCCTTGAAGATGACATTCATGAGGAAGAAGATGACCTATGGCAAAGTTTCAATGCCATAAGCCAAGAGTTTAAGAAAATAGGTATGTTATTCCTCCTCCAAATAATTATATATCTGATATCAATTTCATTTATGACCCTAAAAAATATAATGTTGAGTGTCCTATTGAGTAATAAAGATAAAGGCTCATCAATCATGAAAGTGTATGTCATACTATTATTCAAGAAGCTGCAGCACTAGAGGGGCCTAGTGAAATCAAAGCAAACATATTTATGCCTGATAAATAGTCAAGAGTATAGCCTAAACATGAATCAGTTGTAGAAGTGATGGAACAAAAGAAAATCAATATTGATGCTCCCAAGCATCAAGTGCATCATGAAAATGAAGAGAGCAAGGTAGAGGCATCTGTCATGTCTCCCAATCTATAGTTTGAAGAACATCAATTAAAAATTGCAAGAGCCAAGAAGGTTGCATCTATAAATAATTTACTTGGAGGGAAAGAGATAAAATTCATAAAATCTCAAATTATTCCACTAAAAATCATGATAATACATAAGGATGGTAAGTCATTTCACCATCTACATAGTCAAGTGTCTAATGATTAACATGTTTCACATGCTAGATTGCTCTCTTAGAGAAGTAAGGATGCTATAATAACCATATTTGACCCTATTTGAATGATGGTAAGTTATTTTTCACTTCAACATGGAGGTATTTTAAATAATAGGTTAGGCATATGTCTTTGTTTTAGTCATGTGTGTGTGTGTTCCATAAGTGTTCTTGAGAACACGTGTGTTTCCTTTGGTGTGTCTTGTTTTATGTGTCTTTATTTTATTTTTTTTGGTGTGGTTTAAAATTAAATTAAATATAAAACTTGTGCATATATGACTCCATATCCCAATGGATAGGATTAGGCTATTGGTCTTGGCATAGCAAGCATACCACCCCTAGGAAATAGCTAATAATATTGACTATTTTGACCATAAATCAAAATAATTCAACCCCTATAGTATAAAACTTTATATATTGGTATTATAATATACTATAGGGTGTTTCATGGCTCTATAAATGTCATTTAATGTGTCATTACCTTGGTCATATTCAACTTTTAGTCCTTGTACCATTTCATGTCATATAAGGTCATATTTAAGCCATTAATGAAGTTTGTACAGTTTTCCTAAGTAGATAAATGTTTCAAGAGGTTATTAAAAATTCAATGTTTTATTGGGAGCCATAATTACTATGTCATAAATTAAAAATTGTAAGTTTTTATGTCATAACAAGAAAATAGTTGAAAAAGTGGTAGTTTAGGTAGTTTTAGTTGGTTGTATGGATTCTACAAGAGTGTGGCATGTGTGGAAGGATTATACAGTGACTCTTCAACATAGTTGAACTAATAATAATGTTTGATCATATTTTTAAGTCCCAAAAATTTCTTAAAACCATTTCGCTTTTCCATCACTCTATTAGGCATGCAAAAATGACCAACCAGTTTTGGTCTGGTATGGATAGCATAGGTTGATTCACATCAAATCCACTTGGTGGTATATAATACTCATAGTCTAATTCCATTTTATGGTAGTATTTCAATGATTTATTTTTTATTCTCTATGAAACATTGTTTATAATTTGACTTCTCCTTTTTGTATGCTTATCCATACACCCTATAGGTTTTTTTTATGTTTGCCTAGTTTCATACAAACTAGTGTTTGTCCTTGGTTTTAGGAGTGTTAATAACCTTCTCAAATTTTTATTGGTTTTGTGTGTACATGTGTTGAGAGATAGATAGGAATAACACCTCACATTACTAATGAGAAACACCATTGAGTCTGTATATGGTTTCTTCAGTTACAGGAGCTTGTATCCTAGTTTAACCTTCATATAGATGGAAATTCAAGTTGATATGTTGTGTTTTGAACTTTCACTTCATGATTAATAACCTCTTTTCTAAATATTTAGTGTCAAATTCATATAGTGATGAAAACATAATCATAATCCTACATAGTCAGCTCTTTGCATATATTTACCTACAGTCAGGTGAATGAGAGTTTTTAATCTTGAATAGCTGATATGAGTATGGAATCAAGAAGTTTTCAAGGTGATTAACACAATATTTAAGTATGAGAAATTGAGTTTAAATACTCAAATGATATAAATTTGATTGTGATAACTAACTTTTCCATATATATAGTTCTTAACTTTGATGTTCACCTATAGATGCCCCGCAAGAGACTAATCATGTTAGAATGAAGGCATTGGAATTTTTTTGAATTATTTTAATGTAGAATGGTTCAATTTTGAGAATTAATGAATATATAGGATTGGTTTTAGAACCATACACCATGCATATTATCCATATTCCACCTTCACTACCCTATGTCTTACATGTGCACTTATAGGTGGATCTAGCAAAGGCCTAGGGTATTGCATGGATATGCTTGAAAAATTTTAAGACCTTAAAACATGTCTACGAACATGGAAAAGGTCATAGCATCAATGGAAGAACTATAAATTAGAAAACAAACTTGAAACCAGGATCATATGTTAAGGTAACTTAAGGGAGAAGTTGCCTTAAAGTCTCCAAAATAGGGAGGGTTTTCACCTTCCATTCAATCCTTCCATAGTGAATTATATGAGGTCTAAACATGTTAGAATGCTTTCATGATGTGACCCAACCATAATAAAAGTGTTTTGACATGATAATTTAGATTTTTTACCATGAGAAGGTGATAAAAAGAGGTTTTAAAACTCATATATTCTTTCACTATAGACGGTTAGTGTTCTCTATAGTGTGTTGAATTTCAAATGACCTCATAGTCCAAGTTGGCATGATAGGAGCATATATTCATGGAAAATGACCCTATTGAGGTGATATTGACACTAATAGCTCAAGGAAAATTTTATGGAGTTGGGATTCAAGGTTTTGACTCAAACTACCAACTACAATGGCTCTTTTGTCTTCAAGGTAGACATCTACAGTTGATTGTAAAATGAAGACATATGATAATTTAGCAATTGGACTGTTGGTTGAATCCAAGATATGGTATGGATGTGAGTGAATAATATGGGAGATTAAAGACTTTAATAGGAGACTAATTAATTTTATACTAGGAATAATTCATAAATATTCACCTACATGGGTCCCTTAGTCATTAAAATGACCACCTATAACTGAACTACATATTGATTGTATACTGAGAAAGCACAATTTGGAGATTAACTAGACCTATGGGAAGAGAAAAATATAAAAAATTAAAGAGAAAACATTGATAAATTCAAGAATATATTATTAATAATTTATAAGGTATATCATTGAAGTAAACCTATAGGCATACCCTCTTTTTTAGTAAATACATAGTATACAGTTTGCTACATAAGACTTGACCAGGCTTAGTCAAGTAAAGAGAGATGGATTAAAGAGGAAAACATGGATGATGATGAGCTTGGATATTATAGTTCCTTAATTATGATTATTTCACCTTAATGATATGTTCAATATAGATAATCAAGGTATAACTTAGCTCAAGCCTCAAATTATAGCCAATACATAAACCCTACACATAGTGAATGCTACATAGTCTACTTTGAGGGTTTTTGAATAATTAAAGGGGATATTGATGTGATATAATCATGAAAATTTGTAAAAAATTATCTCCATAACCTACCCAATATTTTCATAGCCTTGGTCTAACTGAGACAATAGGGTAAGTACCCTCTATAGTGTCTCAGATAGAGGGCACTCCCAGACATACTACCTTATAGGCAAGAAGTGTGAAAGGTAAGAGGAAGATTCATAGAGTGTTGGATCAATATAATTATAGGTGGTAAGAGTTATTTTTAACATGGATAAATATATAAAATACCCTATAGTCATGACAACCCACTCATAGGTGGTTATGAGTAATAAAGTACAGACTAAGCCTACTTGGCCTAGGCTAGGCTTACAACCTTAAAGGGGTCCAATCCAATTTATAGAACTATATGATCATTATAATTAATTTTATTACCTTCATGAGAGTGTATTATATTTTTTAAAACCATTTTTATATAGGGTATATCATAAATGGGTCATTTCTTGTCAAAAGAATAACTCAGGGTGCACATAATGTAAGGAAAGGCTTGAGAGGCCATCTTTGGAAGCTCACATATGTATGTATGTTTATAATGGATACATGAGGAATAAATGGATGTTAAATAAGGTTATAAACATACATTTAGTGATATTTTTTCATAGATTGAGCATTTAACTTTTATGAACAAATGCTAAGGTTCAGAACTACTCAAAACCCTCCAAAACCCTTGCTCATGACCTGAAGGGAAAAATGTGGATATAAATGCATCCATATGATATAGTATGACTTTAAAAATTATTTTAAATTGATAAAAACTCCACCAAGATTATTCCCATTAGATTGGATTGTACCTTATCTATACAAACATGGTACAAAACTAGTTTTATTGATAGATTTTAATGTTTTATAGGTTCAAGGGAGAGTTGAAAAATGGGAATAAATTTGGGTAAAAAAGTGTGACCTAATATAACTCATAATTATCATTTATTTTTTTATATAAACACATAGACACCTCTGCTAACTCCTTCACTTCAAGCAATCCAAACTAGCATAGTGAATGGAAGGTGATCACCAAGTGAGAAGGTGATAAGTCCAATTGGGAGGATTTTTGAGGTCTAAATAATCGATTTTTGGATAATATAACTCTTTATAGGTTTCATACCACCATTTTAATGTATTTATTTCAAAAAATTAAGGTCACTTGAATGACAAGTGTGAGGGATGAGTGAAAAGAAGGATGATGGTGACTGTAGGTAGTGAGAACACTTGTCCATAAGAATATCAAAGGTTACAGACATATCTAATTAATTTTTATATATTTACCTTAACCTCCCCCCATCATAGTTCGTATTTATCATCTTTCCCTAGCTGTGGACTGCTCAAGAGAGGCCAAATGATAAAGGCAGTTTCCAAGAAGGTAGATAAGGATCTTATGCTAGTTTTGAGGAGTTTTCTTGCCTCAAAAAGCATTTATCTAAAATATACCTTTCATGTTATATTTAATACTATAATACTCTACAATATAAATCATTCTCATGCCTTAACAAGTGGCATTGTGACCCTTGAGCTCCACTTCTCTCTCTCTCCTCTCTCACATTCTATAAGTACTAGCTATTTTGGCTCTTATTTTGCTGATTCCACACCTAGTATGGTGAATCCTTATTGTTTTTATGTTGTAATATACATTTTAATAATAAATTAAATCTATTTATTAGTTCATAAACATATTTTATAAGTGTGAAAATTGATTTATGGTGAGGTCTAGTGATAAACACCTATCTGTGTCTTCTCTTTGTCCTTTCATGTTTGGTGTAAGAAGTTATCATTATAATAAGTCATATGGATTATATATACTATGTTATAATTCCTTAAAGTTTTAATTTAGCCTTATTTTTTTAACTAACCTATGGTCTACTTACCTTGATTAGTTTCATACATATCACCTCCATATTTAAATACTAATGTTAGACTATCTTAGGACTTTGAAGCTAGTGTTGTAGATCTTGTTTCTTAGTGAAAGATTATGATGGTCTTGTGGATATATTCATGGCGTATCACCCCATTATAGTATATTTATTTCATTCATACTTCTACCAGTTTTCACATAAGCAATCAGTTAGTTTGGGTGATAACACTTAAAGATCAATCTGGGGAGCTAGCTCTTAAACCTAGAGGTCTACTTGTACTACAGGTAACCCAAATACCTAGAAGTATTCCAATGTTACAAAAATATAATATTAGGGTTTAAAAACCTCATCTATGGTTAAATATTTGTTTCTATTTTACCCAACATCCCCTCTTTCTTTATGTAAATGGGGACCCACTTTTATCATACTATGGTCTTGACTTTGATCCCCTCTTCTATATGTTTATGCAAAATCTGGGAGAAGATCAATTTTTGACCTTTTTTAATTTATTAAAATGTCATTTTTATTATTCTCATAGGATAATTATTTTTATTGGGCTTATATTTATCAAAATTATGTAATTTTTCTCTGTTAGGGATTGTGTCCATTATTTTAATTCATTCAAACTTTGTGTTTTAGACATATTATTACAAGATTTTTTGTCATGAACTTATCTTCATCAAGGATATTATTGTAGAAATTTTGTCTAAAACAATTACCTCAATGGAAATGGGTCTATGGTACTTTTTTCATGGCCATTTTTCTTGACCTTTTCCCTTCAAACTATTCCTTTGGACATTTTGTTCAAGAGGTTTTTCCCTTCAAACCTTCTATCCTAGACATTTTTCCCTTCAAGACTTACACTTTGGAATTTTTTTAGTTTACATTCAAGAATTTTATCTTATTCATTTTCCCTTATAGTTATTCCTTCAAACATTTTATCCTATACCTTTGCTCGATGAACATTCTTTCAAACATTTTGTCTGAGAGATTGTGACCCTTCATCCCTTTTGAACCTACCTTTCCGTCTTTGTGAAACCTAACCTTTGGGAATTTTGTCCCAAACATTTTCCCTATAAATTAAACCTTTTGAACTAATGCACTTACCCTTATATCTTTTTTTACAAAAGCTAATTCCTTCAAAAGTTGTGTCTCAAACATTTTGTCTGAAGAAAATGTAATTCCTTTGGGACTTTTGTCCTAGACCAATTCCTTTAGATTTTTTATCCAACAAAAATGTAATCCCTTAGGAATTTGTGTCTTTGAAACCTTTTTCTATGAAATTAGGGTCCCCACAATAATTTCCCTACACAAAAACCCCACAATAATTTCCCCAAAATAAATACCATATTGCTAGGTGGTACCCTTGCTTAGAGATCATTTTATAATGTTTCAAGCTTTAAAAAATTATATCCTAGGTAACAATAATATTTTATTCATACAAATAATACCTTATGATATAATATTCATGCAAGGTCCTTTATGTATATTTCCCAATGAATTATGCTAATTCTTCTCATTTATAATTGTAAGAGTAGGGAGTCCTGAGGAAATGACAAATGTCTAGCTCACAAGGAGTTAAGTCAAATTTATGGTCACACGGACATCTTTAACATTCACATGAAATCAAAATTAAGATTAGAGATAAAAGTTTTGGGTTCAAATTATAACAGTTTTGTGGACATAATTAATGGCCATGAAGATATCTTTGATAGTCATCTAAATGTCAAATTTAGGCTCAGTAACTAAAAGATGCAAGATAAAATTATGACAGTCACATGGACATCATCAATAGTCATAGGACATCTTTAATGGTCATGCAAATGTCAAATTTAAGATCAATGAGAAACTGATAGGGGTTTAAATTTTGATAGTCATATGGATGTAATTAATAGTCATAAGGACATTATTGATGACCGTGTAGACATCAAATTTAAGCTCATAAATTAGCTATTTTGAAATCAAAGGTTATTGGGACTAGGTAGATCGATGGATAGCATTGATCCATATAATTAATTTGATGATGAAATATTGGTAGAGACTTTTTAAATTAATGAAAATGTGACAAGTGTCAAATGATCACAAGAGTCAATGAGTCAAATCACTAGATCTATGAACCACATTAACTTGAGCACAGATGATCTAGGGTCTGAGATCAATGTGGACTTATCAAAGGTCCCATAATTAATGAAAGTCTACCATGTGGCATATAAACATTAAAATTATTACTATGAAGAACATAGAGGCCCTGTGGAGCTACCAAATGGCATGCTTATATTCCATCATGTAGAGGATCAAATGATGTGAATTGAAAATGGAATTTTCAAAGATCCAAACTCAATCAAGACTATAAACATGCATGGTTAGTGAATATGAAATTAAAAGGAATGGGAGAGCATGTAATGCATAGTTTAGTTAGATTGGTCATAACTAACAATAGTGTCACTAGTTCTAAAACATTGGTAAAGTAGCACTTATCTTTGATGCATGTATAAGTTCCATTTGAAGGTGACTAATCTAAAAATATTCAATAGGTTATTCTAAAAACCTATAAAATGAAGTACTATCATGTAATTTGAGCTATAATTATAAAAATTTCCTTTTTCTTCATACACATGCACATGTTGTATGGATTTTTCAAAGGCTATTTTAAATTGATAACTATAATCAGACCCTTATACAATTTTCAACCATATTTATAACTCAAATTTTGAATATCACATGTAACGACCTTACATGAAATTGGAGGATGAGGGGAACCCTTCCTCAAGTCTATATAAACATTTGTAATACAACTTAGATTTCTCTCAAAGAATATTTGAATACAGGAACAACATCAATTTTGATCATTGGTGAATGTGTTTGTGTATTATCTTTCCAATTTTTGTGTAATTAGTTGTTACATTTTTGGTTGTTTGTTTCAATAATATTTAATGTGCAATAGTTATGAATGGATTCTTGACTAACTTGATTGATGTACTAATTTGTAGATGTGCAATAGCTATTGAAGGATTGGTGAATTATATTTATTAAGTCAATTGAGTTGAAATGATTCATAATTATGATTATGCATGAGTACTTTCTTATATGTAGTTTTTTGTGTGTGTGCAAAAGCTACCACAGATACTTCACTAGCCTCAGCCATAATATTCAAATTAAAGGTGTGTAATAGCTACCCTAAAAGGAGTAAACTTTGTCTAAGGCTTGTGAATTTCGTGTATTAGTATCTCCTTATACTTCTTAGCCACGTATGATTATGTGTGTGCAATTGTTGCTAATAATAAGCATAGGTTTTGAGAGCACTTGTCCTTTTAGAAACCAACTAGGCAATTAGTTCGTAAAAACTAAATATCCTTATTTTATACCTTACCCTTCCCTCCTTTTTTGAGTTTGTTTTGAGATCTACCCACTCTAGACTAGTAACTAGCCACCCATCCAACTCATATAAAGGTTCACTTCCATTATTAGGAAACACACCTCCATAAAAAAAAACCTTGTTAACAACCTACATACACTACTAGCTATTCCATCAATAGGTTGTAATAAATTGCATACCTACAACTCATGCCCTAGAGTGGAGTTTACCTCTATTGAGATCTTGAAATGTTAGAGGCTACCTCATCTGACTATGGTATGTATAAAACTTGCATCAAAATTTTCATTAGCACTAAAAAGAAGGAAGTACCTCTAATAATAGTAGTTATCCTTTACGTAAAGTTACACTAGAGTCGCCCAAGAGAGTGACTACATTTAATTCCCAAGTTAGTTTTCTAGCCTCACCCCTAACAAATCATAAGAGGCCTAGAACTATGCCAATAGTCCCAATTTAGAACAATGCATCTCATATAATAGGGAACCCTTTACGTGTAAGGAACTCTTTACCTATTAATAAACTAATGGCTCAACCCTGGTTGATTAGATCTACTATTTCTATTTTAGGAGATGTGTATGATTTACCTTAGAATCCCAAGAAGTACTTACCTTTTTTTTCTCCTACAGGAGCAACGATAGTAGAGGAACATATCAGATATTTTGAAGTTGCATTAAGGATAATGAATGTTGTCCATGAGGATGTTGCATGCATATTATTCCCTTTTAATTTAATGGATGCTAATTATGATTGGTATTTAAATATAATGGAAATTTCTATCACTTCTTTTGATGAATGTCAGGTAGCTTTTCTTGCATAGTTTGGATAAGTCACCAATCCTAGTTTGGTATATTGACACTTCATCAGCATGAGGAGAGAACCTAATGAGCCCATATGTGCTTTCAATTCAAGATTTTGTAAGATGTATAATTGGTTGATCCCAAGGTATAAACTCGATGAGCCATTGGAATTGGATATGTACAAGAATGCCCTAGACCAAATCACTATCATGTTCCTAAAAAGAGAAATCATTACTATTAATTTGATGTTAGCATACAAAGAGGATATCAATATAGATAGGTATCTCAATATTTAGATGCCTATGGCACCTAATGTCAACAATGGCTTTCCAACATTAAATCTAATACTGCATGTGAAACATAATGTTTTTGTGTTCACTCAAAATCAATTGTATACATTGCCTCCATTAGCATAGACAACATAGTAAAATTTTAGCTTCTTGAATAATCATATGATAAGTAATGGTTACCAATTTAATAAAAAATTAGCTATTTTCCCCACTACTATTTTACAAGGTACTAATTATATAAAGGCAAAACTGGATTCTATTTAGAAGATGGTTCAAAAGTTGAACAATGACTTCTTAAACATGAAAAAGAAGATGGACAATGCTAATGGACCAACCAAAAATAAAAAAATTAGATTCCAAAGATACAATAGAACATCTAATAGGCCTAAGTAGCCTAATAAGATTCTAGAGATCAACTTGGTAGAAATTACTCTTCTTAATTAGTGTAGAGTTTATAACATCTCTCAGCTCAGTGAGCTTGATTGTGTAGAGTTTTGTGCAATGTTCAAAATCTTTCAAAGAGAAGTAACCAGGTAGGACAAGATGAACAATCCACTATAATCCCACTAGGATCCTGACTCTTCAAGTATATTTATGTTCTTCTAAACTCATGAGTTTCCTTTCCTAGGAAAATATGACAATGAACTAGAACACAATATGGATGAAGTTCATGTTTTCCAATATTTCCTGAGAGGTGCATACAATATAAGGAATAAGCATCCTCTTACAACATCAACTCTTCCAAATACCATAATCATTCCTCCTAATCCTAAAGTAGACAATAATCCACCCCCTCCAAATGGGAATGATTAATAGTAAGACAAGGAAAAACTAAGCAAAGGAGGATACAATATTGTTGAAGATATGAAGAAGATCAAAGTAAATATAAATCTTCATGAATTAGCTTAGATCCATAAACAAAAGGAGATGTTATGGAAGTTTGTTACTAGAAAGGCTCCTATGGAAATAACTAAATCATCTACAGACAAGCCAAAAGTTTTTTATGCCAACATCATCTATAAGAGTAATCCAAAAGTTTCACCCTTCCTACTGACTATTTGAGCATTAAATAAGAACATTCATAATTTTTTAGTTAATTCTAGAGAATCTAAAACTATCATGCCTACATCCATTTGTCAAAATCTAGGTCTCACTCTAAGTATCTCAAATAGAATAGTTTCACAACTACACAAAATAGTAATACTAATAATTGGAATATTAACCAATGTACGCATTCAAGTAACATCGAAACTACAATTCCAGATGACCATTGATATTCTAGAGGTAGATATACCTAAAGGCTATGGATTATTGTTGAGTATGGATTGGTCCAAAACACTCAATGGATATATCTCTACAGACTTCTCTCATATCTAGATATCATGGAGAGGAATTACAAACCAAATTAGAATTGATAAAGAGTTGAGAATGAAGTATCCCATCATATAATACAATGTCAAGAATGAAGAGGTAAAGTATGAGTCACCCATCCTTGGTATTTATACTTTTGCTACAAAAAATAAAGTATAAAAACTATAACCTGAAGGTTTTAATTAGTTATGGACTCTATACTTTGATAGTGCTAGATCTAAGAAAGGATCATGTGTAGGAATCAATGATTGATCCATGAGGTAAAAAGTTATTGACAACATACAGATTATAATTTACATGCACTAACAATAGATTTGAGTATGAAGCTCTAGTTTTGGGATTATTATTTACACTCAATAATAATGTGAAAAAAATTCTAGTATTTGGTGACTTAGAGTTGGTGGTCAATCAAGTCCAAAATAAATACCAATGCAAACTATCTTATTTAAAGGGATATAAGCACAGAGTGTGGGACCTAATTGAAAGATTTGAAGCTTTCAACATAGTAGCAATTACCAGAGAGAAAAATCAAACCACTAATTAACTAGTTGTTGTTACTACTAATTTGGATCCATTACAATAATCTAAGGTAAAAAAATTCTCAATTGAATTGGTACCACTTCTTTCTATTCTAGATAATGTAGAAAATTTATAGGTCTTTGATGATGACTAGTAGATTATTTATTTTTTAACTAATTCAGGGGAATTTAACTTCCAAATCATCAATGATAATGACATTAATCACCTCTATCAAGAGGAATCAGACAAATAAGGCATTATCCAAGTTAAAGAGAATCAAATTCTAGTTGGCTTGGTCTCTTTAGAAAGACCATTCAACATAGATCCTCAAGCACAATAACTAAGATAGACAAAGGTCAATGAATCAGATTTCAAAAGAGAAAATATAAGAGAAGAGCATAGCCCATGCTATGTTAATATCAGCTTTAGTTATGCCCCAGAGGAAAGACAACAAGTGAAGGATCTAATCACTCAATATAAGGATGTCATTGCTTAAACATATGAAGATTTGAAAGTCTATTACCCATAGGTCATTACTCATATGATTCTCTTAAATCTAGATCACAAGACATTTAGATAGACATAAATACCAATCAATCCTAATCTAGATCATCTCATTCAAATATAAGTAGAGAAGATTTTAAGCACAAAAATCATCTTTCTAGTAAGGAAATCTACCTAGGTGGCTAATTTGGTCCCAATAAGAAATAACAATGGTGAGATCAAATTATGTGTCAATTTTAAGAACTTTAATAAGGTTTTTAAAGAGGATAATTATCCTCTACCTTCTCTAGATGAGGTGATAAAAATGGTAAGTGGTTCCTAAAATGATGTCCTTCCTGGATGGGTTTTCAGGTTATAATTAGGTACGCACACAATCTAAGGATATAATGAAGACAATGTTCAATATGAAATGGATAACTTATGCATATAAGAGGATTTCATTTGGCCTGGTAAATGTAAGAGCTACCTTTCAAGATTCCATGGATCATGCATTCAAAAGACTAATAGTAAAATGCATAATCATCTACATAGACAATCTTATGATGTTTTCAAAGCATAAGAAGGATCACATAATTCATCTATAGTCTATATTAAAGAGATGTATAAGGTTTGATATTTCATTGAACCCAAAGAAGAGCATATTTGGAGTGATTGAAAGCAAGATTTTGGGTCATATCATCACCAAGGATGGGATCACCATTGATCCAAATAGAATTTAGGTAATTTCAAAAATTTAGCCACTAAATAGAAACAAGGATATCAAATCATTATTCAAAAAGATTAAATTTTTAAGGAAGTTCATCTCAAGATTTACAAAAAAATTTAGACCTCTAAATTCTATGCTCAAGAAGGATGCCAAGATAGAATGGAAAATTAAAGCCTGGAAGTCTTTCCGAGACATTAAAGATGCAATATCATAGGCTCTAGTATTGATCAGTCCAAATTTTAATAAAGATTTCTACTTATATTCATTTGATTTAGAGGATACGATTGTGGTTATCATCATGCATAAGAAAGATGAGACCCAGCATTTGATTACATTCATGAGCCCAAATCTAAAAGATGAAGAACTCAAATATTTTATGATTGATAAATAGATTTTTGCCCTTGTCAAAGTAGTGAAGAAGTTTTAGCATTACATTTTAAGGAATAAAGTCATTTCCATCATGCCTAATCCTATTATCAAGCTCACCCTATTGTAGAGAGAGATAAGAGAATGTTGAGGCAAATAGATGGCCAAACTATAAGAGTTCAACATAAAGATCAAGCCAATAAAGATCATTTGGGGCTAGGGCATTATTCATCTTATGATTGAACCAAATCCATGCATCATAGTTAAAGAGGTATGTGAATCTCAAGTATCTAGAGGAGAGTGTTATACTAATATAATATAGTATTTAATTATAGAAACTTGTTGCCTAGAGCTCAATAGAGATAGAATTAGATATTTGAGGCTCAAAACTACTCATTAAATGATTAATAAGGGAGTATTCTACATAATAAATTATGATGGTATTGACCTCAAGTGTGTATCTATATAGGAAGCTAAATAAATGTTAGAGAACTTGCATTAGAGGATAGGCAATGGTCACCCATCTAGAAATACCATGACCCATAAGATATTAATAATGGGATACTATTGGCCAATAGTTTTTAAATATGCTCATTCTCATGTGAGAACATGCCATGAATGTCAATCTCTAGCCAAGATAAAAGTACACATAATAATGCCTTTACACCTAGTTTTTGAAGGAAGGCCATTTGTCCAGTGGGGCTTATATTTCATTGGTGTCATCAACCCAAATTCCTTAGTAAGCCATAAGTTTTTACTTACTACTATAAATTACTACACTAGATGGACCAAAGCCATATCCAAAAATAATTATAGAGCTTAAGATGTGATTCACTTCTTGGAGGAACATATAAAAACCATATTTGGCATGCCTATTTCTCTGGTTTATGACAATGGGCCAGCTTTCATATCGGTAAAATTTACTAAGTGGGCACATGATAACCAAATTATTATTAGTTCAAATTATAACCATTACCCTTAGGTAAATGGATTAGAAAAATAAATGAACAAAAATATGATCAATGGAATTAATAAATAATTATAGGACAAGCCCAAAGACTGGCACAATTTATTAAAGCATGATCTTTGGGTAGATTGGACTAGACATAAGAAAGCCCTTAAAGCTTCACCTTAATTTCTAGTGTATGGATGCAAGCCTGTATTCCCAATTATACTGAAGCTACCCATTTACGAGTTCATGTAAGACTACCTAGAACTAAGAGATAAAGTAGAATCAATATTGTTGGACATAATAGAAATGGAATATTCAAGGAATGAGACCTTATAGACATTCAACAAACTTCAAGATGTGGTCAAGAGGTGGTTTGATAAGCGAGAAAAGGTCAAAGAATTTAGGATTTCAAATCTAGTGCTACTTTAGGATAAATTGCATGAAAAGAAAGTATAGCATGACAAATTTTTCCTATTATGGATTAGACCATACCATATTTTAGAGATCATGAGCAATAATATGTTTTATTTGAAAGACCTTCAAGGCAATGAGCTTACATATCCAATCAATGAACAATTCCTGAAGCATTACTTTAGGGCAGTATCATCTATATATATTATTGATTAATGAGGGATAGATGAATATAGATATAGGATTAGATTAGATTTCCTACTTTCTTAGATTATTTCCTTGATTTCAAAGATTAGATTTCTTGTTTTCATAGACTAGTTTCCTACCTTTTAGATTACTCTTTCCTATTTTTAGTATTTTGCTTTCATAGATTAGATTTCAAGTTTTATTAAATTAGATTTCAGTGCTTTCTTAGTTAAGTTCCTTGATTTATTAGATTAGTTGTTCTTTTTTTTCTCTGACTATCAAAATTGTGTTTACTCTAACTATAACCGTGTTAAAATCCAAACCAACTAATCTTATGAATTGTAGAAAAGGGGAAAATTAAAAGTTTGACACTTTAGGACTAGTATATAGATTGGGTGTATTTATGTGTTTTTGAGTCTTTAGATTGAAGGTAGGTAATCATGGATTATTCTTAATGGTGTCATAATTGAATACTTTTACTAGGCATGTGGAAGTTACTATCAGAGTACTTCATATAAATTTATAAAGTTTTATTATTTTATTAGATCAAATTCACTTATCACATTAAATACATGTTGGAAATTACAATTATAGGTATAGATGTGGCTATCAGGGATGTTCTAGTAATGATTTGTTTTATAATTATACCATCTCACTAGGGTTCCATCTCTTCTCTTTTTCATTCAAGAACAAAATAAAAATAAAAGAAGAAGAAAACCAATGAGTTCAAAAGATCAAAATAAAATTTAAAGGAAATCAAAAGGCACATATGATGAAATAATTTCAATATACCATGCATCATAATCAAAACAAAATAATGTAATGAGAAGAGAAGGATCCCAAGGTATCTTTGTCAGGGCTATGGATGCATGGATAGTAGTAGATAAATGCCTAAGCTTCCCTTGTTTTCATGATTTAATAAATACGGGAACAAAACCTATAGATTTATCAAGCCTTTGAAAAACTCATCACAGTAGGAGTTAAATGAATTACACATTTTGACACACATATATCTAAGAAATTATAAGGCAAGTATGTTTTGTGAATTAACTTAGGAGTCTCTTTCATGTTTCTTATTTAAGCATTCTTATGTGGCACACTTCATGATTGATTTAAAGATTGCAAACCAGAGTTATGGGTTCTTGAATACTAAGGGGTATTCCCTTTGTGAGTCACCATTTTTTATATCAAACATCCCCTCTTTTTTTATGGAAATGGGAACCCACTTTTTTTAGACTATGGTATTTACTTTGAGCCCCTCTTCTATATGTTTATGCAAAATCTACGAGAAGATTGATTTTTGGCCTTTTCATACTTTATAAAAATGGCATTATATTCTATTCATAGACTAATTATTTCTATTGGGGTTATAATTTCAAGATTATCTTTATTAGAATTATATAATTTGCCTTTTTTAGGCATTTTATTCATTATCTGATTTCCTTCTGTCTTTATGTTTTGGACTAATTATTTCAGGACTTTTAGCTATAGACTTATCTTTATTGGGGTCATTGTTATAGACATTTAGTTTGAAATAATTCTCCTGATGGAAATGGGTCTATGGGACTTTTTTCACAACCATTTTTCTCAACCTTTTCCCTTTAAATCATTCCTTTAGACATTTTATCTAAGATAGTTTTCCCTTCACACCTACCCTTCAAACCTTCTATCCTAGACATTTTTCCCTCTGAGACTTACCCTTCAAACTTTTTGTAGTTTCCCTTCAAGAATTTTTTCTTGGGCATTTACCCTTTGAACCATTCCTTTGTATATTTTTTTTGAGACATTTTCCCAATGAACATTACTTCAGACATTTTTTTGAGAGATTATGACCCTTCGACCCTTTTAAACCTACCTTTCAGGCTTTGTGCAACCTACCCTTTAGGAATTCTATCCTAGACATTTACCCTACAAAGTAAACCTTTCAAACCAATTAACTTACCCTTCAAGATCTTTTTGAAAAAATTTAATTCCTTTGTATTTTGTGTCTCGAACATTTTATTTGATGAAAATGCAATTGAGTCAGAACTTTGTCCCAAACTAATTACTTTGGACTTTTTATATGATAAAAATGTAATCCCTTCAGACTTTGTGTCTCAAACACTTTTTTTCATGAAATTAGGGTCCCCAAAAACCCTATAATAATTTCCCCAAAATAAATACCATACTTTAAAATGGCACCCCTACTTAGAGAGCATTTCATTATGTTTTGAGCTTAATTTAAGATTTTAGCCTAGGTCCCAATCATATTTTATTCATACAACTAAGATATTATGCTAGAATATTCATGCAGGGTCCTTTATATATATTTCCCAAAGTATTAAGCTAATTCTTCTTCTCATTTATATTTTCAAGAGAAAGGAGTCCTAAGGAAATGATAAGTATCTAGATCGTAGGGAGTTAAGTTGACTTGACAGTCATGTGGATGTCTCTAACATTCACATGAATGTCAAAATTAATCTCAAAGATAAAAGGTTTGGGTTTAAATTCTAATTGTCATGTGGACATCATTTAGGATCATGAGGATGTCTTTGATAGTCACACAACTGTCAAATTTATTCTCAACAACTAAAAGACATGGGATAAAATTATGATGATTATGTGGACATAATTGACAATAATGAGGATGGTTTTGATGATCATAAAGATGTCAAATTCAATATTAGCAAGAAAATAATAAGAGTTTAAATTTTCACAGTCATGTGGATGTCATTAACGGTCATGATGACATCATTGATAGTCATGTGGATGTTAAATTTAAGCTCATAAATTAGCCATTTTTAAATCAAAGGTTATTATGCCCAGGTAGATCGATGGTCAACATTGATCCATATAGTTGATTCAATGATGCAAGATCAGTAGAGACTTTTTAAAATAATGAAGATATGATAAGTGTCATAATATTATAGGAGTCAATGAGTAAAAGCACTAGATTTATGAACTATGTTAACTTGAGCACAAATGATCGATGGTGTGAGATTAACATGGACTTTTCAAAGGTCCCATAACTAGTGAAAGGCTACCACATAGCATCAAGACATTAGAGATATGACTATAAAGAACATAGAGGCCCCATGGAGCTATCAAATAGCATGCTATTATTCCATCATGTAGAGGATCAAACAATGTGAGTTGATAGTGGACTTTTCAAAGATCCAAACTCAATCAAGAATATAAACATGCATGGTTAGTGAATATGAAAGTAAAATTATGGGTGAGCATGTAATGCATAGTTTAGTTAGATTGGTCATAACTAACAATAGTTTTAATAGTTCTAAAACATTGGTAAAGTAGTACTTGTCTTTGATGCATGTCTAAGTTCCATTTGATGGTGGCTAATCTAAAACTATTTAACATGTTATTCTCACAACCTATAAAATGAAGTATTATCATGCAGTTTGAGCTATAATTTTAAAAATTACCTTTATCTTTATACACATGCACATGTTGCATAGATTTTACAAAGTCTTTTTTAAACTGATAACTATAATTGGACCCTTATATGATTTTCAACCATAGTTAGAAATCAAGTTCTGACTATCACATGTAATGACCTTGCATGAACTTGGAAGATGAGCCAACCCCTTCCTCAAGTCTATATAAAGTATTGTAATCCAACTTGGATTTTTATCAGAGAATTTTTAACTACAAAAGCAGCATCACTTTTGATCATTAGTGAATTTATTTGTGTATTTTATTTCCAATTTATATGTAATTAGTTGTTACTTTTTTGGTTGTGTGTTTCAATAATATTTAGTGTGCAATAGTTATAAATGGATTCTTGACTGACTTGATTGATCTATTGATCTATATATATGAAATAACTATTGAAGTATTAGTGAATTATATTGATTAAGTTAGTTGAGTTAAAATTGATTCATTATTCTTATTGTGCATGAGTGCTTTCTTGCATGTAGTTTTTTATGTGTGCATAAAATCTACCTCAAATACTTCACTAGCATGAGACATAATCTCCTAATTAAAGGTGTATAATAACTACCCTAAAAGGAACAACCTTTGTTTGAGGCTTGTGAATTTCCTACATTATTATATCCTTATACTTCCTAGCCATGTTTTATTATGTGTGTACAATTATTTCTATCAATAGGCATATGTTTTGAGAGCACTTATCCTTTTAGAAACTAATCAAAGAAGTAGTTCATAAAAAACATTGATCATTCTTTTATGATTTACCCTTCCCTCCTTTTTTGAGTTTGTTTTGAGATCTACCCACTCTAGATTAGCAACCATCCACCCATACAAATCATATAGAGGTTCATTACCCTTATTAGGAACCACAACTCCATCTAAAAAACCTTTTCAACAACTTGCATTCCCTACTAGCTATTCCATCAATAGGTTGTAACAAACCACATACTTACAACTCATGCCCTGGAGTGGAGTTTACCTCCATTAAGATCCAAAAATGTTAAATGATACCTCATTCAACTATGATGTTCATAAAACCCATATCAATAATTTCTAATAGGACCAATAATCGATGCCCCTAAAGATTCCTTATCCTACTACTACCAACCCTCCAAAACCCACTACACCACCTATAGGATTCCCTGCTCCCACTAAGCCTATCCCAATGAGGCCTTCCCTAGTTTTTATTATGTTGACTCCTAAATTCACCTAGGTACCCTTGGATCTAGCCATGTTTTTTATCCTCACTTCCTAATTCCCCTTCATTCATCCCATTCTAATCATAATAATCCTTCATTCCCACCTTTGGTCTCTTGGAGTCCTAGTTGCATGGCTCTCATCTTCAGAAGAATCGCATTTTATTTAGGTAACCTATGTTACCCCAAAAATATTCCATATTCCAATAGCTCCTAGATTTTCAACACAAACATTAACCATTTATCCATGTTATTGTACCCATTAGCCACTGCTTTGATGTGCATAATTATAATAGCCCCCAGCTCTACAAATGCCTACAACTAATCTCTAAGTGGAGTTATTTGACCTAAAAAAAATTACCACCATCGATCTTTTGACTAATTTAGGTCAAGTTGATATAATAATTATGACCAAATTAAATAATGTCAACTTTCATCATGCCCTCAATTTAGGTCCTTGATTCAACCACAACCATGGCTCTATTTATTCTGATTAAGAGACCTAATAATAAATAAAATGTAACCTACTCTTATATTTATATTCAACTCACTCCTCTCATAGATCCATATTCTTCCTTTTATATCACATTAAGTCCTTAAGGACTCAGCTTTAACCAACCAATTTCCTCATTCATCATGAATACCTATCTCCCAAGTGCCATTGGCCCTCAAATATCTATGACCCCTGAGTATTTGTAGTCCTACTTGATCCCTTGGGCCTCCTCATTTTTGGTTACTCCATTTTCCCCCATACCACCTCCATCCTTATTCCCATTCCCTCTCCATCTTCCATCCTATTCCTAGTGCCTCCTCCACTCTTGTACCCTTTGGCCTTCCCTCCACCTTCCATTTAATTTGTCACCACTCCTCTTGTTCTACCTTTAACCACTATACAAACATTATCTAGACCAAGTTAGGTTAGGAATATTGAACCTTTGAGCAGACAAAGACCAGAGATGGTCTATCATGGGGACTAGACATATAACGATAGTTTGATAGAGTATCCAAGAGCATGAATAGGGTCCTCATGCATATATTCATTCAGAAGGGAAATACCATGGTATGGAGTACTGATCAATATCTCTTTTCCCTAAACAAAGTAATAAATACAAGTAGAGAAGATACATATCATAATACCCAATCTCAATGCTCTAGGACACAAATGACCTCATGGATAAAATTATTAAAGATCTTATTGGCCAATTTTGGCCTACATATGCTGAATCTAGAATAAGAAGCTGAGCAAGGTCCTAATTAAAAAGTGATCTAATAGCACAAAGAAAATTAAAATCCTAGGAGAAGATCGTATGGAATTTTAAAGCTTTTAAAACACTTTAAGTAGGCTTAAAGTGTGAATTTGGTGATCTTAGATAACCAGACCATCATCAACACATCATGTAGAAACAAATAGATCAGTATGGTTGCACATTTAATTAAAGCACTCAAAAAACCTCTCAAGCCAAAATATTTCATAGACATGATGTTATTCATGCCTTGACCATTATCTATAAATTTTGTGACTTGATGAGTTGTCTATCTCAAGTTATAAATCTCTAAAGTTAGACTTGCAGAGTGAGACATTCATGAGGACATCAAGTTAAAGCTTCATGAAATAGTCATTTAAATTCAAATTTTCATAGGTTTAACATGGAGATAATAAGTGTTTAAATCTTAGGATCTAATATCAAATCCAATGGCAAGTGGGCTATTTGCACTATCAGTGGGTCCGAAAGATATAACAGTAAAAATTTTATTGTGTATCGAAGATCAATGGTGAGTATCAAGTCAAAAGGTTAGCATTAATGCATCAATGAAAAGTGTCAATATCTTGTGATACCTATTAGATAAATAAATGTTATAAATCAACTAAAAATGATATTGGGCCCAAACAAATCAATGGAGTGCATTTAATCATATAGATCAAGATTAATGGTGAGTGAGAGGTTAAAGAGTCAGAGGATTTTAAAGGATAATGAGAAGATGCCAAGTGTCTCAACCATATTAAACTAGTAGAATATCAATTGAGTTAATTAAATCCATGAAAAATTATATAGGTAATGTGTATGAGGTAAATGACTATAAAGATCCTAAGAAAAAATGAATAGTTACCAGTTGGCATAATATGAGAAGCTCAGATTAAGATCAATGATCAAAATTAAAAGTTGAAGCTAATTCATTCAAGGTTGAACTAGAGCCAATATTTCAAAGGGATGTTATGGAGGTAGACACATTGGTTTTGATGAATTCATCACCAAATCCAATAGCTTGATTACAACCCCTTTCCTCTATTCTTACATGCCAAAGACAAACCAATAAGGAGATAGTAGGGAGCAATCAACACCACCAAGATTAAAATAGATTGATTAAGTTATTGTAAATGTATCAACTCTAGAAGAATATTTTTAACTATTTAATCCCACCATTGTAACTATAAGGATCATAAAAATAGACCAAAAATAGATTTAAAGGGATTGATATGGTTGTTAAGTCCATTTTCTATAAGTAGTCTTAACATGATGATCCTTGCTAATTGAATCCATGCTAGAGGATTGGAAATATTGATCATAATGACCCATTTTCCATTATTCTAGGAATATTTCGCCATTTCTCTCATCCCATTCTACTATATATACAAGCATATAAGCCTTGAAAAGGATCCCTCTCTTTGGCATGACTAGACTCTGCCAAGATTTGTACTATAATGCCTATTTGATGCAATTAAGACTAAATTCCTCCATTTTCAATTTAGGTTGAAGTGTGTCTCATGAATTCATTGGTGTGTATAAGTGAATATATGTTTTCCTTGCCTCTATTCATGTAGTGTTTTGGTAGTCCTTACAGGTCATTTTAAGTACACATATAGTTTGTCAATCAGGTTGGAAATGGACAATTACCCTCCCATATTAGGTTGATAGCTAGTCCATGGCTTTGTGTGAAATACTTCTATGAGGGATGATCAAAGATTGAGTGAAGTGATCTTATACAATCCTGAATGTCTCTTGTAGTGTGTCTTATTTAATTATAAGGACCAAAACATTTAGTGCATCACCTATTTTTATATGCTTTTATGAATCATTATCAATTTCTCTCCCTTTTCCAAGCAAGATTTAGCTTAAATATAGTTTAGGTGATAGACATAAAAATTAATTTAGCATTTTCTAGAGGTCTGACCCAATTTTAGGTGATCCACAACCTAGGGTCAGTCCTATGTTAGACTAGGTTTGAGAAGGAGGACCTAAACAATGCCCTTCTTAGCTAGGGTGCAACCTAATATGCCAATAGTTTTGGCATGCCCAGTTGGACTAGGTCTCGTTGGGAAAAAAAATTGATCTAAGAAGAAGAATCTATAGTAACAAAGGAGATCCATCATCATTAGGATCTCAAGACGTTTAAAGTTGTAGAGTTCATAGCATCATCTAGACATCATTCTAATGCCAAAGGTTACTACAAGGTCAGCTAGTAAAGGTATTCACCTTGAATTCATTGATATACCTATTGTTTCATATAAGAGATAAAGATTTAATAAGATAATACCTTATCCTTAGAATAAATATTCATGCCCTAGTCATCCTATTGCCTTAAGAATTATAATTCCCACTACCCAAATGGCCATCAAAAATCAATTATTTATTCCATTTAATAGAGGTCATCCATTGAACTTAGCCCAGTATGACAATATTCCTATGTCTTCTCTTAAAAACATACCATCAGTTTCTAGATAACATCAAACAATTGTTATTGAGCACATCTAATATGTTTCTAACCTTTACTCCATTCACAATATTGTTAAAGATAATATGGATATCAGACTGCTTGATGCTTCTTTCAAAGGAAAAGCATTGGAGTGGTATATAAATATTCCTTTGAATTCCATTTCTACCTAGGATGAGGTAGGTTCAGCCTTATTCATACAATTTAAATATAAATATGATCACCTATCATTAGTTGAGCAATTAACTACCATTTAGAGAGCTCCTCATAAGTTCATGTCTGATTTTAACCTTAGATTCCAAAAGACATGGACTATGATTCCTACAATGATTAGACCATCCCTAGAATATGATTTGTTGTAATATATAAAGGCCCTCAATTTTGATATTAGTGTGATGATATAGTCCATGGGTGGTAACACCTTGCCAAATGCTTATGAAGTTTCCATAAGAGTAGAAAATGATTTGATACAAGCTGGTAAGTTTTATCCTAGGTCTCTAATGTCTATATTCCTAGAGTTGTAATCTACTCCACCACCTCAAGTTCCCTAGTGTAGTCATATAAAATGCAAAATTTGGTAACTTGAGTGTGGCTAATGACACCCAATCCATAGGTCCATTTTGCTTGCTCTCATGACCCTTATAGGTATATTTTCACTAATTCTCAATCATTCATAGCCTCCCAAACTAAACCCTTGAAAACCTAGATTATTATTTCCTTGATTAATCCATCCCCTTAGGTCCCATCAGCCATGGATAATAGTGCCAAAGCTTGGACTATAGAATTGAAACTCAGGGTGTCTTATTTATGGCATTGTTGTCCAAGTGCATTTTTCTTCTAATGATCATATTCTTCTAAATATTTATCCTAATTCATATCAGCCTAACATGGATTCATTTAACCCATGATCATTAAACCCCCTATAAAATTCCACTCAAATTCTATTAAGAAGGTTTTTTACTCATTTACAAGAGAGAAGTAAGAAACAAGTAAGACTACTCAAGCACTCTTCCCTATTCTCTGCATACAGCCATCTAATAGTAGTTCAAACTTATTCAAACCTTTATACCAGTCCCTAGTCATTCTAAGTACATCTAGTTTTACATTTGATTAAATTTTCATCACAATATTACACCAAGCACTTAAATGGGATAACTACATATAGCTTAATCCCTCCTTAGAGTATTGGTATGTAGGTAGCATGCCCACACATAGGGTGTGAAGTGCGTCCAGTATATCCTTTACACACTAACTCATTTTTCTTATTTTCCAAAGTTCTATTTAATTTCATAAGAATATATAAGAACATGAAAAATAAGATCTACATGGAGTTTCATTGATATCAAGGATCTCAAATTTGGTACACAAGCTCACACATATGTGGTAAACAAAACCTAGAAAAATCAGATCTCTATGAATAGTTTAGACAATAGTGACAAGACCAAGACTATAGCACCAAAAAAATACCATATTATTTTTGGTGGTCCTATCCAATCACAAAATGAAGTCTAGATCTTAGTTTTTGATAGTGTCCCAATATTTTTCCTCCATTATCAAACTCTATCTCAGTCATAACAACCTAGAATAAGCTAAGTCATATTTTCTCTCATTATTATTTTTAGAAAAGGTAAAAATATAATTTGTTTACAAAAATTAGTGGCTTAATTATTTCATATTATTTTATAATTAATTAATGTCAAACCTATTTATTATTTAGGAATCAAACATCTAATTTCCCAAAAATAATAAATCATTTGGTGAACCTGACTTAGAATTTCCCATAAAAACCCTAGAAACACTAGGGTAAATTCTAGGCTGATTTTTCCCAATAATTTTTGAATTTTTCTTGAAAATAAAACTCAAGAATTCCTCCCAAATTTTAAAATTTTTTAGTAAAATTTTAAAATAAATTTATTTCAAACCCTAGTAACATCAACTAGCTCTCATTAATTTTCTATTATTAATCCAATAATTTCCTAATTTTTTTCTTGCATATCTAAATAAGAAAATTGACTCAAAATTTCAAAAATTCATAGTAATTTCAAAAAAAAAATCTTCAAAACCCTAGTTACATCTACTAGGTCTTATTAAATTAAAAACTTTCCCATAAATTTTTATATTTTTTCTTGCATACTTAACTCAAAAATTTAATTTCAATTTCAAAAATTCATAGTATTTTGAAAACTATCACTATTAAATCCCTAGTTGCATATACTAGCACCTATTTGCTTCTTGAGGTATCACCTTGCATCCATAAACAAATTGCAAAAATGATTCTCATTTATGTACAATTTTTTCTTATATTTCTTGAAAATAACAAGGAAACCATATGGGTCCTATCATGTACATGAATGATGAAGTCTATCATATGTTAGTACAAAGCTTTATCCTTTGCATTTCATGCTTATGTTTCATTATATGGGATGATATTACAAAATTAATTGTCAATATTTCACAAAATTTCAAAATTATTTTTGCATATTCTCTTTTGCTCATATGAAATAACTACCCACTCCATTTTACTGAACACATTCAAAATGTTATGTTACATGTCAAAAGCTTATATGCCTTTATGCAAAAAATCATGATCTCTACCATTTACTTTCCATTTCTCATGTGGAAAATTTTTAAAGCTTATCATGATAAAGATGGTATAAATTTTATGATTCATGTCAAAATTTTCTATACATTCATGCATAAATTCATGCTTGCTATCACTTGTTCTCTATCTCTCATGTGGAAAAAATTTCAAGTTTATCATGCTAAACACATTAGAAATGTCATATCACATATAAAAGTTCTAATTGTATTCATGCACCATGTCATGATCTCTATTACATACTTTCTCTCTCTCATGAGAAATTTTTTTAAGACAATCTTGAAAAACATACTAGAAATTTCATAATTCAAGTAAAAAATTTCTACACATTACTACACAATTCCATGCTCTCTATCCCTTGTTTGATATCTATCATGTGGAATGTTATTTATAGTCATATTTCTATACATGGTTTATACTTAGATGTATCTAACTCTTTGGATACTTTTAAATATCTCTCTATCACTACTAAACACAAGAAAACACTAGTGGTTATATCTATCCCTCTCTTCAAACTTGGTTCATCTAGATTTTATCCCACACCTAATACCAACTCTATGCCTATAGCAGATTATGTGGTACATGTTATCACCTAAGTTTACAAAGATAGGTAGCTTTATTACACCCATGGTTATAGATTTGTCACTCAAGTTAGAACCCATTTGGATCTAGTTTCATCTCCTCCACCTATTATAATTCTTCCTCTAGTCTAGATTCAACCATATTCAAGACCTTTATCTCTAGCATAGAGAGTTCATATACCTCCACAACTTCAATATTCTAGACAGATTCTAACTATAGTGTTTACACCTAGAGTAGTATCATTGATATCTCATGTGTCTACACATAAAGTACATGTTTAGAGATATTATCCTACTTCTAAGTCCTTAAGATCCCTAAAATTGCATCCACTTCTAAAATTTACAAGGGGACCCCACAGTTGGTTTCCTCTATAGAGATTTCAAAGGATTTACAACATATATACCTTTTAGATCCATAGTCTCATCATTTCCATCATGGTTCATGATCATGTACAATCCTTATTCTTGATACAAGACAACATGATAGGGAGTCTCCCATGAGACTCATCCATTAGTATCATTTCTTTGTAGTATTTCTTGTACATAGTTCTCGGCACTTCCTGTAAATAGTTTCTTATGATTGATTGTGCATAGTCTTCTTGTGATTTCTTGTACATAGTTCAAATATATTTAAAACACAAAAACATTTTGATTGTATTCATCATCCATGCTTTACATTGCTAGTACTATGCTAGGACTTACATTTGTTGTTTAATGTTATTGTATGTCAATTTATCTACATTACCATGCTTCACTTGATCTTCTTTGAGTGTGTGCAGTGACATCCAAATCCTTGATTTCTTCACTCTACCCATTAAGGGGGCACCCTAATTCGACATTTGAGACACACTTCAATATACCCACCCATTAGAGGCATATTATACATGAATACACAATCCAAGTTATGGCATTCCTACACTACACACTCCAAGTTATCATGTTGATGTATAGTACTTACTAAATTACATAGATTACTATATCGACATTTCACTAGTATCTTGAACTTGTGTATCTTTTAGAATATACCTATTATTGTATTAAACATGTCTTTCATATTTTCACTCTTAATTTGATTAGTTATATGTGATTCTATCTTTTCAATTATTACATGTTTTTTCTTCTTACTTATCATAGCTTGTTGGATTGCATTTTTAGTTCATGCTTGCCTTGTATGTTTTTGTGGACATTTTACAATGTCCTTTACTTTTATTCATGTGTGTGCCTTAGGACATTTTCTAATGTCCTTTTCCTATAATCCTCTATGTGATTGTGGCTTCCACACCAACTTGCTTGTTTCAATTGTATGTGTATGTGGCATTTTAACATGTCTTGTATGCTTACTTTTTAGTTTGAGTGACATGTGCCCATGTCCCTTGATTTCTTAGCCCCTTGACCACTCTTGTATGATTCTTATTTCTTATTATGTATGTTGTTTTCTTGATTAATTTCCTATTTGTAATGCCATGATCTATATCATGCATTTCCTTACTTTCTTGAATGCCATGATGGACATCATACTCCATCCCTCCTTACTAATAACTAACAACTAACACTTTAAATTCTATCTTAGTATAGTACACATGTTATTACATTTTTATATCTATGTATGCAGACCCCTATTGATCTAACAATCTCTTAATACAAACTATGTTATATCTTGAGATGTTTTTTTTATTATCATTGCTATATCATGTATGTTTACAACTTAACACACTTTTAGGGTTCTTTATTATGAGGGTAGTCATTACAACATCTCCATTCTTAGATTAGAAATAGGGGGAAACAAACAAAGGTTTCATTATAGATATCAGAGCTCTTAATAGACAAAAAAGTAGTTTTTAGAACACTCATAATAGAATCCAGACATCAAACTAGGTAGAACAGACTAGGTAGATAGTAGAGAATCTAGAATAGTTACTAGATTTGGCCTTGGATAATAGTGCCAAATTTAGACTATAGAATTAGATAGTAGGGTGTCCTATTTTTGCTTTTCTTATCTAGACAATAGAAAATTTATTTTTTCCAAAACTAGACAAAAAAATGAGTTTAGTCATAGGTTTGTCAGCTTAGTATAGTCCAAATTCAGCATGTTTTAGTATATTTTTTGCTTAGAGAATCCAGATATAGTGGGCATCATGCATGGAATGATGGCTCTCACTTATAATTTCAGATTAGGTAGTTGATATAACTTCTAGATCAGAATCCATGTTCCAAACACTAGTGATTGGGGATAATGTGTGTGGCACATTGATCTTCCCCTTTTTTTAAGTTTAATTTATTTTCCAATCATCTCTCAGGAGTTATGTGCCTTACTCCATACGTAGGTGATTGGCATCATTTTTCAAGTTTGGATTTCATTTAAGCTTAACTTATTGAGTTCCCAAGTTGGCTTCCACATAATCCTAATGCACTAGTTTTAGAGTGGCTTTCATACAATCCTAATCTCCATCTTTTGAAATGGCCAAGAGTGGCCTAGTTTCTACCATTCATTCAACTATCCACACCAACATTTTTAGATCATAGTACATTCATGGGATTTAGGGCCCATCTCATATGACATTTATTCCATATTGATATTACATCATATCTTCACATCATGGGGCAATTATGGAGCCAAAGGACTAGTTAACCCTTGTATTCTTGAGCCACCTATTCAGAGGGATTAGACACATAGTCCAAACATCAATTAACACATGCATGATTTATTAGATTTAATTAGTAGGAAATCATGGAGATAAAGGGCTTGAATTTTCATTCTTGAGCCACTTCTAGGGAATTGAGCACTCATCTCCATTCATGATATTAATTTTTATACAACACACACCCAACACAATCCAACATCACAATAGGTTTTGTATTGGTTCATGTACCTAATGAGGTGTACTTATTCCTATCTTTTCCTCTCTCTCTTACCTGCCTTTTGTACATTATTATTTTAGATTAAGCATATCTAATAAGGACTAATCTACTCTATGTTTTTCATTGTAGATTCATACTTCACACCATGCTCTCTTTATGCACATCCAACATCACACAACTTCATGACCTTCACCTTTACAAGTAAGTACAGGTATACTTCCTATTTATCCTTTATCTTAGTATTTCATTTTAAGACATAACTAGAATAAAGGTTGGGTAAATGTAGTCACATAAAATTAAAAATTTGATAACTTTAGTGTGGCTAATGACACCCAATCCATAGGTCCATCTTGTTTGCTCTCATGACCCTCATAAGCATCTTTTTATTGATTCCCAATCATCCATACCCTCCCAAAATGAACCCTTATAGACCTATATTGATTTTTCCTTGCTTAATACATCCCCCAAGTCCTATAAACCATGGAAAATATCACCCAAACTTGGATTATAGTGTTGAAACTTAAGGTGTCTTATTTATAGCATTGTTGTCCAAGTGCATTTTGGCTTCTAACGATCAAATTATTCTAAATCCTTATCCTAATTCATGTTGGCCTAACATGAATTAATTTAACCCATGATCATTAAATACCCTATAAAAATCCATTCAAAGTCCATTTAGAAGGGTTGGAACTCATTTACAAGAGAGAAGCAAAAATACAAGAAAGACTACTCAAGCAGTCTTCCCTATTCTTTACATATAGCCATCCAATAGTATTTTAAGCTTATTAAAACCTTTATACTAGTCCCTAGTCATTCCAAGTGCACACAATTATTTATTTACTTTCATTTTCATCACACTATTACACTAATAACTTTAATGGGAGAACTACATATAGCTTGATCCCTCCTTGGAGTATTGGTATGTAGGTAACATGTCCACACATTGGGTTTGAAGTACATCTAGAATATCCTTTACACACTAACCCCTTTTCCTTATTTTCCAAAGTGAATATAAGATTTAAGAACATGAATAATTAGCTCTACAAGGATAACAATTCATAACAAGGATCTAAAATTTGGTACATAGGCTCACACAGATGTGGCAAATAGAAACTAGAAAAATTAAATCTCTATGAGTAGTTTGGACAATAATGACAAGACTAAGACTATAACACCAAACATATACCATCCTATTTTTGGTGGTCCTATATAATCACAAAACAAATTCTAGATCTTATTTTGTGATAGTGTCCTAGTCTTGTTCCTCCATTATCAGACTCTATCTTAGTCATATCATCCCAAAATAAGCTAAGTCATATTTTCTTTCACCTATTACTATTTTTAGAAAAGGAAAAAAATATAATTTATTTAAAAAAATTAGTGGCTTAATTATTATATATTAGTTACTAATTTATCAATCTCAAACCCATTTATTATTTAATAATTAAACATCTAATTTCCCAAAAATAATAAATCACCTAGTTTACATCATTATATCTTATCCCATCTCCTAAAGCCCAAGTTGTAGCCCCTTTTAGTCAAGTTAGTGAGATTACAAAATTAAAAAGTCTATTATAGTATTTGGGAATGAAATAGTTCAACTCAAAAGATAAAAATACCAGGGTAGGCCTTATAAATAACATAATCAGACCTATAATTATTTCATAGATAAAAAACCTCCTTATCAAGGATTTATGGAAAATAGACCATCCTACCAGATACAAGGAGCCATAGTTCCAGCTAAGAAATATGAATCTCTTGATCCCAATTCACCTTCCAATTTAAAATCTATTGTTTCCACACCACCCCAAAATAATTTGATGCATGACTCAAATTGGTAGCCTTCCAACCTCCGTGATGTTTAGAACCAAGCCTTGGTATCATAGAACATTACTATGCCACAAATGACTCAAGAAGAGTTTTTTATTCAAGGATGTTAGTATAAAGAGACAAATTTGGTACCCCAAGGAGAGGCTCAACAAGTTTAAGGTCATCATAATGTCATTAATATAAATTTGTAAATGGATAATTATGTTGCTTTCAATCATGATGGTGAGACTAGCAGTTCAAGTGGTCAAGTTATAGCTATAACTAGAACTAAAATAAGAGCCATTTATGAGGCTAAAAATGTGAATAATGCTTCAATTACTCCTAATTTTGTTTCCAATATTACCAAATATCAACTTGTTCCCCCTATAACACAAAAAAAAATCATAATGTAGAGGCTAGGAGGGTCCCTCAAATACCTCTTACCTGTAAACAACCAATGGTTCATAAGATGTAGCCAAAGGTTAGTGGAGCCTCATTTAGAATAATATATAAGATGAAGAAATCAAATGTTAGAATTATAATTTGATATTCCCTTACTATTCCATGGCAAAAATACATGATCATCCAATACCTTTTAGATATTAAGGAATCTATAGAACCAATTGAGAAACAATCAATTATCCTAACTGATTCAGACCAAATAATGAAGCATCAAGTATAAAAAGTATAAAAAATGGTAAAAGGGGATAAATCTTAGGTAAAATTAAGTAAAAATCTTCCCTTCTCCTCTCTTTTATAGTTGGTGATTGTTTAGTTCATTATTATATGCTAGATAGTGGAGCCAGTAGCACTATCATGCTTAAGCAAATTATTGATAATTTTGGTCTTGTCTATTAACCAAATACTAAATGAGTATTAAAACTAGATGGTTCAACAAAAAATATAGTATGCATAATTAAATATATAAATTTGACACTACATGCTTGTCCCAATGTTACCATTCAATAAGATGTAGTTGTGGTGGACTTGCCTCCCTACTTTTCCATGTGTCTATCAAGGGACTTTACTTTAAAGATTGGAGGATACTTATCAACTGATTGGACATATTTTATGTTAAATAATAGGTATGTAACTAAGGTAACCATACATTCTGAACCTATTTCATGGTTATATTTGGAACCATATATGTCAAGTGTTGTGAACACTAATTACCTCATCTCAAATGAGGTGATAGAAGATAGTGCAGAGGAAATTGAATCACCTTTAGATGGGATTCCAAATTTTATATTTGATGAGTGGACCTCTAACTCACATGAATATGAGCCTTATAAGCTAATTGAAGAAGAAGGATTTGGTGTTTTTTTTTTTTTCATGATAAAGTGTTGGAAATGTTGTCATTGATGTCAAAGGTTTAGCATTATTAGTGATAAAGGCCCCATTGCATTTAATGTTGTTTGTAATAAATATATCTTGGCTAATATGAGTTAATATTTATTTAATATTAATGAATATATTTTTGGTTGTATATGAGACAAAATAAGGGCCCATGGAGAAGTCGAAGGGCCACGGGGTAAAGACAAAAGAAGGATGGGATGCATTTTCCCATGAAGAGTCATCTTGGGGAATACCAAGAGTCACCAAGTGAAGACAAAAGATTAAGGGTGCAATTTCTCATGAAGGGACACTTTGAGGAATATGAAAAGTCACAAAAGATAAGGACAAAAGTGGGAAGGACGTTTTTGGTCATGAAGGGTCACCACATGACTTTTTAAAGGCTTGAATATGAAGGGTCATCTAAGATTGGTGTCATTTTCCATGAGAATTGAAGGGTCAAAAAAGGGGAAGGCCAAAGGTCATTTGGAAAGATATAAATAAAGGCTTGAGAAGCCATTTGTAATATGAATGAGAGAGTTTGATTTGATATTATAATATCTAGCTTAGAATAGCAATTGTGGGAGATGAAAATGATTTGTATTTGTTATATCTAGCTTAGAAGAGCAAAGGTGAGAGAGAGGAAGGAGATGTTGTATTGATCTATCATTTGTTGAGATAGCAACATTGAGAGATAGGTGTGTGGTATACATAAAGGGGTTGGTGCTCCTGTGGGTTGGTGCTCATGAATTATTGTTGGGTTGGTTCTTGACAAAGGCGTTGGTGCTCCTGTGGGTTGGTGCTCATGAATAGTAGCTGGGTTGGTGCTCGGCAAAGGGGTTTGAAGCTCTTGTGGGTTGGTGCTCATGAATTTTAGTTGAGGTTGGTACTTATAAAAGGGTATTGTGCTCTTATGGGTTTGTTCTCATGAATATACTTGAGATTGTTCTCTATGGTTTTTCCCACATTGGGTTTCCACGTTATATCTGGTGTCTCTCTCTATCTTGTGTGATAGTTATTGTTTGAGTTTTTTCTTATCTTGAATGTTTGATTAAGTGGAATTTGATAAAAGGAATTTTTTATAAGATATATAATATACTGATTCACCCCCCCTCTCACTATATTCCATGCTTAAAAATTGGTATCAGAGCAATTTTTTTTGAAAAGTTTTACAGCTTGAAGGTAGATCGAGAAAGCACGATGGCTGGGTCAAAGGAAGGATTTTCTACAAATAAGGCACCTTTGTTTGATGGGACAAATTATGATTTTTGGAGCATGAGAATGAAGGTTTATTTGATGGCCCTTGGATTCGACATATGGAAGTTAGTGGTGGAGGAATATGAAGAGCCACAGACATCTAGAATTACTCCAGCAGAAAAGAAGGCAAGTGAATGTAATGCTAAAGCTTTAAATGCTATTTTATGTGGTTTATGTGAATCTAAATTTGTTAAAGTTATGCAATGTAAATCTACTCATGAAACTTGGGTAAAATTTGAGAATATTTATATAGGTGATGGAAAGGTTCAGCAAGCTAAGTTGCAGACTTTTAGAAGGCAGTTTGAAAGTTTGAAGATGGAAGAAGAAGAAGATATACCAAGTTATTTTTTACGAGTTGATCAAGTTGTAAATCAAATTTAAGGTCTTGGAAAAATGTTAGATTAGTCAATGGTGGTGTAAAAGGTTTTGAGATCTCTACCAATGAGATATGATGCAAAGGTTTCAGTAATTGAGGAGATGAAG
Source organism: Torreya grandis (assembly GCA_037957365.1). NCBI lineage: Eukaryota > Viridiplantae > Streptophyta > Pinopsida > Cupressales > Taxaceae > Torreya > Torreya grandis. The sequence goes on from JARHVA010002850.1 coordinate 1,072,378, forward strand.
AATTTAGCCAAGCTAAAGATGGATGAGCTTCATGGTATTCTCACAGCATATGAGATGCAGACAGAACAAGATAAACCATCAAAGAGAGAAGCAGCTTTCAAGACATTAAAGAAAGAGAAAGCTAAGATTCAAGAATCAAGTGACAGTTCTAGTGATGATGAAGATGACAACATAGCACTTTTCATTCACAAGCCAAAAAGAGGAACAGGTAAATATCAAGGAAAATTACCTTTTAAATGTTTTAATTATGGAAATATTAGACATTTTTTAGCTAGATGCCTAGATAAAGTTAAAGATGATGAAGAATAAAAGCCTACATACAAGAAGAATTTCAAAGGCAAATCTAAGAAGGGATTCAATAAGAAGATCCTGTATTCTAAAGATCCTAGCTCAGGCGAAGATAGTGGAGTCAGTGATTCAGAAGAAGAAGAGATTTTATTCATGGCCATACATGAAGATGATCAAGAAGAAGAGGAGGAGGAAGCTGAAGTGAATATGGAAGGAGAGCTCATTTGTTCCTTATAAGAGTTAGAAGCTATTTAGAAGAAGAATCAAAGATTAAAGTGCCAGATCGAGAAAAATGAACAAGAGTCAAAGGAAATGATTGAAAATCTACAAGCACACTTTGAAGAAGCCAAGAAGAATGAAGAAGATCTCACAACATAGTTGGAAATAGCAAGAAAATATTGTGAAAGGTATGCTATTGAAATTGTCTCTTTAAAAGAAGATATTAAGAAAGTAGTCAGTGATAAAGTAGTCAGTGATTCAAAATTTGAAGATAGCACTAACATGCTGAATAAGATATTGGAAAGTCAAAAAGCATATTCAGATAAGACAGGGATCAATTTTGAAAAGAAAAAGAGCTATGTTGAAGCTCTTACATGAAGAAAGAAAAAGGGGAGAAGTGAAGAATACAGAGGACATTCCAAATAGAGAAGGATAGAAGGATTATAGCTAAAAAAGGCAATCAGGTCAGAGATATACAGATAGGTCTTATTTTTATGGATATTGTTTTTATTGTAATGGATATGGTCTCAAGAAATTAGAATGTAGAAAAAGAGCTAACAATTTCAGAAATAAGGAGAAGGAAAGTCAAGTAGATTCAAGTAGAAGCCACAACTCTTTTGTTCCTCTATCAAGCTTGGATGAAGAGACCATAGTATGCTAAAAGTGCAACAACTTTAGACACATAGCTCGGTATTGTAGAAGTGTTTTCGAGTCAGTCAAGAAGGATCAGAGCTTCAAAGCTCCATTCATCAAGAAGAAGGATCAGAATCTCAAAGCTCCATTCATGAGGGAGAAGGTTTAGACATGTACATGGTAGAAGAAACAACATGAAGATTTTATGATGGTGCAGATAGCTCTGCATGTGGGAGGTAAAGATCAGCCATGGTTAATTGATAGCGGATGTTTGAGGCATATGATAAGAGATAAAAGTAAGTTCATTACTGTAAATAATATCAATGGTGGTATAGTGAGATTTGGAGATAAAACCACTACCGGGATAGCCAGAAAAGGTACTTTGAGTTTGGATTATGGTAGAACTAAGACTAAGAATGTTTTATATGTAAAAGGTCTTAAGCATAATTTGTTGAGTGTTAGTCAAATATGTGATCAAGGATACACATTAAGGTTTCATGCTAAAGGTTATGAGATTAGAAGAAAAGATTCAAATGAGTTGATTTCAGATGCTCAAAGGATAGGGAACAATGTATATGTTTTGTCAAATATCTTCTCAAAGGCATGATCAAAGGATACATTCAAAGATCAGCAAGAGGAGTTGGGATTAATTTCTATTACTTCCTACCATTGATGTTCAGCATCAAGTGAGGGGGAGCTAAGTGTTAGCTCCAAGTAGGCCCTTTGCCATTGATGTCAAAGGGTGAGACTAATAGGTACATGTACAGGTGCAAAAAATAGGTACAGGGAATAGGTATAGGTTGCTATAGTAAGGGGGAGTTATTGTATGTTTCTAGATGTAGGATGTACAGGTGACAGGATGTGGTAGTTTTAGGATTGAGGTTGCCATCAATGACAAAGGGGGAGATTGTTGGAAATATTTTCATTGATGTCAAAGGTTTAGCATTATTGGTGATAAAGGCCCCATTACATTTAATGTTGTTTGTAATAAATATATCTTGGCTAATATGAGTTAATATTTATTTAATATTAATGAATATATTTTTAGTTGCATATGAGACAAAATAATGGCCCATGGAGAAGTCAAAGAGCCATGGGGTAAAGACAAAAGAAGGATGGGATGCATTTTCCCATGAAGAGTCATCTTGGGGAATACCAAGAGACACCAAGTGAAGACAAAAGAGTAAGGGTGCAATTTCTCATAAAGGGACACTTTGAGGAATATGAAAAGTCACCAAAGATAAGGACAAAAGTGGGAAGGACGTTTTTGGTCATGATGGGTCACCACATGACTTTTCAAAGGCTTGAATATGAAGGGTCATCCAAGATTGGTGCCATTTTCCATGAGGATTGAAGGGTCACAAAGGGGGAAGGCCAAAGGTCATTTGGAAAACTATAAATAAAGGCTTGAGAAGCCATTTGTAATATGAATGAGAGAGGTTTATTTGATATTGTAGTATCTAGCTTAGAAGAGCAATTGTGAGAGATGAATATGATTTGTATTTGTTATATCTAGCTTAGAAGAGCAAAGGTGAGAGACAGAAAGGAGATGTTGTATTGATCTATCATTTGTTGAGATAGCAACATTGAGAGATAGGTGTGTGGTATACACAAAGGGGTTGGTGCTCCTATGGGTTGGTGCTCACAAATATACTTGAGATTGTTCTCTGTGGTTTTTCCCACATTGGGTTTCCACGTTATATCTGGTGTCTCTCTCTATCTTGTGTGATGTTTATTGTTTGAGTTTTATTGCATATCTTGAATGTTTGATTAAGTGGAATTTGATAAAGGGAAATTTTTATAAGATATATAATATACTGATTCAACCCCCCCTCTCAGTATATTTTGTGCTTAACATGAATATGAACCAATTTCAACCTTGATGAAGGATGTTGAGTCTAGTGATGATCTTTGGAAACTATAATTTGATGGGTCAAGGAATAAGCATGGTACTATGGTTGGAATGATGTTGATTTCTCTAGAAAAGAAAAGGTAATTCTCATCTATTAAGTTTCAATTTGGTTTTTCAAATAATGTTATAGAATATGATGCACTAGTTCATGGTTTACAATGGGCTAAGAAGATCAAAGTCAATAACTTACAAGCCTTTGGTGATAGTGAACTTGTACTTCACCAAGGGAGGGGTCTTAATGTATGAAAAATCCCATTGCTTAAATCTTATAATCATAGGGTATGGCAATTACTTAAAGAGTTTTAGGCCTTCAACATTCAGTTAATACCAAGATATGATACTAAACATGCAAATAGGTTGGTTTCCATTAGGTCACAATTTAGTGTCCTAGTTAAAGTAATAAATGAAAAGGTTTAGTCACATATTAAGGTGATTGTAATGCCTTATATCCTAGATAATAATGATAATTGGCAAGTTTATTAAGATTATAATTAGATTATCATATTCTTGCAAGAGGGAATTGAGTTTTCCTCAAGAAATCAATCAAAATACTTGTAGTAGTATGGTGATTAGTGTTTCAATTATTTTTGATTAAATTTAAGAAGTGAGAAATAGAGAAAGAAAGGTTGGGAATTAGTGATTATATGTACTTGGATTGGTATGCACCATATCCAGATGAAGTCAGGAAATCTTATTTGGCTAGGGAGGACCACCTGTATGTAAGAAAACACTACCACAAAATATTTGTTAGTAGGTTGGTGAGTGGGCTGCCAAGCAAATTGCTTATTTCAAGAAGTGACAAACTTCCTAGGGGATGACAATTCACTTTTTAAGACCAAAATTTAAAAATTAAATGACAAAGTAAAGTAAAGAAAGAGAGAGAGAGAGAGAGAGAGAGAGAGAGAGAGTTGCCTATACCTTTTCTATAACTTGTGTGTAGCAATTAGTATCACAGAGTAAGCAAAATACAATTTTGGTTTGTTAGAGGGTTATTCAAGCTAGTTCAGGGTGATTTGGTTAAAAGGGTAGTCATCAACGTTAGTAGGGTAATTGATGTCAGTAGTGGTAATGTGACTAATATTGGTAGGATAACTAATGTTGATAGGGGAAATAGAGTCTAAATTTCATAGAAGGATTTTTTGAGTATAGGGAAGGATATTTGACAGATTAATGGGGTTGGAAAAGAGTCGTATGAGGGGTTAGAGAGATGGTAAGAAGTCTAGGTGAGGATTTTAGTTTGGTTAAGGTATAGGTATGGAGATGGAGTTTTGAAACTCCTCCTTGAGGATGGATGGGACTTGTGTAAATGCTAATAAAAAAATTAAAATTCACAAAATATAGGGATACTTAAATGATATAAGTACCTAAAGAAATACTCTTGATAAATCTTTGTTAAGGTGACTAGCCAAATGGAGATGAGTCTGTGCCACCTGTTCACTATAGTTTAATCTCTTTGCATAATGGATCAATTCTAGTTTAGGATTTGACTGGTATAGAGAAGTGAGCTTGGTTATAGTGCATAATTGTCAAAATCTTGTTAAGAGTGATTTGAATCTCTTGAGTGAGTTTTTTCTTGAGAGAGAGAATGTTTGTGGGGATCCAAAATGGGTTTAGAATGTTTCTCAAGTAACTGATGTTGATGATCTCACTATTGTCACTCTCAAGTTGATCGACATCGATCGAGGGTTAACAGACATCAGTGGCATAAAAATAGGTCAAAAGGGATATTTTTGGCTCCTTTCTTCCATTTCTCCATGCCAAGTGTGACACCCATTAATAAATGGTCAATATGCAAGGTTGGGTATAAGGTAATTTGTTAGAAATTGGTTAATAGGGTAAGAATTAGTTATTTATGGGAGACCAATTCTAATGGTGACTCACAAGGGGAGAATTGGTCTTGGGGTAAGGAGGCTAGGCAATGTGGCATGGGGAATAATCAGTTAATATTAATTAATTAATTAAATATGTGGGGCAAAGGCATGGGTTAGGGAGAATTTTTATAAAGGGGGTCTAATGGGGGTTTCAACACAACAAGTTATACACTTGTGTAATGTAATTTTGGTGTCTAAATTTTCCCCTTTTTATCTTGGTAAGTTGTGCCATCAAGTTACAAGACAAAAACAAAAGTTGTGTGGTCTAGGCATGGGGTGTGATATCCTCCCCCTCAAAATAGGAATTGATTGGGAAAAACCCAAAATCAGTGACCAATTTGACAAGGAGTAAATGATATTGGTTGGTTATGGGTTAGTAGTGTAGAGATGACATCATGGTCATAAAGTACCAAAAATTTATGTTGACAAGTTGAAAATAGGTGTGGTCATAGAGGATTTTAGTTAAAGTTACCAAGGCATAGCTTGTTAGTGATAGCTGAGAAGGTAGTATTAACTAAAACTATAGCTCTAATGGTCAAATGTGTTCCAGGTATCTAAGGTAGGAAGTGCCCCTAAAAACACAATAGGTCATAGGTGATAGGATCAATTAGTGGTGATCCAAATCAAATTATAGTCATACATGTAAGGTATTGTTAATATGTACTAGATAGCATGAACAATCAAGAAACCAAACTTAAATGTAATGAGTGGGTGCATAATGAAACATGTGTTCAGGTAATAGTTGGTGTGAGTAGAGATGAAAATTACCCCCATGGTCAAGTTTGTAAAGGTAGGGTGTGTGTAAGGTTTCCATATAATGAAGAAGTGACTATAAAAAGTGATGTGTAAGTAATAAAATGTTATTGTATAGTACCGATGTTGGTAGTGTTATACTGACATCAATGGTAAAGTAGTTGATGTTGATGGCCTAGGGCACAAATGGTTGATGTTGACAGTTAACCAAGCTTGACAAAAAGGTGCCAGGTGGATGACTAATTTCATTTTCATGTTGATTGGTCAAAGAGCAAGAAAAAGCCAAAAAAGTTGAGTAAATGGAAAGATGAGGTGCAGACCCAATTAAAAGCATGGCAACACAAGCACTAGTCATCCTATCTTGATAGAGGTAGAGAGATGAGGTAAGGTCCTTTAAACCTTTATTTTGTGTTTTTTTTGGTAATTTTTTTGATTTGAGTTGAGTGGGGGGTGTAATAGGTTGCTAGTGAGTAGTGGGTGGGTAGTAGGGAGGGTAGGAACATGTTTAGGCTTGTTTGGGTGGTTTTTAGGGTAATTTAGGGTTAAAATTGGAAATGGGTAGTGGGTGGGGTTCAGACCTAAAGCTATACTAATTTTCGATAGTCTACTGACATTAGTTAAGGTTCTCACCAATATCAATGGCAAAGGCACCAACATTGGCATGTTGTGTATCGATGTTGGTAGTTTAGGCACTGATGTCGATCAATAAGTGATTGATATCAGTGGCCTTGTTAAAGTAAGAAGGGTAAAAAATGGGGAGAAAAAGAGTTAAAAAGCCATGAGGCCTTAGGGAATAGGTAAATCATGTGGCATAGAGTAGATTTAACTTAGCTAAATAATGAGAGTTTGGTCAAAATGCCTAGTTTAAGATAGATAGGTCATAAGGCCTTAGGTAAAAAGGGATTATTTGGATAGTTAAGTGGGTAGACGACTGAGCTAGCCCTAAAAAAACCCATGTCTATTGAGTGCTACCTAAAAATCCCAAAAGGGCCTCAGGCCAATGTAGTTCTCCCATGGGATAGGTAAAATGGTTAAGGTAGTGGTTAGAAAGGTCTATTGATTAATTTTGTGTGTTTTTGGTCATAGGTGAAGCATGAGTTGACCCTGAGAAACCATCTTCTAAAACTCCTAACTAGGATTAAGAGACATGTGTTAATAGATGAATGGGACCACATAGTTATAGTTAGTCTTGGAAAATTTTGGTGGTATTATCAAGTCACTCAAGATGTCAGCATGATGATCACATTGATTGAGAGGTGGGATCATACCACTAACACCTTTCACCTGCCAACTAGTGAGATGATAGTCACACTGGAGGATGTATACAAGATCTTTAAATTACCATTACAAGGTGAGTAGCTTTTTTTGTGCACAAGGGAGCATCATAACATCCATATGGTGTCATTATTTGGCAAGCATGTGAGGTTACATATCACTCAGCATCATTCACTTATGAGCCTCTATTTTTAGTGGATAAGGAGGGGCATCATCTTAGCATCTAGATGATGATAAACATCATTGTCTATGCACTATCAGACATAGATGGTGGCATATTTCTAATCACCTTGACAGGGTTCTTGGCTTAGATGATAGAGTTAAGGATAGTTTTTACATGGGGGCTTGTATACTTGGTTCAATTATATAGAGAGTTATGGGGTTTACATCTACATAGACACTATAGTTTATGTGTTGGGCACCTACTACATTATTGGGTTTACAAGCATATCATAGTTATGTGGCCACTAGGACTATCATCGATGATTAGAGTGGGATTTAGAGTCAAATTTAGATGATGGTGAGAGGCCACGGTATAGACACCGATTGATGGAATTGTGTGGGATATCACACACTATAGAGGGCTACTAGATGGCTTGAGTTTAGGAGATATTATCTGGCACCCCTAATTAACATATATAATTCTTAAAGGTCAGGGAGAGAGTTCATTGGGCTATAGAGCACACTATGGGTTAGAGTTAGGAGAGCAGGGGAGCTCAAGATGATACCCATGGCATGGGTCAAAAGATAGCTTAGCCTTGTGCAGGATGTTCCACCTATTTTCCCTAGATATATGCATGATGACATTGAGGTACCACTCCATTTGATATTATAGATAGATGGACCTAATTTTGAGGAGCTACCAGTATGTGTATATGTGGTTTATACTAGATGCACTAGGACATGCTAGGCATGGTGGGTAGGACTACACCCAGTTATACCAGTTAGGAGGTTGGCTCCATATATGTAGGGTTTGGTACATGAGACAGATGATACTTTATAGGCTAGAGATGTGACCATATAGAAGAGGGATATAGTCATGCAATTTAGGGATGTCATGATTCAAGATAGAGATGCAACATTACAAGTTAGAGATACCACTATTTAGGTGAGAGATGCGGTCATGTAGGCTAGAGATGTTATAGTTTTAGAGAGGGATACAACATTACATGCTAGGGACATGACCATGCAAGAGAGAGATGTTATAATCCTTTCAAATTATTCCTCACAAGTAGAGGTCCTAGGGTTTTATGGTTAGGTGGACCATCTTCAAAGTTAGGTTGTGAGTCTATAGGGATGAGTGACCTCATTAATAGTAGAGAGAGATCAATTGAGGTTAGCCACATGGGCATTGGTAGTTGTTCCTCCTCCTCCATAAGAAATAGTACAAGTAGTAGGATAGGTAGGTGTCATGGGTCCTCCATATATTGTATCTCTTACAAGATATAACACTGCACTAGATGACATCACATACTATGAGAGGGTGATCCATGAGTTTTTATAGATTCCTAGATATGTAGATTTTAGGGAGTAGGAGCGGTTTGAAACATGGACCTCAAGTTCTAGTACATGGAGATAGAGATAGGAAGAGGGTAGTGGTGATACCACCTCATCACATCTACTGTGATTTTGAGGAGGTCATGTTGATACTAATATTGAGAGATATTTTTGTATTTATGCATTTTTTTGTATATATGAGCTGATGATGTAAGATTTATATGAGAGAGAGATGAGATATGTTGATATTTTTATATGATGTATATTGATTATGCGCATGCACACACACACACACACACACACACACACACACACACACACACACACACACACACAGATATATATGATGAGATGTTTTATTTGATGTGATTATGATGTAAATGTTATTTTCATGTATATGTTTATGGTTTTGGATGAATGTTTATGATATTGATATAATGATGATGTTGGTTTACTATCACATTTATGTATGTGATGGTATATGCATAAAATGAAATGGGTGTGTTTATGAGATAAAGGTTTAGTACTTTCCATATGTGAAATGGTATATGCTTGGTTAATTTATATTCTTATCATGCTCCATATGTGATGGTTTATACTAAAAATAGATGTTTTGGTCATAGTTTATTTCCTATGTATTGGTATTTAGTAAATTGTGGTTCAAGTGCATTCTTAGTATTTACCATATATGTGATTGGTTTCATACTAAAAATTAAGCAGTTTGGTCTTGGTTTGTTTCCTATGTATTGGTTTTTAGGAAAATGATGGTTAAGTTGCATTCTTATTATCTTCCATATATGTGATTAGGTGTATACTAAAAGGAATGTGTTGTTCATGTTTATTTAGTTTCTGCATTTTCCATATGTGATGGTGTATGCATAAGCGATGGTTTTGGGCATTAGTTTTGGGGTAGGTGTAGGATTGAGAGTTGTTATGTTTATGAGTTGAGATGGTGAGTTATTCTATTAGAAAATGTATCTATAGAAGAAAATTAAACATGTGAAGTGAAAGGTAAAAGAGAGACAAGGCTTTATTTATTGACACAAACAAAATAAAAACATAAATAGGCTCTAAAGTTTGAACATTTTTTATACATTACATTAGTTGACCATTTATTAGTTAGAAAAGTGTTGTTATCACCTTGTGTTAAGTAAGCTAAAAGTCAATTGAAAATGTGTTTTTGAGGGAAAGATGGTGTAAAATGGAATAGGAGTAGTGAGGTAGTGTAACCTTTGTAGTAATAATGGTATGCCCCATTTGTGTGTTACCTGGGAGCGACTATAGACAAGTCCATGACATAAAGTTATTATGTTATTTTTTTATTTTTTCTTTGTTTTTGCTTTTTTGTGTAAGTTTATCGATGCAAGAAGCTCATAATGGGATGAATTTGATCAATAGGGAAGCTTCTAAATCATATTTGCCTTTGATAGTGGTTTTTTAACTTAGCCATCCTTCAAGGGTATGGTCTAGTCTTTTTTATGTTAGTTTTTAATAGCTATCCTTCAAGGGAGCAGTCTACTTTTTTAAGAGCTAGGCATGATTTGGAGTATATTATGTATCCCATATTATTTTCTTTTTCTTTTAAATTTTTGAGTCTTTTTTTACTTTAGTCATGGACAAGTCTATAGAGGCTTATAGTTTTTCCACATTTTGGGACAAAACCAAAACACTTCATAGGTTAACTAAGTGTAGAGGAATAAGGATAAGGTGAAAAGAATATGAATATAGTGGGTTTGCTCAAGGGATGAGCTTAAGTTAAACACAAGGTAAAGTGTCAATTAACAAAAGAATGGTCATAAATGCAATGCATTTAGAGGTTTAGGTTCTAGTCATCCTTCGAGAGAAGATAAGCGATAAGCTCCAAAGTCATATTTATGAGTTATAATGTAGGGTCCTAACTAATTGGGAGAAAACTTGTCCTGTTTGCTCTTTTCCAAGTTAGTCACATGTTGATTTTATTTTAAGATGAGATCTCCATTATTGAAATCATGCTCTTTAAGGTTTTTTCATAGGTGTGTTTAATATGCTCTTGGTAGATGTGGAGATGGTTAAGGGTTGTTAGATAGCATTCATCAAGCAGCTCAAGTTGAGCCAGACATTCTTGGTGAAAGTCATCATTAGTTAGAATATCTTGTAGTTAAATCTTCAGAGAAGGAATTTGGACTTCAAGGGGCAAAATAGCTTCCAACCCATAAACTAGGGAGAAAGGTGTAGCTCCTATAGAAGTATGAATACTAGTACAATAAGCTCATAAAGTATAGGGGATGTGAATGTACCAATCCTTACTAGTAGAATTAACCACTTTCATAAGGATTTTGGTCAAAGTTTTATTAGAGGCTTTAGCTTTCCCATTGGCTTGTGGGAAATAGGGTGAAGAGAAGTTGAGTTTGATACTAAAGGAATCACAAAGTTACTGGATAGTCTTGTTTTTGAAAGACATACCATTATCAGTTATGATTTTTTAAGGTACACCAAAATGGCATATGATATGATGGTTGATAAATTTAATGATTTTATCAGCCTTAGTGGATATGAGAGGAATAGCCTCAACCAACTTAGTGAAGTATTCTATTATTGTTATGATTGATCAGTGAAGAGAGGAATAGGGGTTAATCTCATCAATTAAGTCTAATTCCCATTGAGATAAGGGCCAAAAGTCCTTAGCAACGTGTAAGGCATGACTAAGAACATGAAATAATTTGGTGTGTTATTAACATTTGAAACAACATCTAACATAGTTAGTATAATCATGAGAGAGTGTGGGCCAATAATAGCCAAGGCAAAGGAGACATTTGGAAATTGCGTGACCATTAAAATGACCACCTCAAATCCTATCATGAACCTCCTTAATAGCAAAAGGAATATCTTTACTAGTGAGACATCGAAGGAGGAGACCATCAAAACCCCATATATAGAGAATTCCCCCTATCATAGTGTAATGTGTAACATGCTTTATGAATGCACACCAAACATTATGGGAGAGGTCAAGAGGAGTAATAGAGTAAGAGAGGTAATCTGTGAGTTGAGTATACCACAAGTCATGTAGATCATTAGTGATATTCCCCACAAAGAGGATGTCGGAGGAAATGTAAGAAGGCAAAGTTAGGTGATGTATAGTGACATAAATTTTGGAGGAAGAAGAGGAAGAGGGTATGTGGGAAGCTAAAGAATACATTGTGTCTATAAACTTATTGGTTGAGTAAGGAACGGTCTACAAAAGGTAATGGTCAAATGATTTTAATAAGGTATCCATATGATGTTTGTACTATTTTAGAGTCTCATTCTTACATAGATAAGAACTATTGACTTGGTTGATGACTAATTATGAGTCACTAAATATGGTTATGGATTTGATTCCTAAGAAGATAACTATTTGAAGCCCTAGAATTAAGGATTCATATTTGACCATGTTGTTAGGTATAGTCAAAGTCTAGTTTAAATGATAAAGGAATCAGCTCACCATTAAGAGGGATGAGGATAACTCCTACTCCCCCAGTATTTTGACATTTAGACCCATCAAATAACATCATCATTTGATAGGTGATATCATCGATAGAAAGTGTGGTAATACACTCATCAGGGAATTTGAGATTTGAGGGTTGGCTATCAAGGAGAGGAGCGGTAGCTAGTTGGTCAGTGATGGTTTGCCCTTTCATGGACTTCTATTGGATGAATTCAAAATTAAATTTATCTAGAAGCATAAGCCATTGAGCGATGTGTTGGTTTTGGTAAGGTTTAGAGTGTATGTATTTGAGAGGGTCAATGTGGGTGATGACATAAGTTTTGTGGTTGAGGAGGTAATGTCATAGTTTAGAAAATATAAATACCAAAGCAAGGCACAACTTCTTTATATGAGTGTAGCAAGTTTCATAGTCAATAAGTGTTCAACTTATGTAATAGATTGCTTGCTCATAGTGGTGATCATCCATATGTGCTATCATTGCTCCTAAACAATGGCCAATCAAAGAGATATAAATATAGAAGGGATGGTCCTCTTTAGGTGTAATAAAGATGGGTGGAGAAAGGAGATACCACTTGAGTACATTAAAGTATTGCTCACAATTTTTATCCTAATGAAAAGGAATTTCCTTTTTGAGAAGATGGTAAAAAGGTTGACAACGATCCGATAACTGAGAGATAAAGTGATGAATAAAATTAGATTTTACCTTAGAGGTTGTGGAGTTGTTTGAGTGTGGTTGTTTCAATGAAGTTTAAATTTCTTGAGTAGGTCATCAACATAATCCTCCATAATTCTGTGTAAGAGGTCATGGAAGATATAAGTCATGGCACGTTGATAGGTAGCACCAGCACTTTTTAGTCCAAAGGGAATAACTTGACAACAAAAATTTCCCCATGGGGTTATAAAGGTTATTTTGTGTTGATCCTTAGGGGCAACTAGGATTTGATTGTATCCTGAGAATCCATCCATAAGTGATAAAATCTCATGTTCGACTGTTAAATCAACAAGTTGATCAATACTTGGTAAAGTAAAGTCATCCTTTGGACAAGCAAAGTTGAGGTCACAATAGTTAGTGCAAATATATATTCTCCCTATTACTCTCATAATAGGTACAATGTTGGAAACCCATTATGGGTAGTCATTGGGTTGGATGAAGTTAATGAAGAGGAGGTGTTAAATCTCATCCTTGATAAGGAGAGCAATATGAGGATGCATTTTTTGAAGCTTCTGCTTAACAAACTTAGCATCATGATTAGTGACAATGTTATGGGTTATGATTGAGGGGTCAATACTAGGCATGTCTTTGTAGGACCAAGTCAAAGCCTTACTATTGTCATAGATAAATGTGGTGTAGTTGATTTTTTTAGAAGAATCTAGAGATTGGCCTATTTTAAGAATACAAGGGTCATCATGAGAAGACAAGTTAATTTCAATGGTTAATTCATTTAACATAACTTTTGTCTCAAAATGGAGTGATCATTTGATGTAGGAATCATCAACACCCATATAGGTAATAATGTCATCATCAGTTGCACAAGAGATGGTGTTAATTGTGGGAGAATCCTCATCAATAATGTGAGGATGTATGAGAGGAAAGGATCACGTTTCCCTACTCTGGTGATGGGTAAGGGGGCCCAAGTGAATGACATTTATTAAAAGAAAAAAATAAGAGGTATAAATACCTCCAATTCAGTGGGTGATGGTGGAGAAGAGGAGTTGGAAGGAGATACAGGTTCTTCAATGATGGGAATAGAAGAAATATTAATGGATTGAGTTGGGTCAACATAACCAATGCCATGGCTTTGTTTGGAATTATCAATGGTTTGATGGGTAGGGTATTGAATGGACATCTGAGCACCTTGCTCATAATGTCCTAGGCCAAAACCTTTCCAAGAACACCTATAGAGATAAGTATGCACAAATATATATTTGCTTAAGAATGAAAATTCATAGTTAAACTTTTGGGGTGAAGAGGATGAATTACCCATGAAAAGAGATTGATCAATTCCCCCATATGTGATGTTGGTTTTGAGATGGAGTGGACCATATGGGATGATCATACCAATACGAGGATAATAGTTGGCACTCATGTGAGGTTGTCTATACTCTTGAGGGGTATGTAACATGTCAAGAGTTAACAAATGATATTTACCAAGTGATAATCACTTGGAGGTTTCCTCCATGAGATCCTTGTCAAGAACCTGTGTAGTTGGTATAGGTGTGTCTGGGGTAGTAGAAATTGTGGGGGCTTCAGAAGTGGGTTATGGAGGTGATGATGTGTTGAAAGGAATAAGAACATCATTTGGGATATAGTTCATGTTACATGTCTTGAATGGAGGTGGGTCAATGGGAATGACATGAACTTGACCATTATATTCAAACTTAACACAACGGTGTAATGTGGAAGGTACACATGCCATAACACATGTCCATTGTCACCCAAGAAGTATGTTGTATTAGAATTCACCCTCTACAACATAAAATAACTCAAGAAGGGTACGAGGTCCCACACAAATGTGCAAGATCATGGTACCAATATTTGCAGTAGTAGAGTCATTAAAAGAACATAACAGTGCATCTATTTTTGATAAGCAATTGTTAGGGAGTGATAATTGCTTGTAAGCATGGGTTGAAATGATATTGATGCTAGATCCCCCATCAATCATAACTCTCTTGACATGAGTTTGATCAATGTATGTAGTGATAAAGAAGGTAGAATCTTGATCTTTAGGATGCTAAGAGGGGATCTCTGAATCACTAAAGGAAATCATAGAAATGGTGTTGAGAGAATTGATGAAGGCTATAAGGGGTTGAGGTTCTTCAGACTAAACTTCATCTGCTTATAAAGCACTAATGAGATCCTATCGATGTTGGGATGAGTTTTAAATTAACTCATACAAAGACATCTTCACTAGGGATTGGTGAAGTTGCCTCACCATGGAGTTTTGGATAACTCCTGATGATGACTGTTGTGGGACACCTAAGATGGAAATCTTGGGATTTGAAGAGGGGATGTATATTGTAAAGGGTAAAACCCAAGGATTAGATGCCTTTTCCTTTCCTTTGTCTTTTTTATTTTGTGACCGTGTAGTCACATTGATCATGTTAATCATAAATATAGGTGAAGGAGGTGATAGAGAAGGTACAATAACATCTTTTGTTTTAATGTGAAAGGGGATTTTAAGAGGCATTTTGGATGCCAAGAGTTGAAAGTTAGGAGTTTCAACTGATTTACCACCCAAGAGAGCATCAACATCTAAATGGTGATGATAGATTGTTGTGAGAGCTTTACAACTCTTAGTATCATGTCCTAGATAATTATGATATAGACAAACTTGTGAATCATTAAACCATAATGGTTTTGGTCCAAGAGGATCAAATGGTTTGATGGGGGGAAGAGTTATTATTGATGCTTGTAATAACCAGAATAGATAGAATACTTGGGAGCCTTGAAATGGGTTAAGACTCATTATCATAGGTGGAATGGACACCTTTTTGAGTTTGGTGGTGATGGGTATAGTCTTGTGTGACACCTTTTTAGGTGGTGGTGAACCCACATTTTTCATTTCCATCTTTTTAATTTTGGATAAGAGGGTGCTACATGTTGAAGGTTTGTGAGGTGGTAATGGAAATAATGGAGGTAATGTTACTTTATGTTTTACATGGGTTGGTGACACTCCCACCAAGGTAGAGGGATGTGGACCCAAAATGGATGGTAAGGTTGAAGGTGGAAGAAGGGTAGATTGGCAAGGTTTTGGGGTTTTACCTTTCTTCTTTGGTTTAGGAAGAGAGACACCCCCTTATTTTTAGGGGGTTAAATATAGCTTCATATACAGATGAATTAGATTAAATATTGGTCATCTGCCTAAAGATCTTATATGTTTCAATGTGGTAGATGCATGTGAGGTGGAGGGCTTTGAAGTAAAAGAGGAGGTTTCTGAAATATTAGGTGAAGAAAAAGGCACCTTATCACAAACCTTGGGATAAATGGTTATGAGAGGGTTAGCAGTGAAGAGAGATACTCTTTGTGTTAGATAGGGTGTTTTAAGGTGATCCCAAAATGCCATTTGATCTAATTTCTTAGAATCAAGGAATTCAAGATTTTTTACTAAATGTGAAAATGGTTTAGATGTCATTGGTGTGGGTTCAACTAGTTTATCTTTGGATGATTGAGAGAGAGGATATTTATTTGCCTCTGATATTTCCATCCAAAGATGGGAAAGAGTCAAAATAGGTTCATATTCTTCAGTAATAGATGAAGAAGTATGTTCCTCTATGGTAGGCAGAGAATGAGAATATGAGGGCTCCTCAAGGGGATAAAGAAATGGTATGATTTTTCCTTCAACATGTGAATGAGGAATAGGCAAGGTAAGATCCTCCATGGGTAATAGGAATGGAAATATGGCTTGGTCAATGGGTGGTTCAATGGTTACTTCATCAAATGTTAAAGTGGAGAAATCCAACTCATATATTTGTCAAAGAGGAGTGGATGAGTCACTTTATTCTATGGGTTGAAGAGGAAGTAGTAAAGGATTTCTCTCACTATTTGTTTGAGGGGTAAGAGAAGCATGATCTCCATTTTGTGAAAGTGTAGGTGAGGTAAGTTCAAAGGTAATTGGTGACTCCTCATGGGGTAATGGGAGTGGTAAAGGTTGCTCTTCCTCACGTGGAAGTGGAAGAGGAGAAATAGGTTCTTCTACTAAAAGAGGATGTGGAGTCAAACCAACTTCTACCATTTATGGGGTAGGAGTAGGTAAAATAGGCAACTCCTATTGTGGAAATGGTTGGGTTAAGGGAAATATCACATTGACTATATTAATCTTATGATCCAAAGAATTTTGAGTAGTGTGGACTATGTTTTGGTTGGGTGCATGATTAGGGAAGGGTTATTTGAATATGTCCATATTCTAGTTTGGGGGAGAATTTGGATTATCTAAAATAAGATCACCCCTATCCAGCATATTTTGGACAATATTTTTAAGAGTTTTACAATCATTGACATTGTGGCCTTTGGCATGATGATAGTTTCAAAACTCATCCTCTTTTAACCATGTTATAATGGGTCAAAAAGGATCAAATTGGATTAGAGGTTTGATGGTAGGTAGGTTGATAACTCCTTGGTTGAGTAGCTTTTCTAAAATAGAGGCATATGACTCCCTAATATGAGTATACTATCATTTCTCATATTATTGTTGAAAAAACTTTGTTGGGTTGATTGGGTTTGATTGTATTGAGGATTGAGTCATGCTTGTAGAAGAAGCATATTTCATAACCACAGCATTTGTAGACCCTTTATATTTTTGATTTGGATGGGAATTTTTAGATGAAGAATGATAATTTGCTTTAGAATTAGAATTTTAACTACACAATTTGATCCTATCCTGATCTATGGCCTAGATTTCAAGCTTTCATGCCATTATGAAATCTTCATTGAATGTGCTAAAGGTTTGAACCTAGAGTGTGGATGAAATATGTTTTGCACATGTTCTAGAGAAGAGCTCAATGAGATTAGGTTGAGGTAGGGAGAAGGAGAGTTGGTTTATGAGACATCTCCAATGAGCAACAAAATCAGCAATAGCATCATCATCAAATTACTAAATAGAATAAAGGTCTATTATGGAAACCTTTTTGGAGATATTAATAGAGAAGTGATCAAGGAAAAGTTGTGCAAGTTGAGAAAAGGAGAATAGTGAATGGGTCATGATGGAACTGTACCAATCTAAAGTAGCTCCTAAAAGAGACATGGGGAATGTGTGAAGTAATAGTGCATCATCATGTCCTATCAAATAGCAAGCATGTCTAAATGCTCACAAGTGTTGTTGTGGGTCTTCTTTGCTCTATAAAATGGGAAATTTTGGGAGTTCCCATTGGTTTAGATCTAGATGAATTGGTATAGAGGGGTGAATGGGTTCATTGTAAATCTGATCATAAGATAGAATATTTTGTGATCCAAATACAGATGTCTCAAGGTTGTTCATTTTATCCATGAGCATTTTGATGAGGTCAGGAGGAGGATTTGTTTGAGAAACACCTCCTACATTCTAAGGAAGAGAATAAGAAGTTGAAGGCATATATGACACTACCTATTATGGTTGTGTTGACACAACATAAGGATAATGAGTCATAGGTTAAGGCATAGAAAGAAATGGGGCTTACCCAATCGAAGTAAGGGAAATGGTTTGATTTATGGTTATGGGTTGAGTGGAAGGCATATTTATTCTTGGTGAGGGGTGAGTTGTGGTTTGATTGTTAACAGGTGCAAGAGTTGATAAGATGGGTACCACCAAGTTCTAAAATGGGGTTGAAATAGATTGCACCCCTTGTGCTTATGAAGGTAAGCAAGTTAAGATAGGGTGGAGGTTAGATTGAATGGTGGGTGATGCTACACTTGGAAAATCATGCACAATTGGGTTATTGGTTGATGTGATGGTTTGGGTAACCATGGAAGGTCTAGCTAAAACTAGATTTGATACCATCAATGATGTTGGCATTCCAAGAAGTGGGTCACCTGCGGAGGTTTAAGTTTGGCTTGCAATAAGGTAATGTTGGATGGAGGTTACATTATGATCAAGAAATTAAGAAAAATCTTCATCACCTATAACTACAAAAGGAATTTGATTGGGCTTAGGTATTATTTTCATTTCTTGTTCCATTATGGATTTAGAAATAGAAGGGGAAGGTGGAAGTGGTTGATGGCTTGTGTAATCAACAAGTGTATTTACTTGGATTCATGTTAAAACCATGTAAAAGAATACACTATGTTAAGGTTAGGTTAAAGGTAAATGAGGTTCAAAGAAAGTTTAAAAGGCTATGTGATGTTTCTGTTTAAGGTAGACTGTAAATTTAAAAATTTACAAAGTCATCGATGTTGGTCAATTACGACCGATGTCAATTGGGGCAGCTATCGATGTCAGTTATATATAACTAATATCAGTTACTGTGGAAGTCTAGAAAGTGAAAAAAATGAGTTTTTTGGATTCAGAGAGTGAAATCTAGGTGTTTGAAAGGTCTTAGAGAATCTATATGAGAGTGATAAACACTCAAGAAGTCTGATTTTTAGAGATTATTTGACTTTTGTATTTTTTAAATTTAGTTTGATCTTATGAATCATAAAAGAAGCATCCTCATAGACTCAAAAATATATAAAATGGAAAATAGCATGCAACCACTAATATTAACTACTAGAGATTAATTTTAGTCATGTTGGCTTATGCCTTAAGTAGAGAATGAGAAGAAGAATTGGTTGTTTTAGGTAGTATAAAGTAGTCTAAGGATGGTTTTAGGTAAATTTTGGTTTTCAAAAAGTATCTATGTTAGACCAGGTACGTAGCCTATGTTAGGAGCTTGCTCTCCCCACTTCATGATCCTAAAGCTGAGCCAAGTCACTTAGCCAAAATATACCATTTGCCTAAATTTTATACTCTGCCAGAGAATAGAGTGGGCTCTTCCCTTTGTAATGATGTCCAAGTAGAATAACTGAGTAGGGTAAGGTGATCCACCAAGTGATGAAATATTGATGGGCCTTGTTTAAGGTATGTTGAAGTGCTTATTTTGAGTCTGTGGTTTGGATGTGTAACATTTGTGACCTATGATTCATTCATAATGCTTTAATTAACTAGATGTGTTAATTATGCAATAGATAGAGAATAAAATGTTGTATGTTTTAAACCCAAATTGAAATTGTGTTAATTTAGATGAAAACAAAGAGGAATAGGAAAAGAGGATGATTTTCACTATCTTATATGTGCATGCAGAAGAAAAGAATTCTCTTTAACTTAAAATATATATTGATTTTATTTTGTGAAGCAAAAATAATGATAGAGAGAGAGAGAGAGAGAAAAGAGTTAAATTTACTACTTCTAAAATAAGAAAATTAAGAAAATTGCATTTTTCTTTATTTTTTCCTTTTTTCTAAGCAATAAGAGGAGAGAGAAAGTGTAAAAATGAAAAATTAACTACTGTACACTTGAATGAATGCTTAAAAAGCATACAATGAACCTAGGAAAACTCTAGGGATCCCACCAGGTGTGCCAAAAATGTTTAAATTATTTTTTATTAAATTTAAAAAGTGAGAAATAGAGAAAGAAAGGTTGGAGATTAGTGATTATATGTACCTAGATTGGTGTGCACCCTATCCAGATGAAGTCAGGAACTACTCTTTGGCTAGGGAGGACCACCTACAAGTAAGAACACACTATCATAAAATATTTGTTAGTAGGATGGTGAGTGGGCTCCAACCAACTTGATTGTTCTAAGAAGTGATAAACTTCTCAGGGGATGATAGTCAAATATTTAATATAAAGAGTTAAAAATGAAATGACAAATTAAAGTAAAGAAAGAGAGAGAGAGAGAGTTGCATGTACCTTTTTTGTATCTTGTGTGTAATAGTTAGTATCATAGAGCAAGTAAAATACAATTTTGGCTTGTTAGAGGGATGTTCGAGTTGGTTTAGGTTGATTTAGGTAAAAGGGTAGTCACCGATGTCAGTAGGGTAACCGATGTTGGTAGTGATAATGTGACTGATGTAAGTAGGATAACCAATTTTGATAGGGTAAATTGAGTCCAAAATTTATAGAAGGCTTTCTTGAGTGTAGGGAAGGATATTTGATAGGTTAATGGGGTTGGAAAAAAGTCATATGAGGGGTTAGAGAGATGGTAAGAAGTTTGGGTGAGGAGTTTTGTTTGGTTAAGGCAGAGGTATGGAGATGAAGGATTTTTACAACTCCTCCTCAGGGATGGATGGGACTTGTGTAAATTCTAATTAGAAATAATCAGAATTCACAAAATATAGGGATGCTTAATTGATATAAGTACCTAAATAAATACTATTGATAAAGTTTTGTTAAGGTGACTGATTGAATGAATATGAGTGTGTGCCACCTATTCACCATAGTTCAAGATCTTTGCACAATGGATCAATTTTGATTTAGGATTTGATTGGTACAAAGAAGTTGTGAGCCTAGTTATAGTTTATAATTGCTAAAATCTTGTTACGAGTGCTTTGAATCTCTTGAGTGAGTTTCTGATTGAGATAGAGAATGTTTGTGGGGGTCTAAAATGGGTTTAAAATGTTGATCAAGTAACTGATGTTGGTGATCCCACTAACATCAGTCTCAAGCTGACTGACATCGGTCGAGGGTTGACTAATGTTGGTGGCATAAGAATAGGTCAAAAGGGCTATTTTTGGCTCCTTTCTTCTATTTCTTCATGCCAAGTGTGACACCCATTAAGAAATGGTCAATATGTGAGGTTGGGTATAAGGTAATTGGTTAGAAATTGGTTTATATGGTAAGAATTAGTTATTTGTGGGAGACCAAGTCTAGTGGTGACTCACAAGGGGAGAATTGGTCTTGGGGCAAGGTGGTTAAGCAAGGTGGCATAGGGAATATTCAATTAATCTTAATTAATTAATTAATTATGTGGGGTAAAGGCATGGGTTAGGAATACTTGTTACAAATGGGGTCTAATGGGGATTTTGACACAACATGTTATACACTTGTGTAGCATAATTTTGGTGTCTATAATTAAATTGTGTAACTAAAAACAAATAAATTTCCTGAGGGATTACTCACACTTGAGAACATATTTAGTGGCGATGATGAGTTGAGGAAAGACTGGTCATCTTTGTCAACAAAGGAACAACACTATGCTAATGTGGAAGTTATACCTGGTAAGAAATTAAAGTCGGGTAAGGTATGCACTTATTTAGAAAGGAAAGCTTTCATTAAGTTATGTGCAAGTTTTGTTGATGTATTTTCATGGAAATCTAGTGATCTTAAGGGATTTGAACCAAGTCTAGCTCAACACACCATTGAGCTAGAAGATGAAAATAAGCCAACAAGATAAAGACAAAGGCCTATTAATCCTAAGATTGAACCTTTGATGAGAGCTGAGCTTCATAAGATCATTGATTTAGATATTATATCTCTAATCAAGCACTCCATTTAGGTGGCAAACCTTGTCCCAGTACAAAAAATAATAGTGAAATTATATTGTGTGTTAACTTCCATGACCTATATAAGTCTTGTCTTAAAGACCACTATCCATTGCCATTAATGGAACAAATTTTATAGTTGGTTGTAGGTTTAGAAAGGTTCTCCTTATTAGATGGCTATAGTGGCTACCACCAAATTTTGGTCAAGTAAGAATACCAATTCAAGATAGCCTTCACCACAAAGTTGGGGATATTTGCATATAAAAAGATGCCCTTTAGTTTATCCAATGCTGGAGAAAAATTTTAAAGAGTCATGGATATGGCATTCTAGGGCCTTCTTAACAACTATGTGTTATTTTATTTGGATGATATCATAGTGTTTTAAAGGAATGCAAGTGATCACATATTTCACCTTGAGTAAGTTTTTTAAATGTGTATATAATTTTGGGTATCCTTGAATCTTAAAAAGTGTGCCTTCTTAGTTCATGAAGGTAAGATTATTGGACATATAGTTTTGAATCATGGTTTAAGCATAGATCCTAAAATAATAGATTTAATTCTTGAACTTTCCTTTCTTAAACATAAAATAGCTTTGCATATATTCTTAGGAGAGATCAATTTTATCAGAAGATACATCTTAGGTTTTGCCACTTTATCTAAGCCACTTATAGCCATACTAAAGAATAATTAGAGATTTAGATGGTCTACGGAAGGAGTAATGAGTTTTTAGGAAATTAACAAATAAATAGCTAGTGATCCTATGGTCATTAACCTAGATTTATCAAAGGACTTCATTTTGTACACCTATGCTAACATTAACACCATTTCAAGCATTCTTATGCAATTGAATCAAGAGGCCTTAGAGAAGTCAATATATTTATTTAGTCAAGGATTAAAAGAATATGAAACAAGGTACTCTTTTGTTTAAAAGCATTTAATTTTAGTCATAATGTCTCTCAAGAAATTTAGATACTTTTTATCTAATAATAAGATACATATAATGGCTACCCATCCAAGTATCAAAGAATTTCTCTTAAACAAGGATATAAATGAGAAAAAGAGATAGTTGGATAACAAAAATAATAGAGTATGATGTGCAGATTAAAGGTCACAAATATAGTTATATTCAAGGGACATTGTGAGCATCTATCCCAAGACTTACAAAAGCTAATAAGGTGGTTATGGTGTCAACTAATGAAGTAGTTATAGCTGATCATACCTCACCTTCCAACTGGTATCATGATTTGGTAAGATATCTCTAATATGTTATTTATCCCTCTCACCTAACCCCTTCAAAAATAATATATTTTAGATTGAAATATATTCCATTTCTTCTTGTTGATGGTGTTTTATTCAAGAAAGATATCAATTGCATGTTGTTAAGATGCATTGAAAAACATCAAAAGGAAAGGCTACTTAAAGAGTTCCATGATGGACATGGTGGAGGGAATTATTTAGCAAGGACCATAACCCACAATATCATGAGAGGTGGGTATTATTGGCCAAGCTTGTTTGGTGATTGTCATGCATGGGTTAAGAAATGTAGACAATGTGAGGTGAAACTTGCAACCTTGCCTCTCCAAGTAATTATAGTGGATCAGCCATTTGTCTAATGGGGATTGGACTTTATTGGTCTCATTAATCCTCCTTCAATCTTAGGTCATAAATGGATACTAACTACTACATATTACTTCAATATATGGATAGAAGTAGTGGTATTAAAGGAAGTAAATGAGATCAAATGTTTTAGACTTATATGGTCTATTTACTAGGTTTAGATCCCCTTCAACTATTATTTTTGATAATGATATGGAATTTATGGGTTCTAGAATCATCCAATGGGTATTTGAACATGGGGTTTATCTCATCACTTCATAAAACTACTATCCCCAAGGAAATGGTCTTGTTGAGTCCACTAATAAGAACGTATTGAAGATCATAAGAAGAAAAATTGAAGATAATCAAAGGTCATGGCATCTAAAATTGAATTAATCTCTATGGGATGATATGATCACCTAAAAAAATTCAATATCCAACTCTCCATACAAGCTACTATTTGGTAAGGAAGCCATAATGCCTATTTCTCTTGAATTTATTACCCTAAAACTGATGCATCAAATTGAGTTTTTAGAAAATGAACCTATGGAGATTATATATGTTGAGATTATAGAGTTGGAAGAGATAAGACATCAGTCCATGCTATCCATATAAATCCATCAAGCAAAAGTGAAGAGAGATTTTGACAAAGGAGCTTATTCACAAAGTTTCAAATAAGGAGATTTGGTCCTCAAGTGGAATGAGGACAGAGCTAAACTAGGAAGGCATACAAAGTTTGAATCTCTTTGAAATGGTCCATACATAATATCTAGCTGTAAATCCCACAATGCCTTCCAATTTACAAGGATGGATGGTGAAGAGCTTACTATACTAGTTAATGGGATACATTTGAAACATTGTTATTAAGGAAGTTATGTCCCCTTTACATAGTTTGTTTTGCTTTCTTCCTTATGTTGTCCTAGCACATTAGTTTATTTTCTCTTACTTTGTTTAATTAGTTTACCTATTTTCTATGTTTCCTTCCCCACTTCAGTGGAATTCATTATATTTTAAAGTCAAAAGGTTATTTAGTCATGGATCAAATTCATCATTATTGGTGAATCCAAGAGTCATGTAAATTGTCCAAGTTCCCAAGCATAGCAGGCATGCTACCCAATTGAGTCACCAAAGATGTTGACCAATTTTAGCCTATATATGCCTAATCCATAACAATAATATGATCAAGGTACTAATTGAAGAGTTATTCAATGCCACAAAGAGTAGATAAATCCCAAGAGAAGATCACATAACATTTTAAATCTTTTGAAACACATTAAGCAAGCTTAAAGTGTGAATTTGGTGATCTTAGACAACTAGATCATCATCTACACATCATGCAAAAATGAACAAATCAGTGTAGTTTAAAATTTAATAACAGCACTCAAAAAACCTTTTAATCCAAAATATTTCATGGACATAATGTTCTTCATTCCTTGAACATTCTCTAAAAATTTCATGACTTGATGAGTTGTCTATCTCAAGCTATAAAGATTTAAATTTAGACTTGTAGAGTGAGATGTTTACAAGTACATCAAGTTAATGCTTCATAAAATAGCCATTTAAATTAAAATGTTCCTAGGTTTAACATGGATCTAAAAAGTGTCCAAATCTTGGGAGCTAAGATTAAATCCAATGGCAAGTAGGCAATTTGCACTATTAGTGGGTCCCAAAGATCTAACGGTGAGTGTTTGATCATACATCAAATATCAATGGTGAACATCAAGTCAAAAGGTTATTATTAACTCATCAATTAAAATTTTCAAGATCTTATTTACCTATGAGACAAATCAATAATATGCATCAACGGACAAGGCTAGTGGGCCTAAGAAAATCAATGGAGCGTATTCAATTGTACAGATCAAGATCAATAGTGAGTGAGAGGTTAAAGAGTCATCAAATCTTAAAGGCTAATGAGAAGCTACCAAGTGTCTCAATTATGTTAAGCTAGTATAAGATCAATAGAGTACATTAAAGTTATGCAAAATTATATCGATAATACACATGAGGTTAAACAGTCAATAAGATCCTAAGAATAAATGAAGAGATGTTAATTAGCACAATATGAGAAGCTTAGATCAAGATCAATAGTTGAAATTAAAAGTTGAAACCAATTTTATTGATGTCAAACTATAGCCAATATTGCAAAGGGATGACATAGAGGTAGACACATCAGTTTTTATGGGTTCATCAACTAATCTAGTAGCATGATTACGACCCCTTTCCTCTATTCTTTCACACCAAAGAGAAACTAGTAGGGAACTAGTAGGGAGTAATTTATGCCACCAAGATAAAAAATATTGATTAAGCTATTGTAACTACATCAATGTTTGAAGAATATTGATAATAATTTAATCCTACCATTAAAACTATAAAGAGAATTAATGCAGACCAAAAGTAGATTGAAAAGGACTAATACAGTTGTTATGGCCATTTTTTAGAAGTAGTCTTAGCAAGATGATCCTTGATAACTAAATCAATGCTAGAGGATTGGAAATATTGATAATAATGAACCATTCTCCATTCTTCTAGGCATCCTTCCCCATATTTCTCATCCCATTCTAATATATATACAATATTCTAAGCTTTGAAGAGGATTCCTCTCTTTGGCATGACTAAACTCTACCAAGATTTGTACTGTAATGCCTATTTGATGCAATAAAGATTGAATTCTTCCATTTACAAGCTGGTTTGAAGTGTGTCTTATGAATTCATTGATGTGTCTAAGTGAATGTATGTTTTCCTTTCCTCTATCTAAGTTTGATCACCTTCATCCAATGTTTTGGTAGTCCTCACTAGTCATTCTAAGTGCATATATAGCCTATTGGTTAGTTTATAAGTGTACAATTACCCTCTTATACTATGTTGATAGCTAGTCCATGCCATTGTGTGAAATACTTATGTGAGGGGTGATCATAGAGTGAGTGAAGTGATCTTATATATTCTTGAATGTGTCTTGTAGTGTGTTTTGTGAAAGTATAAGGACCAAAACATTTGGTGCATCACCTCCTTTTTATATGCTTTTATGAATCATTATCAATTTCTCTCCCTTTTCCAAGTAAGAGTTAGCTTAAATCTAGTTTAGGTGATAGATATAAAAATTAATCTAGCCTTCTCCAGAGGTTTGACCCAAGTTTAGGTGACCCACAGCCTAGGGTCAGTCCCATATTGAACTAGGTTTGAGTAGGAGGACCTGAACAATCCCCTTTTTAGCTAGGGTGCAACCTAGGATGCCAATAGATCTTAGTGAATTTCATGTAAAAAGCACTTTTTCCCTATAGGCTTAGTTGGCAAAGTGGAGTCAAATCTCACCTAGATATTCACCATCCTTTTATAAGTTACCAAAGACCTCTCTATAAAATAAATATATCCTAAAAAGGATGTAAATGTATTAGGAGTATTATCTGAATGGATAATAAATACAAGAATTTAGTAGTTATCATCAATAAAGGGATGCTCCTAAAATTGAATTTAATGCCCCTTATGGACTTGAACTTGAATGAAACATTTACAAGGGCCATGAGAGAATCCATTGAGGAGTGTTTTTAAACATTCCAAGTGACCATCAATCCACTAGAGAAAAGTAAGGACTAAATCCTTATTTCAAGAATGTCAGCATTTCAGTGCTCTTCCACACTAATGGCTCCTATTTTGGAGGGACAAATTTGGGGTGAACTTGGCATATTTTAATTAGATTATGAAGATAAAGGTGACCAAATCCCATAAGTCATGAGCTAAATACATCCTTGGATTTAGCCACATAATCCATTAGAAACATTCGTTAGGTCTACGAGGTGAAGGACTCATTCAAGGCCCCACTCAAAGATCATGAAAAACTATTGACTTAGGTAAAAATCATCTTTGAAGAGCCACATATGAACCTATAAAACTACACTATGATACCAACCTCATTGATCAATCATTAGTAGCTCAACAAGTTTTGCCAAAGTAGCTTGGAGGTGTCTCAGCTCCAAAATTATCTTGATTCTCTCTGAGTAGGCCTTGGGGAATCTTCTCTATTTGTTTTGGGAATAGGAATCTTTTGGTATAATTTTATTACAACCATTTCAGGCCATGATGACCCAAAATGGGGGCTCGTTCTAGTAAGAGATGAGCCCCATTCTTCTTTTATATGTATGGTTATGCAATTTTTTGTAAGGGTTGACTCTTGGCAAAAATGCACTATAAAATTAATGTAAAATTAGTTTTCCTATGTAAATGCATCTAATTTTATTAGATGTCTTCCACTTTATTTTTATTTTAATGGATCAATACTAATTCTTAAATACTATAATATGCATTTTTCTATAGATTTCATGCATTGAATAAGATGTGCTTCTTTCTATTTTAGTTAAGTTATTTGATTATTTTGTTTTATGTGAAATTTGTAAGGATCTATGTGTAATTAACTACAGATCTAATTTTATTTCATTCATTAAAGGAGACTTACAATTAATAATTTACCTTTTTTCCTCATACCTTCTCCATTTACAACTAGATCTTGAGCCATTGTGAATCTTTGCATATAGTGGTTCAACTATAGTTGGGCACATTTTAGTCTTGGAAGTATTTTTGTTGGCCCTTTATTCAGAAGGATTTATTTATGCCTTTCTCTCTCTCTCTTGATGTTTATTTGTGAACAAGTGATATTTACATTTCTTTATAAATTTTGATGTGAAGTAATGTAAGGATCTAAATTTCAATATCTCACAATTAGTTTGAACATAAGTGTATAAGTTATGTAAATTAATGATAAATCTAGTCTTAGAACTTTGGTGGTAGTGATGTATCTTTTAGATATTTATTCCAATAAGAATATTTAATGGATCTTAATGCCTATAATTCATGCCTTGGATTGTCTCAATAAGAATCCTAAAATAAGAGAATGAAAGTCCCCCAATTGTCCCCCAAACTTTCTCAATGCATCTAACCTAATAGGTGCATCATGGATTGATTTATTATACTGAAAAATAGTAAGGACATGCATTTTAATATGCCCCAAATTCTAAAATAATAAAACTGGGGTAGTGTAAGATGACCCAATATGTTTATTAATAAAATTATGGCCATTTTAAGATGCCCCATCCGATGTGAGAAGAAGAAGATATGAATTGTAAGATACCCTAGCCTATGAGATGTAGGTGGATTTGAATTAACCTCAATATTAGTAGGCCTATAATTATATTATATTTTGTGTATATGTTACAACATGGAATGTAGCATCTAGGGAAACATTAGGATCATTGGGAGGTGATAGTAAATTTTATTGTATGATATTAACATAGCTTATACATTTTGCTGTAACAATACAAGTGAATTGTATTGATCAATCAATATAATCTAGTGAAAGATGAAAAAATATATCAACACATTTTGAGTTATGGTCGGTGCATTTTTGTGAAACATAAATATATAGACACATTTTATGTCATGGATGGTGCATTTGGATGAAATAGGAAGGACTATATCGACACATTTTATGTCATGGCCATTTTAGTTAGATGAAGTAGGAACAACTATATTAACATAATCTATGTCATGGCTGGTGTAGTTAAATGAAAAAGGAAGAGATATATTTGTACATTTTGTGCCATGACTGATGCATTTGTTTAAAACAAGAGGCTAAATTATAACTATATCATCATATTTAGTATCATGGTTGGTGCATTTGACTATAGGTGATTTTAACTAAATGATATTATGTTGGATAATCTAGATGGATTTAAGTGGTTGTAGTAGCAACTAAGGTAGGTTATAATAGGTTGAAGATAAAATTAGACTAGTAATATAGGTATAAATATTCATATAAGTTTGAGTATTAGAATCACATATTATGCATTTTATAATAGGTATTTGAATTAGGTGTTCTTCATAAGCTGATGAGTTGACAAAATTTACTTGATTGTGAGCTGAGGTTAATGAATTATCCTTCTAAGGCCTTCTAAGGATGGGGTATAATCTAGGTATAAATCATTGAAAACATGCTCATAATTTATTTATTTATAGTGGGGATTACTAAATATAGTAAAATCATAAGAGGGATTCATGTTGTATTAATCATCAATGGGAACATCCATTATGATGTTAGGATCTACACATCCATCAGAATCATCATCATATAAAGTAAAATCATAGTATTTATTTTCATCCATGTGAGAAGTGGTGAAGGTGGAATCATTAGGATCCCCATAGATATCATCATAAATGGGAGGACTATATTGATAATATTTTCCCCATTGTAAGTATCATCATTAGGATATTCAATATGGTGATAAGGATCTTTAGGGTCATGGGGGAGATTAAATAAATAATGTGAGAAATTGAAAAATACTCATCAATATCATAATTTTCATCAATGGTGATATTTTATATCATGTTAAAGTCTTCACCTCCATAAAAATCATCATCATAGATGAGAAAATCATGGTTTTGATTTTCAACCATGTGAAAAGTGGTGAAGATGGGATCATTAGGATTATAATAGGAATATTCATAAATCATAGGACCATATTGATAATATTCAATCCCACTATAAGTGTCATAATTTATATCTTCACCCCAACAATAAGTATTGTTATTAGTAGTAATATCACCATTTATAATATCTATGGTCATAGAAAATAGACTAGAATAATTGCACTATGACAAGTTGCCTTCAATGGTGGTCATAGAAGGTAGAAATAATCCACCCATGAAAAAAAAATAATGGGTTGAATATCACTAAAAATACCATAAAAGGAAACATCATGATGAAGAAAACTAAAAAATTGGAAACAAGTGAGATACAATTAGTTAATGGGTCTAGAAAAATAGATAATATTAGGTTGGCCGATATAGTTTGTACCATAATTATGAAATAAAGAATTGTATCAGGTTGACCAATATAATTCATTAAACATATGATGAAATTAGAGGCTAAAGAAAAGGATTGTATTAATTTGGTTAATGCAGTAAGAAACAAGTTGAACCAAGATGGTCAATATAGCATGGTCACAAAATAAAATGTATTAGGTTGGCCAATGAAGTTGGAAGGAATTTAGAACTATATTAGGTTGGTTGATGTAGTTGGAAGAATGTACATAATGGTATAAATATGGCCAATATAGTTTGAGAAGTAAGAAAATTGATAAATTAGCCAAACAATTCCAAATAAACAAAATAAGGAAGTATTACTAAGTTGGGTATGTTTTGTTTGTATGCTCTCAAATATATTTATCCTAAGAATAAATAGTGAACAAAGCCTAGAGGACACTAACTATGGAAGATTACACAATTTTTTAAATGAATTATACCATCTCTAAGGTACGTTGAGAGTAATTTCTTAGGTCTAACCACTTATTGATGCACTAAAAAACCAAATTATTGAAAGGCTTCCTATTGACACCTTGAAAGTGTTCTGATATCAAGGCTAATGTAATTTGACTCAAAGTACTATGATATTTATACATGAATATGCTAAGGAAAATGGCCAATATCTTGTACCATTAACACCTTAGGGAGTACATGTGAGAGTACCAATAACCACTAAGAAGTGGAGCATCAGTAGGTACCTTTTTAGTTTTTTTAATTTTTGTATTAAATGCATTTATTACTAGGTATAAGTAGGTTATTTTTTTATCCTACTATTTTTAGAATTTTTCAAATGGCAAGGTCACCATCAAAAATAGTGATTTTTTCATAAAAAGTAGTGATGCAACAACTCCTTAGCAAGGTCATGGAACAATATAGTGAGGTCACCAATTAATTGGTGACCTCACCAATTTTGACAAAAACTATCAATCAAATGGTAGGATTGACAAGTTAAATGGAAATATCATGAAAAATAGTAATGTCATCCTACCAAATGGTGATAATTCCCTAGAGATCGGTGAGTTCACATACCCATGAAGTAAAATGATGGGTTAGATATGAGAAATATTGATATCACCTTGCTAAATGATGAGATCATTGAGAAAATGGTAAGGTCATTAGAAAGACCAAAACTAAGTAGAGGAATAGAAAATAGGGGAAATAAAAAATTAATCTAGGCCCAAAATTAGAAGAAATGAGATAGACTTGAATAATTAGAGAAAAATAAAGATATCTCTAACTTAGTTCCTTGTATGGTGACTTACAAGAGTGAGTCAGGGTCATTACCATGTGTGAGTAATGATATTGAGTGTTGAAGTGATATGGTATTTGGGTAGATGAGCTCATGGGCCTACTAGAGGAAGTAGAGTTATATCACCTAGCTTGGCCACTATTGATTTAGGTAGATCGAGCCTATTAGCATCACTTACAAAGAGGTGTCACTCTAATAAATATACATTTTATTCATTGACTAGGGAGGCCATATTGACTTTAGAGGATGTTCATAGGATATTATAAGTGCTAATGCAAAGCTAGAGGATTACTCAGATGTCAATAGGATGACTAATTATGCTAGAGGATCTTATTAGTGTGACTAACCTAGAGGTAGTGAAGGGAACCATAGACATAGATGCATTAGAGGACATGGCTTGGTTTCCAGACCTTAGATTAGGAATAATAGTATTAAGGGCTCTAATAATCGCACCTACACTAGTGTAGGGAACAGTTCCCATTGAGGTTGTGATTTTTATGGCTCTTGTCAGTGGCCTTCTATTATTAAAAAAGAGAGGATGGTTCTTCAAAATTAGACTGATCAAAGTGATATAGGATATGTATGATCACTCTATATGATTTTCATGGAGGGCCATCATTCTCAGCTAGCTCTATTGAGATCTACATATGATAACCTATCACAGAGGGTAGATTATTAGACATAGCACATTACTCTAGATATGGTCTTGGGAGCATATATCTATTGAGAATATAGTGAGGCTAAGATATTAGAGAGTACCTAAGGATCTAATTTAATTTGGGTGGTATCTCATAGGCCTAGTCTTATGAGGCCACCTTAAGGATTTGTATTTTTATTGATAGGCCATAGATGAGATGGGCCATACATGGTGAAACCATTTTATTAGATATATTATCTATTTTTCATTAGATTTATGATTTTACCCTAATATATCATAGGTCACCATGACTTTGTGGTAGAGATATATAGACTATAATAGGTGTGAGGTAGTTTGGTTTTCAGTAGGATATTCCTGAGGGTCCATACTTATTTTCTTATGTGACCTATGATATCAAAGAGTGGGGATTACCAATGCCTTAAGATAAGGCTATGATATATTTGGTATATTATAGCATATACTATGGGAATATACATGTGGGGTGGCAAAAGACATCATGATTGATGCTTATACAACATGGTGGGTTGGTACCTAACCCATTCGATTGACTAGACCACAAACTAAGAAACCAATCCTTCATCAAAGATGGGGTAAATAGAGGAGAGATGGGGTCAAGCCCTAGTACAAGGATAGGCTCAAGTGTAAATTTAGATATCAATACCATAGGCTATCCCATTATAGTTATGCATGCCTAGGTATATCAAGACTCTCTAGGGGATACAGAGATGGTTGAGGTAGTAGGTGGGCATGATATAGAGAAAGTTGAGGCACTAGGTGGTGATAGTGGCCACAAGATAGGGATAAGGAAGGTAGGGACCTTTGATATAGGGATAGATATAGGCATAGGTATAGGGGAGGTAGGGCCTCTAACATAAGTAGGTCCTCATAGGACTAGTCTTTGATTGATAGGTTGCAACATGAGATTACTGCATGATTATTAGAGATTATAGGCCTACAGAGTGATATATCAAGATTGCATGTAGATTTAACCACTACATAGGGTGATACTACCTGACTACAAGGATTGATTATGTCTAGGGATGCTAATATTACTACATTGAGGGGACAAGTGGCCCAGTTGATAGGTATACAAGCCTAGTTGGATACCTAATTTGCAGAGCTTATAACAGTGACCAATGAGTGAGATAAAGCTTAGGGTGATCAATAATGATTGATATCTCAATTAGATAGGTTGATTAAGAAGATAGATGAGACTCGATGAGTTGGTACAGATGGTATCTCATCTAGAGCCTTGGATAGCATGATTATGGCCAAGGATGATGCCTTATATGTGAAGGATGTCATCCTACACGCTAAGTATGAGATAATATACTATGGTATGTTATATGAAGATATAGTCCCATGATAAAGGTAAGATCCATCATTTAAAGACTACTTGAGATCATAGTAGACAAGTAGGACTTATAGGTCTAGAAATATGATAGAATCAGAGTGTTTAGTGGCACAACTAGCCTCATCATGGGTAATGATGGGTTTACCACCACCACATCTACCACCATCACTAGCATCAGGCATAGGCCATAATTTTCAATAGACTCCCCCAAAGGATGGCTAGGATCAGATTTGATAGCTCTATATTGTATATGAGATGTATAGATATTCTTTCAATGTATAAAACATGATTTTGATATATATATATATATATATATATGACATTCATTTTTGGCTCATAGATATTTTTACATGGACTATTAATATTCTTTATGTTTCATGATCCTTGTTTCTATTGTTATGATTAATATGTATGTATACACACACACACACACACACAAACACACACACACACACACACACACACACACACACACACACACACACACACACACACACACACACACACACACACACACACACACACACACACACACACACACACACACACACACACACACACACACACACACACACACACACACACACACACACACACACACAAATGACATTCATTTTTGGCCTATAGATATTTTTACATGGACTATTAGTATTATTTATGTTTCATGATCCTTGTTTCTATTGGTATAATTATGATGGCATATGTTAGTGTTAGGAGATGCACATCCTTAGTTAGCATGTGTATGTTTATTTATTTTATCTCTCTATGTCATGTATGACTAGATGTTATAGGATACATTAAGAGATGCACATCCTAAAACAATCATATAAATGGCTAGTATGACTCAATGTTTATGTTAGGAGATACATGTCCTGCATAGGGAGTCTTGTTTTTTTCTATTATTTGGCCTCCATTGTGTGTAATATATTATAGGTATGCCCCAAATATGGGGGATAGTGTAGTCAGAGATGTTTGATGCCACATTGAATTTTGGATTTGGAGCACTTGGTATTTACTTTGAAAAAATGAAATTATGCATCATAAGTATGGATAACCATAATAACATTGTATTTCATTTTTAAATGGAGTGATTCAAATGTGAATATTTACAACTAAAGATAATGATAAAAAAATACCAACACCAAAGTTGTAATGATTTACGTTTAAATAAAAAATAGGGTAAATAAAAAGATAAAAAGAGACATTAAATACAAAATGTAACCAACTTAAAATCAAGATATGAATCATCAAGACTTAAGTGGTCACACAAATGTACTAAAACATAAAAAATTAATAAAATATTCCAAACATAAATGTAAATAATTCAATCCCAAATTAATGCCAGACTCAAAAAAATTATAAAATGTATTAAAAAACAACACTAAAATTAAACCAACAACCTCATAAGTGAAACACACAAAAATATAAAATAATAAGATAAATAAATCAATCAATTAGTATGCATGTCTATGAAGCTAAAAAAATAGTAGTACAAAAAAATAATGGTTAATCAAAATGTTATTAGAAATAGACAACAAATTATCCATGCATGTGTAATAGAGCCATTAAGCTCGTGATAGGGTGACCCGAAAGCTAGGTAGCAATGATGTAAGTATAACAACTTAATAATAATTGTCATAAGGTTGCCTCCAGACCATAGGGAAATAATGACACAAAAAAGATGATAAAAATTTCCCCTAGGTTATAAGAGACAATGAAACAAACAAAAAACATGGGGGGAATAGAAGAAAAGGAATGGGTTAGGCAAGCTGACTCTAGATGTATGAGGTAAGTGGATGATACATAAATATTTCCATATATGAAATATCCAAGATAAACTTTACTCCAAATGTAGTTCTCCCAGGATATGGGATAGAATAAAATCGATGATAAGGAAACATGATTGATGTATAGAGAATATGGGAATGGTCTCATAAAATGGTGAGTGCATTCAAAGGAGAATCACTTATAAAATTTTGAGTTTAAGAAAATTCAAGGGTGAAATAATGTATCTATTTCAAATGAACAATCCACATAATGGTGACTCATAAAATAGAAATATAAAACTTTGAATCCCAATAAAGATGAAAAAACTAAAGGATAAGGGGTTACTTTTGGAATAATGTAGGAGTCCCAAGATTCTTAATACAAATAAGTTGGTCAAAATAGAGAGTAAAGTGTAGTAGATCTAACCTTAGATACCCCATGTATACAAGTGTTTCCTATAGACACCTAAAATAGGACACAAATGGCCTTCAACTAAACTTCAGATAGATTCCTACCAACCATTACAAATTAAGCCTAAGAATAAATGAGCATCCTAAATTTTTTTGTGCATCATTTATCAAATCTCAAAAATTCATTGAGGCATCCCTAATTGGGGTATTCTATTGTATGAAATTATAACCTCTCACATATTCATCCCTAATCATCATGCGACATCACAATAGTCAATTTGGCCTATGGACCTATTAAATGGGGTATATAAACTAAAATCAAATCTTGAAAGATCTAAATGGCTAATCAAAATTAATTTATAATCTAAACCAAATTTAATTCCTAGTTGAATTATCCATGTGTAATTAATGAATAACTAAAAAAGGAAAATCAAAAACTCAATTATCCTATCCTTTCATCATGACATTTGTGAGTTGTCAAGCTCTTTGAAAATATCCTAAAATATCTCATTTTGGAAGCCATGCCTATTCATTGAAAATCATAATTACTTGACAAGTATTAACTCTATTTGGGTTATATTTGACTCACCTAGGTTAGGTTTGAACCCATTCTATATTTAAACTCCACCTTAACTCTCTTAGGGTTGAATTTAAATCCATTTTCTATAAATATAATGCATTTCCTATTGAATTTTAAGTTATTTTGGTGAAAAGTTATCATGCACAAATGATTTCAAAAGTTTGAGAAGAGTAGTGTTATAATGCAAAAATTCCTAGCAAGCAGTGTTATAATTCTAAAATCTTGAGCCAAGCCACAACACAAGCCATGGTGCCAAGGAGAGAAAGAGCTACACAACCTCCATTGCCAAAGACTCTTTGATGTACAATCCAAGAAACTCACTCAAAAATGCATTTGGATCTCTCAAGGAAGGTAAAATATTCATATTATTTTGTATTTTAGTTGTTTTTACATTTGTATTTTATTAACTAAGCTCACCCCTAAGATCTAGACTTGGAGTGTAAGTGTTAATATGTTTATTAAAGTTTTTGTTACTTGAACTAACATGTTACTAACCTCTATTCTTGGATTCCTATGAACATAAATGGCATGCCCAATGGCACTTTAAAGCATCCCATATAGTAAGGAGATAAAAATGTTCCTCTTAGTTTTTCTATTGAGTGCTTGACAATATTCAAAATCCAAGTTTTAACATTATTTTTCATGTATTCTATTTTTTAGTGATACACAAGTTACCTAGATACTAACATCAGTTATAAAATAATCGATGTTGATTCTACTTGATCAACATCAATTCACCCAAAACCAATCTCAACCTTTGTGTTCATCACCTAGAATTAATGTCAGTCTTTGTATAAATCACCCAGAACTGACATCACTCTTTATGTAGAATGGAAGATTGATAGGCCATCTTTTGGAGCTTCATTTGGGGTCATCCAAACTCCATTTGCTTTGATTTTTTTTAAACCATGTGTTTGATTCTCACTTTTTAAAATATGCTATAATTTTACCTTCAAGTTGTATAAATGTTTTTTAAAATATCAATAACACCTAACACTTTTTGTAGGACCCAAAGGCTACAAAGACACATTCAAAATACTTCTAATTCATAATTTTCACATTTCAAATTGGTGTTTTAAGAAGCTTTTTATTTACATAATTTTATTTTTGTTTCAAGTTTTCAACAAAAAATTACAAGGGAACAAATTTAATTAACATTTTACTTTTGTGCATTAAAATAAACACTCAAACTTAGATTGCATACTCTTAAGAGTGTTTTGTTTTATGCTTATTATTTCAAAGTTGTTTATTTTTTCAAAATGATTGATGCATGTATGCTCTCCCACTGTCCCCTTTAGCGATCTCAGGTGACCAAAAATTTTCTTTATTTACATTTTTACCTTGTCTAAAGGCATGAAAATAATCTATCTAAGGATCTCCTCAAATATATATGGTTTGGGTGACCCAAACACAACCCTAAAGTCTTTTCACTAGTCTTTCATTTTTATGTAATTTGGCTCATAAACAAGAGTTCATTACCTCCTCATGGGTTTTCTATTGAATCATTGACCTAGAAATTCATCTCTTAGAATTATTTTAAAAACCATTCCATGATGGGCTATAAAAATTGAGGTAGACTCGCTAGGATATTTTCTTGAGTGGTTAAGCAAACTCCATTAGTAAGATATTGCCTCAGACCATAGGGGCAACTCAGACATTGCACTACACTAAGAAAGTCATGGATGTATTTATTGTGAAAAGGAAAAGAATTTTTTATAATAATATAGTTGGTATGGATCCAAATTATGTGAGAAAACCTTATGTTTTCCACACTTGATACCATCTATAAATGTATGAAAATTTAGTTTTAGAATAACCCCACTTACTACAAACATACAATTGATGTAGGTTGAGTAGCTCAAAGTTACATGTCATAGCAAAAACTCTTGGGAGAAGAGGGGGCCTAAAAATACTACTTTTAATTCACTTTTATTTTTATATTAACACTTAAAATCCTCCCAAGAGTGAATATATTGATAGAATTCAATAATACTACACAACCTTGTCAGTTTTAGGATTTAGGACATAAAAATTAGGTGTTTGTGTTGTTTAATCCTTTATTATATTATTTTTCAATCTAAACTATCTATGATGTTTGTTATGCCATGTCAAAATGAGTCTTGTGTATACATCACTTTATTGTTTTAGGATGAGTTACACCATTTGTTTGGCACCATACCTTTGCCTTAATCTTTTGACAAATCTTTGTGTGTGTATCACTTGATTGGAAATGATAACATTGTATACCTTGGAATCTTGAAAAAAACCATTGATTTCATATTTATAGGGTGATTATATCATTATATTACTCAAATCATTTCATATACTTGTTTTCCTTGTATCAATTTCCATTTTTTGAAACCAGAGCCATGTGTGCCTTTTGGATCTTTACCTAGTACATTTATCATTGATTTCATCTTTAGAGGGTGATAACATTATTATATTACTAAAATAATTTCATAAAATTATTTTCCTTATATCAAATGCCATTTTTTTAAACCAAATCCATGTGTGCCTTTTGGATTTTTACATAGTATATTTATGCCATTTAGTTTTGTCTAGCTTGTTATTTATTCAAAGAAACCTAGTTTTCCTAAGTTGAGTTTTTATATTAACTTTGACAAGTTCAAATCCAAACATTTATTGATTTATGTTTATGCCTTGTTTAATTTAGGCCTAGACATCAATCTTTCTCTTTTGGGTTATGTCACAGTTTAAATCTTTACCCAAATTTGAAAACTATTGTTTGTGCCTTTATTTGGGAGAAAATAGTATATCTCCAAATGCTTTTTATTTCATGTCTTATGATAATTTGACCAAGTTCATGTCTAAATTTGAGTTCCTAGTTTATGCCAAAGTGTTTTATATTTGTTAGATTAAACCATACCCCTTTTGTTTAAAGTATAGATTGTGTGCTTGTTTCGCCAAAAGTCTAAACATGTGCATGTTTTGAGTCTAGCTTTTGATGCCACATTTGGCCAAAAGACCTAGAAATTTTTTATTTTTTATAGATTAAACTTATTTAAAACACTTTGAGCCTATAGTTTGGAATTCCTATTTTATTTCATCCACTTAACCTTTTGTGTGAGACATTTGACATTAGACTATTTTATACCAAGTTTTAGCATAGACCATTTTGGAGATATGGCTCCCCTAGACCAAGTTAGACCAAGTTCAAAAAAATTGTCCTTTGGACATTATTTTTCAAAGTTTGTATAACTCTAGGCCTTTTTTATAAAATTCATCATTGACAGGGATATGTCTTGCTACACTTATGGTAGAGTCTTGTACAATCTAAGTTATGATAGAATGGCCACACAAATTTACTTTGTTCAAGATCCCTATGATGAATAAGTGGTTTATGATATGGATTGATAGCCTCATTACAATCCTCAATTTGGGGAACAAATCCAAGTACCATGTTTGGTAGTACATTCATTGGGCTAGTTGATGTATGACGTTTTCCATCTCACCGATCATGACATCTAATCCCCAACCTATACCATTAACCCTCCTTTGGATTATGAGAGAAATCAAGCTCCATAGTATCTAAAGATTACCATTATAGGACCTCATCCTTTAGCTTATGTAAGTAACCAAGCTCCATAATACCCTACTTTCTATATACCAGGACCTCATCCTTTGGATTGTGTGATCAACCAAGCTCTACAAAACCCTAACATTTCTATACCAAGACCCCATCCTTTGGATTATGTGGGAAACCAAGTTATATAATTCCTTACCATTTCTATACCAAGACCTCATCTTTTGGATTTTGCAAAAAATTAAACTCCATAATGCCCTACCATTTCTATACAAAGACCTCATCATTTGGCTTGTGTAAGAAATGAAGCTCTACAATGCCATACCATTTCTATACCAGGACCTCATCCTTTCACTTTTGTGAGAAATAAATCTCCATAACTCCCTACCATTTCTATTCCAAGACCTCATCCTTTGGATTATGTAAGCAACCCAACTCCATGATGCCCTACCATTTCTATACTAGGACTTCATTTTTTGGATTGTGAAAGCAATCAAACTCCATAATGCCCTACCATTTCTATACCAAGACCTTATCCTTTGGCTTGTGAAAGAAACCATTTTTTAAAAACTCTACCATTTCTATACCAGGACCTCATCTTTTAACTTATGCGAGAAACTAAGCTTCATAATTCCCTACCATTTCGATACCAAGACCTCATCCTTTAGCTTATATAAGAAATCATGTTGTGAAGCACCTTATTATTTATATACTAGGACCTCATATTTTTACATGTGAAAGTAATTAATCTCCAAAATTCCCTACCATTCCTATACCAAGACCTCATCCTTTGGCTTATATAAGCAGCCAAACTCCACAATGCCCTACATTTACCATTCTAGACAACTCAACATGTCATAGTTACTATCCTAGGCCATAAACCAACATTTATTAAGCTTATCATTATCTAGCTATTGGTCATCCTTCATCTATTTCTAATCATTCCCCACTTTATAAACCCATACCAATCATCTAGCCAAGATTGAGCCAATCAGTACCTCTCCAACCAAGCCAATCATTTGAAGACCAAAATATATTCAAAACTGGTATTTTACAAATACTTATAAATCAAAGCCAAGAAAATCAGCCAAACCATGATTTTTTTGTTTCACCAACCATTTATGATAAGTAAAATTATGATGATTCACCTTTTGACACTATTCCTATTATCGAGGAGTGTCACTCTGATAAGCTAGACCTTTTTGAGTCACTTAAGGATTATAACCTTCTTTGGGAAAATAATTATCTCAACTATATGCATGTTTTTAAATAGCCTTACTTTGGTAAGCCAGTATTTGTGGAATTATATTTTGACCTTTTTCCCCTTGTGGAGGAGTCTTACTTTGATTAACCAAACTTTATGGAGCCCATTATGCCATCACAGGTTATTACTTTTCCAATACTAAATGTTCAATAAAACATCATTATAGCATCATCCACATGAGATAGAGAATCAAAATTGGAGTTAGGTTATATTCTTGAACCAACATCAAATTTATTATTATAAGTAGAATCAATGCTAGTCTGTCCCTTGAATCAATCTCAGCTTAAGAATCAAAATATGTTCATGGTTGTTACAATATTGGTTATACATGCCTTTAAAATTAGCTTGAATATATTTGTGATTCTTCCATGATTTTTGAGGATGATTAATTTAGATTTGACATAAGTTGTCTTAGTATCTTCTACAAGGATTTTGTTTCCTCTTCCCATTCCATTACCATTCCACATGTCATTACCACCAACCAACCTAGCCATTTTATTGACCTTCCACCTCCCACAAGTGTCAATTATGACTGATAGAATCACACCATGTTAAACTACATACATGGTGGCATATCAATTGCATAATATTAGGGGACAAGACAACATTCATGTAGAATAAAAATAATCTCTTAGTGAAACCTTTTTAGAGCTATTAAGGGATAATCAAAGTTTAAAATTAGCATCTTCTAGTGAAACTTTGTTTGAGGTGTTAAAATACAATCAAGGTCAAAATGCAATGTTCCTTATTGAAACCTTCTCAAAGGTGTTCCAAGACAATCAAGAGTAGTTCATTAGTGAAAACCTCTTTGAGGTGCCAATAGCTGAGCATAATAGTTCTTCACTACTTGATGAAGACATTATCAAAGATAACATTAATATAGCTTCCTATCTATATCATAATCAAATGGTAGGTACTTTTAGGCCCAAATAATAGAAAAAATTGGTGGTCCAATCTAGAGCATATTCAAAAAAATTCAGCCCCACCACATCCAAAGTTATGTTGAATCTAGAATTAGAAACATTATGTGTGCCTAAAAATCCCAATATTTATTTATCACCCAACCATTATAAATTCCATTATAATCCACCTTTGCATTACTAAATACAACCTACCATCCATTATTTATCTATATTTACCATCCCTAGATGCATTTCCCTTTGTAGATTCTACAAAGATACCTTATCTCAAAGTTTGGAAGAAACAGAATCAATGACCAATGAATATCATAATAATGGTAGGTTCTTGATAGAGTATCTATTTAGAATAGGTGTGGGTGAGAAATTTAAATGATTTATTAGTTTGGTTATGTCATATGTTGATCAAGACATGCATCTCCACATCAACAAGAAAAATAGAAAGCATATAGCTTGCCAAAAACCATACCTTACCTTTGCCATTTACCAAAAATATTTGCCAAAAACATTTACTTTGCCATTTTCATTTTCCATTCCCTTGTCGTTGTTTTATACCATACCATTTACCTTCCCTTATCTCTTGGGGTAAACCCTATTACCATTATATCCAATTTTTCATAGCATCACCATCCTTAAACAATGACATGCCTTATGTCATCTTACCTGCCATCTTTATTAGACCAAAACCTACTTTTAGCCATCCTACCCAAGCCTATTTTGATCTTGGTTCCCTTATTTCTTCCCACACCTTCCATGAGGGGATTATGATCTAGTTTCATTAGTTTTAAAATTATATGTTTAAATGATAGTCTATGAAATTAGTGTGATAGTGGATCTGGCAAGTTATCTTTCATTTACATTTGACTAGTGCAACTAATTATAACTGCCTATGGGAAAATTAGTATTCCACCTTGTGTTACTAATTATAACCTACTATGGGCAAATTAGTAACACAAACTTATGTTGTTGTTTCCTAATTATAAATGTCTATGGAAAAATTAGGAATAACACCTTTTATCATGCATTATGGCATCACCTTGCCATTACTATTATCATTTACCTAGCCATTTTCCTTAATTTTAGAACTTGTTGTGACCTAGTCAGCACTCACCACCTTTCATGTTGGTATAACTATTGTGCCTTAAGGTCCTAATGGGACTATGTAGTCCATGCTCAATTTGTTTTGAGGTCAACTCAATCCCTCTTTTCCATATGCTCTCATCATTTTGAGATAAACCTAAGCTAATGCTCTCATCATTTTATGAGTGGTATATTGTCAATATCTAACAAGTTAAGATACCTCAAAATTCCAAAAACATTTAAATATTTTGAAATCCAAAAAACATTTGTCTTATATAAATCATATTAGTCATCCTCAAGCCACCCTACTAGGGCAAATCTGTTGTTAGGATGCTTTCTATTTCATTTACTTTCAATATTTTTTTATGTTTGTTTGCTTAGTTGTTTGTATGTTTACTTGTCTATTTGTTTGTTTTTATTACTATGCCTCAACTTAGTTTATATGTGTTCAGTGGGTGATTCCTTATGAATTATTATTGATTCCATCCATATTTAGATGTCAACATTTTCATCATGGTTTTTATAATTGGTGTATAATATTCAATTATTTATTAGATTAGGAGTTAGTCCTTATGCATATTTCAAGAAAGTTTTCATGGTGTTCTATCATGAGGCATACCATCATGTGATATAGAAAAACTTATCTTGGGAAGAATTACAAGTAATGTAGCCATAAAAGTTTCTCCTTGGTAGCCTTAGAAAATCCTCCCACCCTCCTTGATC
This sequence comes from Torreya grandis, assembly GCA_037957365.1. Taxonomy (NCBI): domain Eukaryota; kingdom Viridiplantae; phylum Streptophyta; class Pinopsida; order Cupressales; family Taxaceae; genus Torreya; species Torreya grandis. The sequence continues at coordinate 1,116,211 of JARHVA010002850.1, forward strand.
AAATCAACCCATTGACCATAATAGTTATATCAATGCTAATAAGGATGAACATATCTACATTGGTAGGTACAATAGAATCATTTCTATTCATAAATTATTACTCTTTTATTCATCTCTTTCATCACTTTATGCATCCTCATATGTTTGTTTTTTTGTGTCTTCTTTAGTCATTAGACTATCACATCTACATTTGTGTCGACTCATATTTGATTTGTGCAATAGGTTCTATCCTTGAGTTATGCTTGCCTATATGGCCTATTGGGGAATCATCTAAAATAGTTTTTTATTCTAGGTCATCTTAATGATTATAATCTATGGGCAAATCATTATTTTGACTCATCAGCCCTAACTTTGGCATATTCATGTGCCACTAATTATAACCATCTTTGGGTAAATCAATGTCTCAAACTTTGTTACTGATTATAATCACCTTTGGTAAAATTTTTACATTTTTAAGTCATTTCATGTAATAATTTTCTCAATTGGATTAATCTCACCCATGGGTTAATTTCATTCTTATTTGTGCTTCTTTTTGAGGGACCATTCATCAATCATATGTTTTGGCCACTCCCTTGAGGGGGAATCATTATAGGCTTCCCAAACATTGTTTGGAGATTATTATTTAATCATTATATTCTTTTTAGCCTATTTCATTATTTGAAAATACATTACTATGCCTATAGATTGAAACATCTTCCTAAATGAGGGCAAACTTTAGACACCTAAAACTGGCCACAACTGACCTTTGACTAGACTTCAGATTGATTTCTACCAACCATTACAAATTAAGCCTAGGAATCATTGAACATCCTAAATTTACTTGTGCATCATTTATCAAATCTTAGAATCTCATTAAGGCATATCTAATTGGGTAATCCTATCATATGCAATCATAATGTCTCACAAAATCATCTCTATTCATCATGTGGCATCACAACAATCAATTTGGCCTATGGACCTATTAAGTGGGGCACATGAACTAAAATTAAATCTTGAAAGATTTAAATGTCTAATCAAAATTAATTAGTAAGCTAAACCAAATTAAATGCCTAGTTTAATTATCCATGTGCAATTAATGAATAGCTAAAAAGGGAAAATAAAAATTCAATTATCCTAGCCTTTTATCATGACATTTGTGAGTTGTTAATCTCTTTGAAAATATCCTAAAATATATCATTTTATAATCCATGCATATTCATTAAAAATTATAATTACTTGACAATTATTAACTCTATTGGGGTTATATTTGACTCAGCTAGGTTAGGTTTGAACCTATTCCATGTTTAAATTCCACCTTAACTCTCCTAGGATTGAAGTTAAATCTATTTTATATAAATATAATAATTTTCCTATTGAATTTTAAGTTATTTTAGTGCAAATTTATCATTTACAAATGACTTCAAAACTTTGAGAAGAGTAGTGTTATAATGTAAAAATGCCTAGCAAGTAGTGTTATAATGCTAAAATCTTGAGCCAAGCCACAACACAAGCAATGGTTTAAAGGAGATAAAGAGCTACAAAAACTCCATTTCCAAAGACTTTTTGATGTACAAGCTGAGTAAGCCACTCAACAATGTATTTGGAGCTCCCAAGGAAGGTAAAGGATTCATTATCTTTAGCATTTTAGTTGTGTTTTCATTTGTTTTTTATTAACTAAGCTCACCCCTAAGATATAGGCTTGAATTTTAAGTGTTAGTATGTTTATTTAATGTTTTTTACTTGAACTAACATGTTACTAACCTCCCTTCTTGGATTCCTATGATCACGCTACATACATAGTCTGTGTGGACATTAGGCCAATGCCAGTTCTCCCAAAAATGGGAAGAAAAATACTGAGGTGGTCTAGAAATAAATTAAATAAATAAAATGTCCCATCCCATAAATTTTTTATGGATTTATATCTCTTATGTAAATTCTAAGCTAATTTTAATGATTATGTGATTTTTAAGATTTTCTAGATCTTTTACCAATGTTTTTTGAATTTTTGAGGTATCTCAACTCAATTTATAATGATGATATACCAAAAGGTTAAAATCATAAAATAGTGAGATCAATAAGGATCATAATGACCCACATTGAAAGAATAGATTAAAAATGAAATCCAACCTAGAAGATGACATGACTTTATAATGCCTATGGAATTTGTAAGCCTATCTTCATGAGCTGGCAATGTTTTTGGTCTTTTGTTTTATATTTTTTTGTGTTTTTTGGATAAGAAAAAAAACACAATATGATCAAAGGTACATGGAACCACTTAGCTGAGGAGATGCACTTCTATAGGTAAGAGTTTAAATGATAGCTAAACTGACTATAATGGAGGTGAATCAATGACCATATTAAGGTAGTGGTAAATATCAAACAATATTAAAATGAAAATAGAATAGAACACAATGTAAAAAAGTCCCAAATAACCATAAAGTAGATAAAAACCATGTGTTCACAAAACCTAGTACACTTGTTTGTAAAAGAAGCTATGAATACTCCTCAAGCAAAACTACCTCATAAAATGGCCCCTAAAGGTGTACAAAATGTTGGTGAATCATAATTAGGATTATAATTGGTTAGGGGCACAAAATTATTATAGTACAAGTAAAAATAATATCATTCCAGGTATAGTGGAATAGAAACAATCCAAGTTATAATGGTCTAGGGTACAATGGTCTAGGGTTACAATAATCCAGATTTATAATGTTGTAGGTTATAACAATTCAGATGGAAAAATAAGAAATTTCAGCATAGGGTACCCCCAAGTAAGGGTTCTTATATATAATGATTCAAAAAAAAATCAAGTCTATAAATGCTTGAGCTATATAATGTTCACTATTTCAAGAGTTCTTTGCCTTCTAGAGTAGCCAATCAATATGCCCCTTAACCTTAGTTTGTTGTAACTACATAAAGTCCCAGCCAATTAGGCTAAAACTTACCCATCTTCTTGTGATTAGCATTAGTGTTTTTTATTCTATTTTAGGACCAAGTCACCAACTTCAAATTCTTGAGGGAGAATGTGTTTTTTATATTTGTGATACAAATTATTATGATATGTTCTTAAATTATCTAGGGAAGTTAAAGGCTTGCCATCAAGAAGTTATAGCTCTTGCAACCTATAAAATCTATAGTCTTCATCATTAAAAATGTGTTGTAAATATACCCATAATGAAGGTAACTCAATCTCGATCATAATAATAGCCTCCATACCAAACACCAAGGAATATGGATTGGCTCTTGTAGGGGTATGATGACTAATATGATAAGCCTAAAGGTTAAGAAATATTTACAAGTGATAATTAAGTCCAACATCAATTACAATATTCTTAAGGAGTGTGATAATGATTTTTTTAGATGCCTCAGCTTAACCATTACTTTTTGGGTTGTATGGTGTGGATTTCTTGTGTTTGATTTTGAAAAAGATATAGAGGGATTTAACATCTTTGTTCATGAATGAACTACCCTTATCAGATATGATTCAATTAGGGATAATATAACAATATATGATATGGTAATGGATAAATTTGGTGATTTGTTTCCTTGTTATGTAAGTGAGACGAATTTCCTCAATCCACTTAGTAAAATACTATGTAGTAGTAATAATGTGTTTATGTCCATCAGAAGATGTTGGGTTTATTTTCTCAATGAGATCAAGACCCCATGTAGAAAATGACCATGGTGTAGTAATCAACTTTAGCAGTAATAAAGGTGCATGTATCAAATTACCATGTTGTTGATAGGCAACACACTTCTTGATGTATTTTTTAGCATTTGTCTTCATCTTGGGCCAGTAATATCCTATTCTTAAGAATTTAATTTCAAGCACCATGTTGTTGGTGTGAGATCCACACATTCCAGCATGGACCTCTTTAAGTGATAATATTTATTTTCTCAAAGAAAAATAATGAATTAGCATTTTGTCATAGCCCCTATGATAAAGTGTGTTTACAAGGAGGGTATGATGGGTGAGGTGATGAAGGAAAATTGTTTGTAAATTATTTGAAAGGTCAGGAGGAAGAACTTGGTCATGAAAATAGTTATAAATATCTTGGTACCAAGGAGGTTCAGTTGGTAAATTGAGACCATCAATAATACAAACCCTTTCTAAATCTAGTAATACATGAGTAGGTTATAGAGGGTTCTCCATGAAAAAATGATACTCTTTAACATCACTTATAATTTGTACCATGGATTCAAATTTTTCCATTGCATCATTTTATTAGTTATTGATCCATGATATTTGTTCAAATTATAGTGACCTAAAATGTGACTTGAGATTATCAATAATATGCTTGTAAGGTACAATATTTTCATCCCTAGTCTGATACTAGTTTTTAGTCTAATTAATGATTAACTGAGAGTCCCCATAAACCATTAACTACTAGATATCCCATTATATTTCAAGATAGAGTCATATAATAAGGGATTTATACTTTCCCTTGTTATTTGTGTAGTTGAAGTTGATATGAAATGCCTTGGGGATGAGGTTCCCTTGTGGTTTAACCAATAAAATACTAGCTTCATATCTAGGAAATGTGAAAGATCCATCAGAATATAATTTATAGTGTTTAGATTAAAGGGCCACTTCCTCTAACATCATGATAGAGTCATTTTTAAAATCAAATGTGAGTGTTTGAGTATCTATGATAGGAGATTTAGCAAGTTAATCTATAATAGCTTGCCATTAATGGGCCACTTCCTTAATAGATTTCTAATCTTTGTACTCAACATTAAGTTCACTCAATATAATCACCCATTTATCCATGTGACCTATAAGAGTGATTTGGATAATAATTACTTGAGAGGTTACACCTTAGCAATGACAATATTTTTATTGTTCAACATGTAATGTCACAACTTTTGGGAAGCAAAAAACCATTACCAAACAAGATTTTTCAATAGGTAAATACTTATTCTCATATGTTACAAGTGTCTAGCTCAGATAATATGCCTCATGTTCTTTAAATTTTTTATCATGTTGGGCTAAGAGTGTCCCCAATGTATGTTTTTTTGTATATATATAAAGAAGCAATGGCTATCCAAGTGTCATCAATCTCAATATTGGTGGGTTGGCAAGGTATGTATTTAGTTTTTCAAATTATTGTTGACATTCAATATCCCACTAAAATGTGACACCTTTATTTAAAAGGTGCATAAAATAATGGAACTTGTTTTCTAGCTATGATATGAACCTATGAATAGATTATATTTTTCCTTGTAGGCTAATGATTTATTTTAAATTGGAAGGTGGAGGAATTTATATGATGGCCTTAACCTTAACATGGTCCACTTCAATCCCTATATGTGATACAATGAATCCTAGTAGTTTTATTAAAGTAACACCAAAGAAGCACGTCTTAGGATTAAGATAAACTTTTTATTCATGAAGTCTTTCAAAGATTCTTCATAGAATGTCAAGATGTCTGGCATAAGTTATTGATTTTGATAATATGTCATCAAAATAATCCTCAACTATATCATGTGTCATGTCATGGAATATTATATTGATATAACTTTGATAAGTGGCACTAGAATTATTTAAGCCAAAAGGCATAGCTTGGAAACAAAATATTCCCTATGGTGTTATGAATGTAGTCTTGTGTTGGTCCTTTGGGGATATCTTGATTTGGTTGTACCTGGAAAATCCATCCATGAGGGACAACATCTCATACCCTATAATTGAGTTGAAAATAATGTCAATGTTTATTAGAGGCAAATAATCCTTAGGATATGCTTTATTTGTGTCTCTAAAATTAGTACATAAGAATATGCCCTGTGGCTTTTTACTAATTAGGACTATATTTGATATCTATTCAGATTAGTCCAGTGATCTTATGAATTAAGCTCCCAATAATTTCTCTAGATCCTTTTTCACTAACATGGAAATTCATAGGTGTATATTCTATAATTTTTATATGATTGACTTAGCATTTATATGTACTACAAGTTAATTCATGACCAAAATAGGGTCCATTCTTGGCATGTCTAAGTAAGCCCATGTAAATATATCAATAAAATCCTTAATAATAGTGACAATGTAATTTCATTCTTCATCAGTAAGGGATACACCTAGATAGATGATATTAGGATCTTTATATTTTATAAGATTCACCTTAGTTATGTTCTTTACAATAAGTGTAGAGATATCTTTTAGAATAGTAGGCAATGTTTCATACTGATCCTTTTTTTTAGATAGTGAAAGTGAGTCCCAAAACTCATCATTGTAAGAGGAATATGAGTCTATATATTATGGTAAAAAACCAATTGAAAATATTCTTACGAAATTCAAGAGTAAGACACTTAAATACTTTATGATGTTCATAAGTAACATTGGAAGTGGTTGTAAAGCTTGGACTAGGTGAACAAAGCGCTTCTTATGGAGGTAAGCAAACTTCCCCATCCAAAAGCACCTAAAATAGGTTTTCACTTAAGGGATTATATTTATCTTTACTATTTCCCTAACTAATGAGTGCCTTAAATATTTTTTCACCCAAACATCTCAATTTTTTTTCTTTTTTAGGATAAAGGAAGTTTGTTTGCTCTCTAAAGTAGGTGGCAGGGTCCAATAAGAAGTCAAAACCTTGTTTGTGATCACCAAACAACAATCCATCTATAAGACCTATATACTCTGAAATATATTCCTCGATCTAAAACTCATCTAGAGGAATAATATAATTATGTTAGTCCCAATAGATAAGACCAAGATGGTAAAGGGTAAGTGGGTAATGGGTTATGATGGTCATAATGAAATTGGAATCAAATAGGTCATTATCAACTAGCTCATCATAGGCACTATAATGGGATGCTATGTCATAGTCAAAATTTTATTCATTAGTATGAAAAGAGGAATCACTTTAAAAATAAATGAGGTAACCAATAGGTGATATAGATCCATTTTCTTATTTTAGAGTAGGTTTACAAGTAGATAGAGGTTCAAAAATACCTTGCTCTCATGGCCCTAGACCTTTACCTGTATAGTCTAAAATATTGATAATTTGATTAGGGATAGGGTACGTAGGATTAAAAAATCATTTGGTGAGGTCATAAACATAGAACCAACCCTTTAGTAATGGCCTCTCAATCCTTTTTTGGTGTAGTGTCTAATATAAATACCATTGGCTACCTTTATTGAGGTATGTTCTTCTACCAAATCATGTTGGGCCTGTTAAGGATTTCAAAAGATTTGGGTTATCCATAGGAAATGGTATATTTTGGAAACTTTCCAATATGAAAAACATATTTTATATTATATATGAAAATGTCAATGTCCTCAATAGTAAGATGGTTTGCAAAGGTTGCAGGAAATGGATCAGTTGAAGTGGAAGCAAGATCACTAAGTTAAATATAATTAGATTCAAGTGGTTTAAAAATAATGGATTTGTTCTTCTTGGATACAAATTCAAAACCAGGGTAATAATTATAATTCTTGTATTTAACCTCTAAGTGTTTACAATATTGGTATGGCTATAAAACATCATAAATAATGACCTCAATTTTAGAATGAGGGAATTTGATGCATTAATACAAGGTAGAAGGGATAACTCATACTTTTAGATCTAAGGACAACCAATAAGTATATTATAAGTTAATTCTATGTTTATGGCATGACACAGGGTATCATGGGTTACATGCTCAATAATAATTGGCAAGTAAATGGTCCTTGAAGACACTCTTTCAACATAGTCATATGCTTTGATCATGATTATTTATATATACATGTCTTTTATGGTATATCCCAACCATTGTATCAAATTCAGTGATACTATATTCATCCCCAAACCATTGTCTATAAGAGCCCACTTGATCTTGTAATGTGTTATAATAACCTTGTATACAAGGGATTATTATGGTTCATACCAAGGGAGGACATATCTCATTGATTTAAGGTAAGTTTTTGGCTTATAGATAGATGTCCCATGAGTGTTTTAAAATGGCTAGGGTTAATATCCTCAATAATATTGGATTAATGGAGGAATTCATTTAGTATGGTCCTATGAACTTCTAACGTGTGTAAGAGATAAATAATAAAAATTTATGTACATGTTTAACTTGGTTGTTCATGAATACTATATGATTTCTCAATAGTATGGTGATAAGGTTTAGCCTTAACTAGTACCTAGTTTTTTTTAAGATTGTAAAGCATAGGGTTCAAATTTATCTTAGTGTTGTAAAAAGTCAAAGGGCCTTAAAGGGTAACTCTTGAGTGTCTAGTTTTGACTGCATAATTTTGACTTGGTAGGGAGTTATCATAATTAAAAGAATTGAGTGGTGGTCAAGAAAGAGTAACCCATAGAAACTAAAGAATAATAAAATTTCTTAAACTTGGTATAGCCTTACTTAAGGAAGAGGGTGATCATCCTAAAATAGATGGACCAATGCTTTGAGAAGCTTAGGATATTACATGGGGTCTGAATATAATGGTGGTAATGTGATTACTAAAAATATGCCCCATAGTGTTATTATAATCATATGGTATAGTATTTTAGCCCAAGTTATTAACTTGTGTATTATGATCCTGATTATGAAGATGTTGATTCTATTTTTGACTTTGTCCTTGATGATGTTGGCCCTATTTTTAATTTTAATTATTCCATTATTGTTGTTGATTGTGCTTAGGAAATGGGCATTTCTAAATATATGTATCTTAATTGGTGTTCTATGATGCTTATTTTACTTCACTTTCTCCACTCTCAATCAGTTCTTCAATGAGGTAACTTAGTTATACACAAATAAATGACATGGCCAATAACATGATGGAATCATAGAACTCATCTTCATGATACCAGTCAAGTTTGGGTTGATCTTTAGGAAATGGTTTTAGCACAATCCATAAGATTAAATTAGCTTTAACTATCTTCTAGAATACTACCTCAATAGGCTCCCCTAGATTTTTGAATGGTCTATATTTGTTTAATCCTCTACATGGAGGAGCTCTCTACAAATTGGGTGGTAGATTAGGTTCTACATCTTGAGATCATGGATCTTGCACTATTTTCATGTCATGATTATGTTACTCCATTACCCACAATGTTCTTGTTTTATTAAAAGCTTTAGTTTTATTCATAGTATTAGCTTGAATAGGTGTTTTTTATCTAATTACATGTTTGAGCTTGTGATTATATTTTCACTAGGCCTTTGGTAAAAAGTTCTTTCTCTATTTTTAGACCCTTCTCAATGATTTATTTGAATGTGTTGGTATAAACAAGTCATAAATTATGAGCCACCTCAGTATGTAGGTTATGTGTAAATATTCCATCTAGCTACCTATATAAAAAATTGTACTGAAAGTGACTAGCTAGTACTCTCCACCATTTTATATCTACCACACTTTCCTTGTCTCTCTATCTTTCTTTACATAAGTCAACCATTGTTAACTCATGCTCAATGTTATAATAAAAATGGTTAAATTTTTTTTTTGATAAATCATTGAAATGTGTCATCGATCTTTTAGGTAATTTCAAGAGACAATCTAATGCTTGTCCATCCAAGTTACATGGAAATAAGTGTATCAAATAAATGATGATGTAAACTACCTCCTGACATACCACAAAGAAGGCTTGAATATGTTCTCTATGATCACCCTTGCCTTTGTATTTATCAAACTTTTTAAGCTCAAAATGAGGTGGAAAATGTACTTGAAGAATGATCAAATTAAACAAATAATGAAATATCTTTTTGAACTTGTATTTCTTGATCCAATTTGCCTATTTCAAGCTTTATGACTATCTCTTTTGTTGAATTCCACTCTTGCATATATGAGGTGTTTGTTTATGAAAGGTAATTTTTTTGGGTGGGAATCTACCCTCTATATGTGGTCTTATTAGGGATTTGGACCCTTTTCCTATAATTTTGAATTTAGTTCATCCTTGGATGTGAACAAATCTAATGTTGTTGGTTCAATAGATTTTATTGAGAATTCCTAGACATTTGATATACATTCCCAATAATCTTTTATTGTGAACTATAGGAAATTTTTTGGTTTTGTGGTACTTGTTGTCAGTTACTAGAAGGCATTGCCACTACTAGTTTGTTAGGGGAACTTGTTGTCTTTGATAATAACTTGGTAAAGTCTTTTGTAAAATACCCCCAACCTACGATTGTAATGGGTCTTGAACAATATGTTATTTTGACTTGGTAAGATTATCTTGATGGTTAAATAAAGTGTGTTGTGTATTAAATGGAACTTAGTGTGAAGTATCTACAAGTTTATTTTATTCAGGAGAAGCCACAAGGTACACATCAGATGTAGGATTGGCTAAGTCTTGCTATATTTTTTCTAATGGTTATTCTTGCTCCACAAAATTAGTATTATCAATTAAAGTAGTAGATAAAGAATTTTTTAAGTCTATGATAAGTTGATCAACATACCATTGACTAATTTGTTGTATTTTGGTCTCAAGATATTAATCAGTTGGGAAGGAATCCACAAGTGGGCCTTTCCCTTTGCTAGAAGTAGTGTTTGGATTTGTGATATGAGTAATAGGATTATCTAGATTTTTATCCTATACATGAACAAGTGTATGTAATTACTCCATTGGGAAATCAAGTAGAAGTCAAACTCCCAAATCTATCAACCTTAAGAGAGATTCATTTTTATCCTCTATAGTTTGGTGTTTAAAGTAACCTTTCTGAAATCTTACCATGGTTGGGATGTCCTAAAACATGATGTATTTTTCTTCTCCATCATAAAAAATCTCTTTCTTGTAAATATGGCCATAATAGACCCCACTACAAGTATATCTTTGCATGTTTGATAACATTTTTCTACGTTTATGAAGTGTTTCAAATTTTGGCTTGTAAATGTTAAAAGGTGTTTGGATTCTAAAATCAAGTGGGTTTGGGTATATAATAAAAAAAATGGCATGATTCCTCATAATCATAAGAATAAAAATAAGTCCTAAGAATACTCAACCTCGGTTGCTTAAGATTGGAAATTAGAGGAAGGTAGAACAACGTTGGAGCTTAGGGTGAAAACTAGCACAAAAAAACCTATGTTAGAAGTATGTTAATACCATAAAAACCTAAGAACAAATATGGTGGTCCATGATCATAAAAATTATAAGAAATCTTGAGTGAGTGAATAATCTTATCATGTATGCTAACACATAAAATCCTAATTATAAAATCAAAAATAAATGGGTAGCACAATAGTGCCCAATAGAAAATAAATTCAAATGGTCAAAGAAATTAGAGAATGAGTGAATGAAAGATAACCTAATTTTGAATAATAATATAATGATTATCATCTATACAAAGGCTTTCAAACCAAACAAAAAAATTCTCCCAATTTACTCAAGCCAATCACAAAAGGTGAACTGCTTAAGCACAAGTTGTAGGCAAGACTCCAGTGTATACCAATCATGTTCTAGGTTAGAACTAGAAAAGGTAAATTTTAAAATTCATGATAAAGGACCTTATATTTTCAAGTGATGAATATTATATACCTAAACAGACAACATAATGATGATTTTTGAAGACACAAGCATAAATGGATTGATCCATTATTTGAACAAGGCTAAAATGTTTTGTATTAATTTGACCAACATAATGCCTCTTTGTTAAAAAAATAGTGTATAACATGTGTTTTTTTTTGTATTTTATTGGTTGTTTTTATATAATCACACACACACACACACACACACACACACACACACGCAGACGCACACGCAGACGCACACGCACACGCACACACACGCACACACACACACACACACACACACACACACCTCTTTGTTAAAAAAATAGTGTATAACATGTGTTTTTTTTGTATTTTATTGGTTGTTTTTATATAATCACACACACACACACACACACACACACACACACACACACACACACACACACACACACACACACACACACACACACACACACACACACACACACACACATATAATTTTAGACTCAAAAATAATGCAAGTAAACAAGAACAAGAAAACACTGAAGTGTACATCCTATCCTATAAACTTACAAGGTTGCTTTCTACCATTAGATTCTATCAACATAATCTTTCTTTAGAGGAAATAATTTGTTAATATAATAAATTTAGATTCACATGAAAATTAGGTTTATTTATACCCCCTCTTATCTAAAGAGATTGTATAGTTACATGTAACTTCAGGTTATTTTCACTACACCAATAGTACTCCATGACAAATGGGGTTTGCCTAAAAATTATAAGTTTAGATCGATCGATATGGTCCCATATTTATATTTAACACTAGGGTGAAACACATTATTTATATCCAAGCTAATTAGATTGATATCAAAATGTATTATCCTTTTTACAACCACTACATTTATCAGATTGCTCAATGTAGTGTGGTGTCCAAATTAGGCCATTTTTTTTAGGCAAATATTACTAACAGAATTAGTTTATCCACTCAAACTAAAGTCTTAACAATTCCCCCTCAATTTATATTCCCTTCCATAGAGTTGGGTTGAAAATGTTTTGGGAGATTAAATCCTAGGTCAATGCTTCCCTAAAGAACTTATGGGGATGTGATGAAACCTCACCTATAAGCCAAGTGAAATGAAATAAAAATAGGACTTTAAAGGTCAATTAGGATCACCCAAGTTACTAAAATATTGGGGAGTGCCTTTGTGACATTCCTTATATGCTTGGAATAAGTGAAAAATCAATGAATGAAGCACTTTTGGTCACCGAATTTCCCTAAATAGGATGGGGGAGAGCATATGCACAAAGTCTAGTTTGTAAGAAAATAAAATAAAATAAAGAACAAATAATAAATAATGAATAAAACCTCTTAAAAGCACTTAGTATAAGATTTTTTTTTCATTTTAAAGCACTAAGTGAAGTGTGAAATTAATTTTTCCTTTATTGTTGTAAAAATTAAACTATAAAAATGTCTTAATCCTATAAAACAGAGTGTTAGTAGTTATGCAAGGGTGTAGGATATCAAAAACAAACTAGATCTTGTTATTTTAACTCATTGTATTTTTGACACAAGACAACCTCATTATTTGATAGAATGATCCCACCATTATATAGGGAAATTCCATTATTATACACATTTATCCCATTGTTCCATATAAAGATAAACACACTATGTGGCAACCTCATCGATTAGTAGGACAACCTTATTGATTAACAGGATGAGTTCATCAATTTCAATTAAGCCCAAAACACAATAACTACCTATGAATTTAATTTAATATTATCTTGTTTATGATTATATAACCCCATCATTCTATAGGTCAATATCACTAATACACAGGTTGATCTCATCGATCTATAAAAACACATGGTGAAAAAAAATCATAACAGTCAATCTCACTATTTACGCATGAAACTTTTTTGTTACTCAGGGTGACCTCACCATTCCATAAGATGATCTCACTAATGTTTAATATGGCCGCCCTATTTATAGGGTGACTTATCCATTTGGTTTAAAAGATAGAAAATGTGAAAATTAGAAGAAAAAAGAGAAAAATGGCATCAAGAGATGGTTTGAATGCATAGTTAGAAGAATAAAATGGCCCCCAAAGGGGTTTTTGAGATGTGTTGTCCCATTAGGCATGCCAAAATATAGATAAATATTAAAAAATGGGTTAGTTTATGTATTATTAATGAAAACTAGTAATAAGCATGAAGAACATAACATGTTAAACCCACTCCCTCGAGGGGCAGTGTTAACAAAATCAAGAAAATAATTAGGAAAGTAAGACAAGCAATACCCTCCCATAGTGGCACTCCTTAAAATATAGTCCATAAACATGTTTGAGCCTATATTTGGTACTCCAAGTCTTTTTCAATGTAGTTGGGAAAGTGCTTATAACATCTCTTCTAACACCCATGGCTTTGGCTCTTTGATTGATCAATTTGGGGGAATTAGTGAGAATTATTCTATCAATTATTTTGCATAGTTTTCACTAAAAATCTTCATCTCTCTTGAATCTATTTCTACATAATAACATTACATAACTAAAGCTTAAAAGTTATGGTCATGGCTCAAGTATTTATAAATTTTCTAGAAATGTTGAGAATCAACTATGACTGTCCATCTTGAGATCAAGATGTGTGGCCAAGGATTAATTTAATTTTGGAGGACAAAGCTATTAATATTTTTGAATAATGGAACATTAATAAGGTATGGATGGCCTTAAAACTTATATTTATTTCCATTAATTCTTGGTGCTTGACACCCTTTTGATGATGTCATGGCCTAGATATTTTGAATTATGAATTTTTAATAATATATATTCAATAAATATTTATGGATTTTCCAATTAAGCTCTTAATCTTATTTGTTTTTATTAATGGTTTTACTTAGTATTTGAAATTCTTTGAAATTGGTATCATGTTTAGTTAAAATGGTAAAAAATGTCAATTTAATTGGTCATAATTTGACTAGAGTTGAATCAAAAAAAGGTGACAATTATGTATAGGGTATTATCATAATTAAGAGAATATAGACATGAATCAACACATACATGTGATGTGTTTTGATGAATTAGAATATTTTAGTGTTCTAGGATGTCATTTGGCTTGGTCACAATTTGACTCAAAGTGAATTAGGAAAATATAATTATTTTATAAATTGTATTACCCTAATCATGTATCAATGGACAAGAATCAGTACTTACACATGACATGTGAAAATAAATTAGAGCATTTTTATTCTTTTGGTCTGGATTGTGCATTATTATGAAATGTCGTTAAAATTTGCAATTTTATCTCAATAGTGATAAAAATTGGATGTATACATTTTGACCTTGTTTAAGAAGGTGTGGTGAGACATTCATTCAAAGAAACAAATTTTTAAAGAATAAAAAGGTCACTTAAAATCATTATAATTAGAATAAATAAATTTGTCCCCACTTTATGCTAAATTTTGCATCAGTCATGGAGAAATGGGGTTATGTGATGCATAGATCTAAGGATGACCAACAAGTACATTATAATGTAATTATATGTCTATGACAAGGCACAAGGTATCATAAGTTACAATACTAACAATAATTGGCAAGTAAATGGTCCCTGAAGACTCTCTTTAATCATTACCATATGCTTTGATTGTGATTGTTTATGGTTACATGTCTTTGGTAGTATATCCCAACTATTGTATCAACTTCAGTGACACTATATTCATCCCCAAACCATTATCTATAATAACCCACTTGATCTTCTGATGTGCTATAATGGCCTTGATATACAAGAAATTATTATGGTTTAGACCAAGTAAATACATCTCATTGATCAAAGGTAAGTTGTTGGCATGGAGATAGATGTCCTAGGAGTGTTTATAATTGTCTAAGGTTAATGTCCTCAAGAATATTGGACTATTGGAGGAAGTAATTTAGTATTTTAATATGAACTTATGATTTGCACAAGAGATTAAGAATAGAAATTTGTGTATGCATTTTACTTAGTTGTTCATGAATACTATATGGTTTCTCAATAGAAGGGTGAGAAGGTTTGGCCTTAGGTAGTACAGGTTTCATTTTAGGATTGGAAGGCATAGGATTTAAATTTGGATTATTTTTGGAAGAAGGTAAAGGGCCTTGAAGGGTAACTTATAAGCATTTAGTTGTGACTAAATAATTTTAATATGGCAAAGAGTTATCACAATTAGAAAAATTGGGTGTTGATCCAAAAATAATGACTCATAGAAACTGAAGTGCAATAGAATTACTTGAACTTGGTACGGCCTTACTTGAGGAAGAGGGTGATGAACCTAAAATAAAGGGACCAACACTTTGAGAAGCTTAAAATGGTACATGGGGTTTGACTATAATAGTGGAAATGGGATTACCATAAATACATCCCATGATGTTATTATAATCATATGGCATAGTATTGTATCCCAGGTTATTAGCTTGGATATTATAATCTTGATTATGCAGATGTTGATTTCATTTTTCATCTTATCCTTATTGACATTGGCCCTATCCTTGGTTTTGATTATTTTGTTTTTGTTTTTTATTGTGCTTTGGAAATGGGTCTTTATAAATACCCATATCTTGATTGGTGTTCTATGTTTCTTGTTTTAATTCAATTTCTTTGCTCTCAATCAAGTCCTCAATGAGATGCCTATATTATACACATTGATAAATGGCATTGCCAATAACATTATGGAAATCATAGAAATCATTCATCTTCACAAAACCAGTTGGGGTTGGGTTGATCTTCAAGAAATGGTTTTAACACATGCAATATGATTAAATTGGTTATAACCAGCTTTTGGAATATTACCTCAATAGGCCCCCCTAACTTATTGAATGGTCTATATGTGTTGAATCCTCTACATGGAGGATCTCTATGTAAAGTAGGTGGTGTATTAGGTTGTTTATTTTGAGTCAGTGTAGCTTACACTGTTTACACATGTCATGATTCTATTACTCCATTACTCACCATGTTCTTATTTTTATTAAAAGCATTAGGTTTGTCAATAGTATTAGCTTGAACATGTGTTTGAGTTTGATTAGATGTTTGATCTTGTGAATATATTTTCACTGTCTTTGGTAATAAGTGTTTTCTTGGTTTGCATACCCTTATGATTTATTCAACTATGTTATCACAAGCAACTCTCAGATTTTAAGCCGCCTCATGGTGTAGGTTATGTGCAAAGATGTCAGATAGCTACTTGTCTATAAAATTATGCTAAAAGTGACTAGTTAGTGCTATTCACCATTGTGGATATGCCATGAAGTTTTTCCCATCTTTTTGTCTTGATTTACATAATTCAACCATTGTTAACTCATGCTCAATGTTATAAGAAACATGGTTGATAAGTTTTTCTAATAAATCATTGAAATTTACCACCAATCCTTTAAGTAATTTTAGGAGCCAATCTAATGCTTATCCATCTGAGTTATGTGGAATGTAGCAAATAAATATTGTTGTAAGCTACCTCCTGGCATACCACAAATAAGGCTTGAATATGTTCTCTAGGATCATCCTTTCCTTTGTATTTATCAAACTTTGGTGGCTTAAAATGAGGTTGAAAAGGTACCTAAAGAATTCTCAATTTGAATGGATGAGGACATATCTCATTGAACTTGTATTTCTTGATTTGATTACATATTGTAATCCTTGTGACTATCTCTTTCATTGAATTCCACTCTTGCATATTTGGTGCATTTATTTGTGGAAGGTAATTTTTTTGGGGGGAAGGTACCCTCCTTGTGTGGTCCTATTAAGGATATGGACCCTTTGCCCATAATTTTGATTGTGGTTCATCCTTGGTTGTGAATAAGTCTAACATTGTTGGTTTAACATATTTTTTAATTGATTCTTAGATGTTTGATATTAATTCCTAGGAATCTATTTTTGTGAACTATATGAAATCTATTGGTTTTGTGGTACTTATTATCAGTTTAATAGAAGGTGTTATTTCTACTAGCTCACAAGGGTAACTTGTGTTTGAGAAGAACTTGGTAAAGTTTTTTTTAAAATACCATCAAACTATGATTATGATGGGTGTTAAATAATGTGTTGTTGTGACTGAGTAAGAGTCTCTTAATGGCTAAAGAAAGTGTTCATGGTATCAAGTGGAACTTGGTGTGAAGTATCTATGGGTTTATTTTGTTTAGGAGAAGCCACAAGGTCTACATCAGATGTAGGATTGGATAAGTCTTGTATTTATTCTAATGGTTGTTCTTGATCTTAAAAAGTGGTATTATCGATTGAAGTCATAGATAAAGAAGTTTTTAAGTCTAAAATGAGTTGATCAACATACCATTTACTAATGTTTTATACTTTGGTCATAATAACTTGATTATTTGGGGAGGAGTCAATAAGTGGACATTTACCCTCGCTATAAGAATCATTATTTGGCTTTGTGATACAAGAGGTTTTTCTATCAGTTACTCTTCTATGAAAATAAGTGTATGTAATTTATCCATTGGGAAATTAGGTAGAATTCAAGCTCCCAATTCTATAAACCTTAGGAGAGATTCATCTTTATCCACTATAGGTTGGATTTCAAATGTATGTAGTTTATCCATTGGGAAATTAGGCAGAAGTTGAGCTCCCAATTCTATCAACCTTAGGAGAGATTCATCTTTATCCTCTATAGGTTAGAGTTAAAACTAACCTTGATCAAATCCTACCATGGTTTGGATGTATTCAAACATGATGAGGTGTTATAATCCATCATAAGAAAAATCTTCCTCATAACTAGGGCCATAAGAGACCCCACTAACATTATATCTGTAGACACCGAAATCGTGTCGACTCCCCTGGTCATTCCTCGTCTTCTTTCTTCTTCGCCTATTGAACCCTTGCCGATCACTTGTTTCACCAACCTTGACCCTGGCAGCATGTAAAGATGAACACAGAGCTAAAACTAGGCTCTATCCCCATTATGCATCTGCCGACGTCGGTCTTTACCCGACCGATGTTGCCGACGTCAGTCACCTATCGGCCGACGTCGGCAATCCTGCCGACGTCGGTCACCTTCCCCTTTACCGTTATCAGTTAACATTCGGTTTCCCGAAACGGTTGACGAACCGTTTCTGGAACCGTCCCCGTCCCCCGCCTTCATCAACCTCCGCCAGCCATTCGAACCGGATCCCAGAACGCTGATCAACCGAACGCTGAGCAACCAACCTGCGAATTTCTCCACGAACCTGCGAACTCCGAGCAATCATCGACACTACGACATCAACTAATCTGCACACCACGGCTTTCATCAGGTCTTCTATCAAGTAAGTCTTTATTCTATTTATTTCATTTTATTTCTTAGTTATTATTTATTTTCTGTCTTCCCAACTGTTCAA
Source organism: Torreya grandis (assembly GCA_037957365.1). Lineage (NCBI taxonomy): Eukaryota > Viridiplantae > Streptophyta > Pinopsida > Cupressales > Taxaceae > Torreya > Torreya grandis. The sequence goes on from JARHVA010002850.1 coordinate 1,134,940, forward strand.
ACTCCTCAGACTCTGTCTAAACCTCGTCCCTGTCCTTATCAAACCCTGTCTAGACTCTGTCTAAACTTCGTCCCTGTCTTTATCAAACCCTACCCTGACCATATCAAACCCTGTCCCGACTGTTCAGACCTATCCCGACTCTATTCAAACCCCCCAGACTCTCCCTGAACCTGCCCGACTCTCTCAGAACCTGTCCCGAACCGTTTCCCAGAACCTGCCCCTACCGACGCCGGTCACTGCCCCGACCGACGACGGCACCTTGACCGACGTCGGCACCTTCCCTAACCGACGCCGGCACCACAGAGACCGACGCTGGCGACTGTGCAGAACAGTGTCGCATATCAGGTACGCTCTTTATTTTCTGTCATTTATTTCTATCATTATCATCTACTTTCGTCTAATATTATGCTCTTTTTTATCAGTGGGTTGATATCCTTCTAGGGAGTCTTCGTACTTCCGGGATCGGGCGTTCGCCTGACAGCCCACCATATCTCTTATTAACGTTTTTCCGTGTTTAGCCTTTTCTTCGCAGGTGTCATTCCTCCACAGCAAAAGAGGAGAATCTTTCAACGTCTGATTTCGGTGCGCACGACTATATCAGGTACTTCTAGCCTTAACCATCTTTCAGTTTCTTATTTCTTCTTTGAATGTAGAAAGCAATTTTGCATAGAAACATTCTGGCACGCCCGGTGGGACCCTAGGTCCTCCTTGGGTTCTTTCTTTCGTTCATTTAGGCGCATTAGGTTTCTTCCTTTTTGCCTCCTTTCGTCTCTTCTTAAACGACATCATAAGCAGAACTAAAACGAACATTTCTTTCTTTCTTGCACTTCTAGACTAGCTAAACTCATATTCTTTGACTCTTTCTCCATTCGTCTTCATACGAACAAACATTTCGACTTGGACATTAAAACACTCTGCATTCATTTCTGTTTGCCTGCATCTCTTAGACCACACATAGTAATTAAATCGCATATTGAATTAATCTAGATCACTTCATGTTACACGACCAAACCACCTGCACAAAACAAACATTTTAACTTACCTGAGACAAGGCCCGACTGGGATTTCATCCCCCAGCGGATACCTTACCCGTCCCGGTGACCCTACTTGGATTTCATCACCAAGGGGGAAACCCGCTCCGTTCTCTGGCAGAGTATAATCTCTAGGCGAGGTATATCTTGGCTAAGCGAAACCAGCTAACCACTGGAATCGTGAAGTGAGGGGAGCTTGCTCCTTAGCACCAGGCCACGTACCAGACCCTAACACAGACTTCTTGAGCACCATAACAAAACCCGAGACCATCCATAGACTGCTTCTTCTAGGACCCATTTTTCAGCCAATCTTTCTCTATATACACATTCTAAGGCATAAGCCACTATAATCCTAAAATTTTATTTCTAGAGTTTCAGGATCTGCTTGTGTCTTCATCTTTTTGGTTCTTATCTGCTTGTTTGAGCTTGTGAGGACGTTCTCCCTTGCCTTGAATGGTTCTGACTCGTAGCCAAGCCAAGGCTCTAGTCGATCACGTGAGGCATCATCCTCTTCCGTCTACCCCGCCTACAACCAACCCTACAATGGAGTTCAACTCAGAAACTGAAAAAACTCCTACCAGACCATCTCCGCCCCAAACGCCTATTATTCCAGAAGGGGACCAAGACTTCGCACGATTCTTGGACCTCAATACTAAAGCCCTGCAACACTATCTCGCGAATAGCCAAACGCGAGACCCCTTTGGCAATCCAATTTATGGAATGCCAACTTCTCTCCTCGCAACTGCGGTCGTATCAACAACGTCTGTAGTCCAACCTTTAGACACCCAGGCTGTTGCCTCAACCAATGACCAACCTTTCACCAACCATCCAAGTGTGGCCTCTCCTTCCATTGTTGGGCCCACTTTCACCAGGGTTTCGGCCCCCAATCAATCTCAGTCTACTCAACCACTTTCTACCCCCTTTCAAAACCTGGTCGTCTCTATTCCGCCCACTCTTAATCCTATCAACACTAGGGTGGCTACCCATCCGTTAGCCCATGTTACCTCTAACCAACCTCCCATGACAACATCAAACCTACCCATATCTTCCATCCAACCATCTTTAGTCACTTCTTCCGTCCCTACGACTAGTCATCCGTACGTTGCGCCCTTATTGGTACAACCGACTACGTCGTATACCTCTTCCAGCCTCTTTCAAGCGCCTCACAATCTAGGAGGTGCTCCATCCGCCAATTCGTCAGTAGATATTATCAAGATGCTGATGGATAAAATGTCCAACCTAGAGACCTCTATTACCGGCTCACGCAACACTCTCTCATACGAACAAATCTGTAACGAGCCCATCCATCCTTCCGTCCCCATCAGACCATATCCCAACCAGTGGGAACTTCCTAAGTTTTCTCGTTTTCAGAGTAAGGAAGACCCACAACAACATTTACGGGCATTCAGACATGCCTGTTACCTTATCGCCCACGACGATGCGTTACTCTTACGCACGTTTCCCATGTCTCTCTCGGGTGCTGCACTTGACTGGTACAGCTCTCTTCCCAGCCATTCCATCCTTACATTCACTCAGTTGGCCCAGCTCTTCCTCGATCATTTCTCCATCAATATCACCAAGAAGGCCTCTATCACAGACCTCTATTCTATTCGCCAGTTCGAGGATGAATCTATTGCTGATTTTGTCGCTTGGTGGAGGAGCCTTATCAATCAACTTTCATTTTCTTTACCTCAGCCTGAGCTTATTGAACTTTTCTCTCAAGCCTGTGCTAAACATATTTCTTCTACCTTGAGGGTTCAAACCTTCCGCACTTTTGACGAGGCCTTCACGATGGCTCGTAAACTTGAATTACGTGCCGTTGAGGAGAATAAAGTCAAGTTGCGGAGTAAGAATCCCAACTCCAAAACCAATGACCCTTCTTCTAAGCCCTCCTCGTCCAATCCTAAATCTAAAGCTTCAGCAAATGCTGTGGTTGTTAGATCTTCTTCTTCTTCGCCTTCAACTAATCAACCTGAACCATCCACGTCCATGAGCGCCACTCGTCAATTTCAGCAGAGATACATACAGCGACAGTTTACTCCACTTGGAGAATCATACGCGTCTGTGCTGGAAAAACTCATCAAATAAGGGGCCATCAATCTCCCTCAGATCCGACCTCCACCACAATTTGATCCCTCACGCGCCATCCCTGCGTGGTATAGGGAGAATGACTTCTGCCACTACCACTGTGTTAAAGGTCATGACACGGGCAACTATAAAACCCTTAAAAACATAGTTCAAGACATGTTGGAAAAGGGTGACCTCATCCTCGACAATCCTAACGCCCCTCCTAATCAGGGTATCGATATCTTCAAACAACCATTCCCTAATCATCCACCAACCCAAAACAACGTCCAAACCTTGACTGACAATACCCATGAACATAATATTCGAACAGTCAATACAGTCTCACCCCTCATTTCCAACCAACCCCAAGAGGTGGGTTCATCCATCAGTCCATCACATGTGGACGAACCTCTTTCTCCGGCTAGTTCTCCCTCAACTTCTCTCATTTTGGAGGACGCCTCGACCTTACCAGCACCGCCAGTTTCACCATCTTCCTTCTTGCTGCCCATGGAGGACCCAACCTTTCCTACTCCTCGGCCACAAGTGGAGGGCACTATCATCCCTATCCTTTACCCGCTTGAGGAGCTTCATTCACCAGTTTCTTCTCCACCCAGAGAAGAACCTATTTCTCCTTCATCTCCAACCAAACATGAACCTGTCACAACTTCATCCTGCTTTGAGCCCGAGACTACTACATCCGTCCCACCTTCAGTCCCACAACCATTGGCATCTTCTCAAGAGCCTAAACCTCATCCCGCATCTTCTCAGCCATTTTCCCGACTAGTGGAGAGACTCAAACTTCTCCCTTCTAGGAAAGTGGAACATCAGGGATTGTGGGACCGCCTCACAGCTCTTCAACAAGCCTGGGCCCTCTCATCTCATGCTGCTAATCCTCCCATGGCAGAACCTTCTAAGACTATCAACAAAAATCCGATCTCCACTTCCAAACCGTCTACATCTCCATCAACCTCATCAAAACCAAAACCCTCATCTACCCCGCCTAAACCTATCAAATCACTTGGCGTTCGCCCCGTCTCCAACCTCACTCATCCACAAGTGAAGGTGGACTTAACCCAAACTTCAACTAATCGTAGTCTTCAATCTAAATCTCAAAAAACTGCCAAACCACAGAGGCGAACGCCTCCTCTTTCGTCACCATTGCCCTCCATTTTGGGCCCACATCCTTCAACCTTAACCAGAGTCCTTCCCGCTTCAACCTCTAACCAAAACCGGTTGCCTCCTTTGCTTCCTTTACCTACCGCTAGCCTACCCTCTCCCAAAAGGGCGATACCTCTCACGAAGAGTGTACCGTCTCCGCCTGTCATCGCACCATCAACCCAGAAGGTGGTACGAAAACCTCCTCCCATTTTGCCCAAGCAAAAGTCACCGACATCGCATACATCGATGAACATGGACCCTTTAGTGGGCTCATACTCTTTGATCTTGCAACGACTTTTGCAAACTTCTAGCATAACTCTTCCACCCATCAAGCCCTTTCAACCTCTCGGGTCTAAACCTTCCTGGTTCGACGACACGAAGATTTGTTTATATCATCGTACACCAAGACATGACACTGAGACTTGTTGTGCCCTCAAGGCTGTCATTCGCCGTTATCTGGAGAAAGACACTCTTCTCTTTGAGGACACTTTCGACCGCACCCCGACTCCTTCTCACAACCCTTCAACCTCTTCAAACCCATCCACATCTCATCAACCGGTTACAACCCCTACATCATCTTCACCTCCCATCTTTGAAATCAATGCCATTCACATCACCACTAGGTCACAAAAGGATAAGGCGAAAGAAAAAGCCGCCATTCCTTGGACCTACCCTTTTGTCAATCCACCTCAACCGCCTAAGCCTAAGATTTCTATCCTTGGCGCGCCTCAACCTTCCTCTCCTTCTTCTTCTTCTGGACCAATCCACGACTCCATGTTGAAACAGCTTCACCAGACGCCTGTGAAGATGTCCCTCTACGATCTCGTCCAAACCTCACCTCAACATCGTCAGGCCCTCATCCAAGCCCTGCAGGCAGCGGAGGTCCAACCTGAGGATCCTCAGCCACTTGCTGCCCTTGTCCACTCCTTAGCCCCTGTTGCCTCCATAACATTCAGCGACTCTGAGATTCCTACATCCAACACAGAAGATCAGGACGCCGCCCTCTTCATCACTGCCTACATTGATCGGACACGCATTAAACGCGTTATGATCGACGGGGGCGCTAGCATCAACATCATCTCCACTCATGCCTTTGATCAGTTGGCTCTTCCCAAGAATTACGTCTCCAAAACTGACGCGATCTTGCGCTCTTTCAACGACACTACTACCACGACCATTGGCACAGTTATCCTTCATATCCGCATTGGTCCACGCACAGTCCCAGAGCTCTTCTACATCATCAAAGGAGAGTTCCAATACAACATCTTGCTGGGCCGACCCTGGATCCGCGCCATGGCCTGTGTCCCCTCCACCCTGCACCGTTGTGTGAAGTTTGAGCATGATGGACAAGTCCACACCATTCCCGCTGACCCTTCACCTTTCAAAACCTGCAATACCACCTACCGTCCAAACGATGTCCTCATTCCTATCAAGCCATCAACCTCGGCACCTCCTCCATCCACGGAAGCTTCAACCAGTTCGCAACAGGCGGTCGCCCTTACACCTCCCCTTCAAGCGACAACCACAGATCCCATGGAAGACATCTTTCAAAGACTTTCATTGGGAGAGTATCGCTTGTTGGCTTTAGACATGTTCCAAACTCCGCAAGAGTATGGACGCCTTCATCACAGCCCCAGCTACGACCATCGAATTGGGATGATCATACCTTATGGTCCCCCTCACCTCTGCACCAACCTCGTCTATGGAGGGCTTAATCAAGCTCCTACTGACGGTAATCCTCTTTCTTCACCTCAACCTTTCACATCAGATTTCTCATTTCTTGGCAACCCCGCCTTTGCACATACTTACCTTTACAGGTGTGCATGGAAGGGTTTTGGTTTCGGACGCTATGAGCAGGGCTCCCATCAGCCTATCCAACCGCTCAATGATGACGACGCCAAGAAACGGTATGGTCTGGGATATCACGACCCCACTCAAGACCCTGTAGACCTTTATCCTGAACCAATCCTTGACCAATCTCCTCCACACTCGCTTATTTCGCCACCCTCACCTACGGAGTCAGTGGTTTCCATTCCTCCTAGTTTTTTTTTTCCATAAACACCATTCGCCTGGACCCCTTGACTTATCAGCTCAATGGGGTATCCAAGTCTCTCCCTCTCATTCTTCCCACCATGATCGGAGATGAGTCGGCAACCATTCACACTGTTCACTGCGTTGACGATGACGCCATTCTTTCCTACATGGGCGCTGATGATTCTTTCATCCAGCGCTCCCTCCCTTCTGAGACCCAGGTTATGTTAAATGAATCAACCATTGACATCAACCTTCCTTCTTCTGATGTTCCTCATGTCTTAAAGATTGGCCAATCTTTAGACGCTCAGGAGCAGCTTGACTATACCCAGTTCCTCTCCGACCATAGCAAGGCCTTTGCCTGGACTTACAGTGATATGCCTGGCATCAACCCCACCATCGTTACCCATAACATTGTCACCAAACCAGAGGCTAAGCCTGTCAGGCAAAAGCTTCGAAAGATGCATCCTCGCGTTGCCCTCCTTGTCAAGGAGGAGCTTCAGCGTCTCCTTTCTGTCTCCTTCATCCAGCCTATCGATTATCCACAGTGGGTCTCTAACATCGTCCCAGTCACCAAAGCAACTGGGGGGATTCGGATCTGCACAGACTATCGTGACCTTAATCTAGCCTGTCCTAAAGACGACTTTCCTCTTCCTAACATCGACCAGCTTATTGATCTTACGGCCGGCCATGAGATGCTATCTCTTATGGACGGGTTTTCAGGATACAATCAAATTCTGATTACTCCGGAAGATCAGCACAAGACTACTTTTATCACCCCGTGGGGGACTTTCTGCTATCGAGTCATGCCTTTTGGCTTGAAGAACGCAGGCGCCACTTATCAGCGTGCCATGACCTACATTTTCCACGATCTCCTCCACAAAATCATGGAGGACTATGTGGATGACCTTCTCGGCAAATCCAAATTTTGCCGCGACCATCTGACCATTCTCAACATCATCTTTTCTCGTCTTCTTTAGTACAATGTCCGTCTTAACCCCAAGAAATGTATTTTTGGGGTCCTCTCTGGCAAGCTTCTCGGCTTCATCATTTCCTTCCGTGGCATCGAGATAGATCCCGCCAAGATTCGCGCTATCCTCGAAATGCCTCCCCCGACCAATCTCAAGCAGCTTCGCAGTTTGCAAGGCAAGCTCCAGTCCATTCGCCGTTTCATCTCACAGCTTTCTGACCGCTGCCAACCTTTTCATCATCTCCTTAAGAAGGACGTCATTTTCACATGGGATAAGGACTGTCAAGAGGCTTTTAAAGCCTTAAAACACTATCTGGTCTCTCCACCAGTTCTCATTCCACCTAAAGACGACCAACCCTTCTACCTTTATATCTCAGCCACTCACCATTCGTTAGGTGCCATGATCGCGCACCGAGACGAGCATCACCGTGAGCAAGCCGTTTATTATATCAGCCGCACACTGGTCGACTATGAAACTCGGTATACCCATATCGAGAAACTCTGTTTGGTGTTAGTCTTTGCTGCTACTAAGCTTCGCCACTATCTTCTCAGTCACAAAACCTTTGTCATCACCCACACCGACCCTCTCAAATATATGCACTCCAAGCCATATCAGAATCAACGTATGGCTCGGTGGCTCATGCTGCTTGCTGAGTTCGATCTCGAATTCATCCAGCAGAAATCTATCAAGGGGCAAACCATCGCTGATCAACTAGCCGATGCCCCTCTCCCTGACACTCAACCTTCGCAGTGTGAATTCCCTGACGAGTCTATCGCTGCGCTTTCCTCCGATGACACCACCTATCAGATGACTATGTTCTTTGACGGGTCCAAATGTCAACTAGGTGGAGGTGCTGGGGTCATTCTCATCCCACTCGAAGGGGAGCCCATGCCTCTGTCTTTTAAACTCGACTTTGATTGTACCAATAATATGACCGAATACGAGGCCTTAATTTTGGGACTTCAGACCGCCCTCTCTCTCAGCATCAAGTCCATCAACATCTTCGGCGACTCGCAGCTCGTCGTCAATCAGGTTAACGGTTCATACCTCTATAAAAATGAAATTTTGCAAAGGTATAAAAATCGTGCTAACATTCTCCTTGCATCTTTTGACCATTTCCTCTTGCAGACTGTTCCTCGATCCACGAACAAGTTTGCTGACACTATGGCTTCTCTTGCTTCCCATATCCCATCTTCCTCATCTGCATCCAGACTTTTTGTCACGGTGCATCGTGTGTCGTTACCTTCATATATCTCTCCTCACATTCATCATGTCAACACTATAGACCCAAGCCCACAAGATGCTTGGTATAAGCAACTTGTGGACTTCTTATCTCTCTCTATCATTCCTCCCAACCTCTCTAGTAATGCATGATGAGCTTTTATCAAGCGTACTGCTCGCTATACCATGCTAGGGGGTCTTCTCTATAAGCGAGGCTTCAACGGCCTCCTTCTTCACTGTCTCACCTCCACTGAAGCATCTCAAGCCATTCAACAAGTCCACGACGGAATTTGTGGCGGACATTTCAGTGGAAATTTGGTTGCCAAGCGCATCCTTCGTCTGGGCTATTATTGGCCTACCCTTCATCAAGACTGTAGCGATTATGTTCGGTGTTGCATCAAGTGTCAGCAGCACTCTAACTTGCTTCATCTCCCCAGTCACGCCTTACAAGTTGCTCAGGATTTCTGGCCTTTTTCTCAATGGGGTTTAGATCTCATCGGTGAGATTAATCCTCATTCGTCTCTTCGTCATCAATCCATCATCACAGCCACTGAATATTTCACCAAGTGGGTGGAAGCCATTCCTCTCGTCTCCACAAAAGCCGACAAGATCATCGACTTCATCAACACTCACATCATCTGTCGTTTCGGTGTCCCTCATAAAATCATCACCGATAATGGCAAGTCCTTTAAAAACAAAACTGTCCAAAAGCTATGCGACTCCTTCGGCATCAAACTCAGTTTCTCTTCGCCTTACTACCCACAAGCAAATGGGCAGGCCGAGGCTTCCAACAAAATTCTCACCAAAATTCTCATGAAAGTGGTTAGTGACACAGGCAAGGATTGGCACATTCACATTCCCTTCGCTTTGTGGGCTTACCGCACTAGCATCCGAACCTCTACGGGTGCTACCCCTTTTTCTCTTGTGTACGGAACAGAGGCTGTCTTACCTCTCGAAGTATAGATCCCGTCTCTCCGCATTTCCCTACATGACATTCTCTCCAACGATGACTTTCGTCAAGATCGCTTAGCTCAACTTGAGTTACTTGATGAACACCGTCTTGCTGCCCTTAATCATCTCCATGTCTATCAACGTCGCATCAAACACACCTATGACAAAAATCTGCGAGAACGAGATTTCAACATCGGAGACTTCGTCCTCAAAGAGAATCAACACGTGACCAATATGGAGTGAAGTAAACGAGGCAAATTTGCTCCTAATTGGCTCGGACCTTTTATTATCACGCACAAGTATGGATCAGGGGCTTACCGTCTGTCTTCTCTTGATGGACGCCCAGAACCTGAGCCTCTTAATGCGTTGCATCTGCGACCGTTCTACTGCTAGTCGAGTATTCATCCACTTGACACTTAACTTGAGCTCATCCCTTGAGCAATCCCCGTCCTCTTAGTCCTACTTCCTTTCAAACCTATTCCTCTTAACAATTCCTATAACCCTTTTATGCGGTATGGATGCTTTGTCCTAATAAAAGGGAGCCCTTGACCTTCTATAATCTTGTCCATGACTCACATTTCTGTCAAAACAAATCAAGATGTCAAAACATATCCATGGTCACTATATCTATATCAAAATCAAAAAAATAGACTGCTCCCTCGAAGGACAGCTGTACTATCATTGCTGTAATAAATAGACTGCTCCCTCGAAGGACAGCTATTCAAAAGCCTTTTTATTAAACAAAAATCTAGACCACTCCCTCGAAGGATGGCTATGACTACTCTGGCAATAAACAGCATTATTTTAGAAGCTTCCCGCATCGATCAGCTTCACAACCTGACCACTACAACAAATGACATCTCTCTGCAGGCTTCCCACATTGATCAGTCTGCGCCAAAAAAAAAAAAAAAAAAAAAATGAGTCACAGACTTGACTTGTAGTTGTCTCAGGGTCTCCTATAAAAAGGGGCAAAGTTATCTCTACTCTTAAAACGGGTTACCCTCCTTCCTCCTCCTATCACCCGCTCAAGGGACTTCGAGCTCACTTTAATGTCTAAGTGATTCGATTACCGCTCTAACATAACCACGATCAATGACGTCACGCATGAATGGGGCTCTTGGTTCTCATAACCCCCTATCTATGCTTCCTTTTTGGTCCTTGTCAATGAAAGAGCAATATGCTTTTCACTTCTTCTGCACTTTGGTCACATTCACCTTCATCACTTGTCAATCGACTCAGCTCAACTCTCTTTTCAGACCATCAACCTAACCTAGCCTATTCACCCTAGTTTCTATGGACACCAATACACATGGAAACTATCGACTCGACCCAATTTATGTTAAGCATAAACCAATACTTGCTGAAGCATAAATAGACCTCAATTCATTTTTAGCATACATCCATCACGAATATGGAATATTGCTAGGGATGAAAAACCCGTCAACCAATGTTGCAGAATACACCATTTGGAAAAGGCTGCAACATCTTTTTTTTTTTTTTTTTTTTTTTTTTTTTTTTTCTCATCATTTCATCCAATCATCGACCAATCTATCACCCATTTTAACCACCTGTCTACCACTCGGACCCTTTGTCTGAACTACATCGGCCTGAGGCCCTATCACCAGGGCTATGTAGGCAGCACTTAGTTGACATGGGGTCTTCTGGGGTTAGCTCGGCCGCATCCTTTCGTCCATTCATCCATCCATCGACCACCAACCATTAGAGATCATACCTATCTCCTCCGACCTCGACCACTTCCAAGACGTTGTTGCCTTGGTTGTTTTTGCATGTATGCTACCTCATGACTGGTTAGCAGAATTGTGCGCAGACCTTTTGGACCCTCACAAGTATAGGATCGCACACCGGTTGATCCGCACTACTTGTGACTTTTTCGTGTTTCTAGGAGCACTTCCTGAGCCTGGGATACCTGGAACGCGACGACCCATTTGGAGCTTCAGCTTAGATTGAGTGACCCGATCAGCAGATGACTAAATGCTGGGGCCCGGTTACTTCAATTTTGGCACTCCTCGACCCTTGACCTGCGACACTTTGACCTGACCATCTCGTGCAGTGGTATGCGCGCAATCACGACCTTTGCAGCGTTCACCCTCACCCCTTTTTCATCCGCTCTTTATCCAATCAGCACCCGATTCCCGGTTCCCTTCCCTCGATTCCTGCTTTGAGGGGGAATACCTCATCCTTACTCGGGGCATTTTGCTTCCTATTTTGTCTTGTAGTTCATTCGAACAACCAACAAGACGAAATCAACCTTATCCCTCACCTGGGGCACTCACTCCTATTTTTGTCTTACAGTTCGTCCAGAACAACCAACAAGACAAAAAGGGGCAAATGTAGACACCGAAATCGTGTCGACTCCCCTGGTCATTCCTCGTCTTCTTTCTTCTTCGCCTATTGAACCCTTGCCGATCACTTGTTTCACAAACCTTGACCCTGGCAGCATGTAAAGATGAACACAGAGCTAAAACTAGGCTCTATCCCCATTATGCATCTGCCGACGTCGGTCTTTACCTGACCGATGTTGCCGACGTCGGTCACCTATCGGCCGACGTCGGCAATCCTGCCGACGTTGGTCACCTTCCCCTTTACCGTTATCAGTTAACATTCGGTTTCCCGAAACAGTTGACGAACCATTTCTAGAATCGTCCCCGTCCCCCGCCTTCATCAACCTCCGCCAGCCATTCGAACCGGATCCCAGAACGCTGATCAACCGAACGCTGAGCAACCAACCTGCGAATTTCTCCACGAACCTGTGAACTCTGAGCAATCATCGACACTACGACATCAACTAATCTGCACACCACGGCTTTCATCGGGTCTTCTATCAAGTAAGTCTTTATTCTGTTTATTTCATTTTATTTCTTAGTTATTATTTATTTTCTGTCTTCCCAACTGTTCAAACTCCTCAGACTCTGTCTAAACCTCGTCCCTGTCCTTATCAAACCCTGTCTAGACTCTGTCTAAACTTCGTCCCTGTCTTTATCAAACCCTACCCTGACCATATCAGACCCTGTCCCGACTGTTCAGACCTATCCCGACTCTGTTCAAACCCCCCAGACTCTCCCTGAACCTGCCCGACTCTCTCAGAACCTGTCCCGAACCGTTTCCCAGAACCTGCCCCTACCGACGCCGGTCACTGCCCCGACCGACGATGGCACCTTGACCGACGTCGGCACCTTCCCTAACCGACGCTGGCACCACAGAGACCGACGCCGGTGACTGTGCAGAACAGTGCCGCATATCAGGTACGCTCTTTATTTTCTGTCATTTATTTCTATCATTATCATCTACTTTCGTCCAATATTATGCTCTTTTTTATCAGTGGGTTGATATCCTTCTAGGGAGTCTTCGTACTTCCAGGATCGGGCGTTCGCCTGACAGCCCACCATATCTCTTATTAACGTTTTTCCGTGTTTAGCCTTTTCTTCGCAGGTGTCATTCCTCCACAGCAAAAGAGGAGAATCTTTCAACGTCTGATTTCGTTGCGCACGACTATATCAGGTACTTCTAGCCTTAACCATCTTTCAGTTTCTTATTTCTTCTTTGAATGTAGAAAGTAATTTTGCATAGAAACAATATCTTTACATGTTTGATAACATTTTTATACATTTGTGAAGTGTTTCAAATTTTGGTTTGCAAATGTCAAAAGTTGTTTAGATTATAAAATCAAGAAGATACAAGGTGTGTTTGGGTATATAAATAAAAAAATGGTGTGATTTCTCATAATATAATAAGGAAAAGAAGTCTTGAGAATAATTGACCTTGGTTGGTCAAATTCCAAAATTAGAGGAAGGTAGAATAACCTTGGAGCTTAGGGTGAAAACTATCACAAGAAAACCTAAGTTTGAAGTATGTTAGTACCATAAAAACCTAAACATGATCATGTTAGGCCATGATCATAAAAATTATAAGAAGTCTCGAGTGATTAAATAAGCTTAGGATGCATGCTAACACATGAAATCCTAAGTATAAAATCAAAAATAAATGGGTAGCACAACGGTGCCCAATAAAAAATAAATTCAAATGGTCAAAGAACTTAGAGTGTGAGTGAATGAAAGATAACCTAAATTTGAATAATAATATAATTATTAGTGTATATACAAAATATTTTAAACCAAATAGAAAAAATTACCCAAGTTACTCAAGCCAAGCACAAAAAAGGGAATAGCCCAAGCCAAATTTTTAGGCAAGACTTTAGCATAGACCATTCATGTTTTAGGTTAGAACTTAGAAAGGTAAATTTTTTAATTTGAGATAAAGGACCTTATATTTTCAAGTGATGAATATTCTAGACCTAAACAGATATCATAATGACATTTTTTGGAGACACAAGCATAAATGTTATAATTCAGTATTTAAATAGCTAAAAAAAAATTGAATTAATTTAACTAGTGTAATGCCTCTTTGTTTAAAATATGGTGTCTAAAATGTTTTTTATTTTGGGCATTCCTTGGTTTTATTTTTAACATCACACACACACACACACACACACACACACACACACACACACACACACACAAATAGTTTGACTTAAAAATAATAAAAGTAAGCAAGAACAAGAAAACACCAAAGTGTAAATATTATCCTAGAAATTGAAGAGGTTTCTTTGTACCATTGGATTTTGTTGATATACTCTTTTTTTAGAGTAAATAATTTGTTAATATAATAAATTTATATGCACATGAAAATTAGGTTTATTTATACCCCCTCTTCTCAAAATAGATCATATAGTGACATGAAACTTTGAGCTACTCGCCCTACACCAATAGTACTCTAAGGTAAATGGGGTTTGTATAAAAACTATAAGTTTTGATCAATCTATATGGTCTGATATGTGTGGTTAACATTGTCGCACAACACATAATTTTTATCCAATGTAATTGTATTTTTTTTAAATTTCTTATCCTTTTTACAACCACTATATCTGTTAGATTGCTTAGTGTAGTGAGATGTCCCAATTAAGCCATTATTCTAAGGTAAATATTACCAATGGAGTTAGTTTATCCACTAAGACTAATGTCATATCAATTCACACTTAATTTGTATTCCCCATCATGGAGTGGGTTTGAAATGATGTTCGGAGATGAAATCCTAGATCAACACTTTGTTAAATAACTTATGGGGAGGTGATGAAATCTTACCCACAAGCCAAGTGTAATGAAATAAAAATATGACTTTAAAGGTCACTTAAGATCATCTAAGTGACTCAGATCTCGGGGAGATCCTTTATGACATTCCTTCTATGTTTGGACTAAGATATAAATCAATAAACAAGGCACTTTTGGTAACTCAAGTTCCCTAAAGGGGATAGGAGAAGATCATACGCACCAAGTCTAGTTTCTAAGAAAATAAAACAAAACAAACACCAAACACCAAAAATAAATAAAAACAAAGGATCTTAAGAGCTTTTTGTCTAAGATTTTTGTTCATTTTAAATCACTAATTATAGTTTTAAATTAAGTTTTCCTTTGTTTTTGTGAAAATTAAACTAGAAAAGTGTCTTAATCCTTCAAAATAGAGTGTTAGTAGTTAAACAAGGGTGTAGGATATCAAAAAGAAACTAGAGTTTTCTATTTGAACTCAATATATTTTTACACAAGGTGACCTCATTATTTGACAGAGTGATCCCACCATTCTACAGATTGATTCCACTATTCCATAGAAAGACAAACACACTATGTGGTGACCTCATTGATTAGCAGGCCAACTTCACTAATTAGTATGATAAGTGCATCGATTAATAGGATGAGTTCATCGATTTTAATTAATCCCAAAACATGATTAACTATCAAATCATAAATATAGCACAACACAAATATTTTAAAGTGGGAAAACATCAAAGAGGTGAAAACCCCACAAGATGATAGTTATTCAAATATGAGAAAATTTTCCCACAATACATTAATTTCTCCTTCTTACTTCTTCATGTAGTGCTTCACAAAAATTAAAATGTGAATATGATCAAATAACTTCATATTTGTAATATGTGATTTCACAATAGGGGTAAAACCCTATTTATAGTAAAATACCAAGGGAGGTGACCATTGTAAGAATAATGGGTCCATCCATTTTGATAAAGTCATTTAATTAAAGTTTGGTAAGTTATTGAATTAATATAACTTTATTATTTATTTTCATGATATTTCTACCTCATGTTAATAAATAATATATTATTACTATTTAATAACTTTACCAAGGCTAAGGGATAATAAGTTCACTTAGGTTTAAATGTTTTAACACTCCCCCTTTATGCTAAGTGGGGATAAATATCATAATCAACTCAAAAATAAATTATGTTATGTACACAATTGAAGGATATAAAAACCTTTATCATGATAAACATCACATTTTGAAACAAAAAAAAATTATAATCCATAAACTTCTCAAAAGTAAGTTTAAGATAACAGGATTATGAGACTACATCTCATAGTTTCTCTTGAATAATCATGTAAGTATATTTATATCCTATTAAAACATAAGGACCTCCATTAAAAATTGTGTTTTTAATGTATTGAGGTACAAAATTAAAACTTACACATGAATTTTACTTATATTACATAACTTTCACATGGATTTCAAAATTCTTTACAATGAAAAGTATAGATAAGGAGAAGAAACACATGGTTGTTAGAAAATGGCATTATCTTACACACTCCTCAATGTAAACTTTAAGATTCCTAGCATTGCATGAAACTGACAATGCTGGTAGCACCAAGTGGTTTTGTGAAGATATTTGTCACTTGTTCATCTATAGGATAGAACTACATATCAATATCACCATTGAGGACTTTCTTTCAGATTAAATACACATGAACTTCAATATTCTTGACTTTTTAGTGTTGTTCATGTACACAAAGCTTAAACACATATCCAAAAATAGATTCATGATAGCATAGTATGATTATCATCACAATAACCACATACATAAAAAAATGACATATGTTTTTCTATGGTAAAACACATTTCAAAACAATCATTTCATATTCTAGGCAAACAATTTCATGAATTTAATTACAAAGTTAGTGAAAAAATATAAATTATTATATATAATTCATTATTGGACATCTCTAATTTTTACAAGATGAGTGTCTCCAACTATCATGTGATGTGTATACAATAATTTACTAATAATATAATACTAATTTTAAACATTAGATATCCTATTAGCAATAACTCATTTTATCATTTGAGTTTTATCAAAACACTTTGTAAGTTTGATATGCTTCAAGAAATTATTGAGGTATAACCTCTCATACATCAAATATAGATAATTTTAACATGAAATTCTATCATCCAATCCAACAAATATGAGACTAAAACAAATAAGTTTAGCTATGTATGAATAGAATGCTTAGTAGAATAATTGATGAAGATCCAATAATACAAACTCCATTTAAACTTTGAATTTCATAGCATATCTTATTATCAAATGAAGAACATAAGGATGCTAACATAAAAAATCAAATAAGATTATCTAAGCAATTAAAACATAAAATATCCAAATTCATTAAAAATGATCTTCTTACCAAATGTAATATCTAAACATGATCATTTTGTCAAATTAATCATGATGTTACGCATATAATGTATTTCAATTCTATTTGAATTGAAAATAATCATAATCTATATTTTTTTCTTTAATTTATAATCTAAGACAAATATATTTATTACAATATAATTATAATATTTATTTTTCAAGAATCAATATAAATCATTTACCAACAAATAAAATGTAGATGAGACACTATCAATATATTTAGTATCTCTAAAGTAAAAAAATAGTTTTATCAAAACAAATGAAATTATATGAGCATGTTGGGTGAATATTTTGTCAGCCAGCTAACTGGTGACAAAATGGGTATATAAACCATAGTACAAGGAGATTTATGCCACAAAAAGTGTAGGTTTACCACATCTTAACAAGATAAATCTCTCCTCTCATCAAGGGGAGGTTCCCTATGAATCACTTATATGTTATATGTATATATAAGTAAGCAAAAAATAATACTCAGGGTAGTATAACACCATTCATCTCTCTTTTTTCAGAGACGATGTCCAAATAACAAAAGATGGAAGTCCAGGTTGATGGCTAAAATTATTCTTCTTTCAGGAATGGTATCCAGCACAAAGCAGAAAATCTCCTGAGGATTCTCATTTGTCGGTGCCCTCTCAGCACAGGCTCATCCCAATAACTAAAACTTCTCTGAAAAAGTTGAAAGCCATGAAGTACCAATACCAAGGTGTTTTTCCAATCACCTCGGTCACTTCTAATGTTGATGACATTAGAGATATAGAGATCAGCCACGTAGATATGGCTGAGTTTGTGGAAAGAACCAAGGCAACCAACCTAAGCTCAGAGATGAAGAAAATCATTGAAAGCAACATCCACCTAGTCTCCTCTTTCCCTGTAGCAACACATCACATAGAATTCAACCTCCAGTGCACCCAGTTCTATAATAGAGAGACCATGTCAGTGTCAGATGCTAGCAACAACATGATAATTTGACTGGACCCCAAATTTATCGATAAAGTCTTCATGTTCCCTCTTGCTATCGAAGTTTTGAGAATTGACTTCATTGAGGCACAAAAAGAGTATGATAAAGATCTCGAGAGGGAAAAAAAGGTGATGAACAATAGATGGCTCAAGACTCCTAGAGCCAACTTGTCTCGATGGCCACAAAATTTCTTGAAAAGTGATTTCAAAGAAGTTGGTGACTTAATTACTCTTCTCATTAGAGTATGAGGTCTACCATCTTCTTCTCAGTTCCATGAATGGATGTATCCCTTTATCAAGATAATCCTACAAGGGAATCAAGTCATCTTTTGGGGTGAGCATATCAGCAATGCTCTTCATGAGCAGTTGACAAAAGTGTCTACTACTTCAAAGTTCTATATGACTTCGTACTTAGTGTACATTGTAGCTTCAATGCAAACCTTTACAAGTTTGACAACTGAAGGAGACAGAAGAACCACCCCAATTTATTCATATTACCCTCAACTAATGCTAAATGGATAAACCCATCACTTTAAGAGGGTAAATGATGCCTTCTTTATAATTTTTTTGTGCCTTTTTGATCCTCAGCTAGAATAGAAAAGAGTATCAGATGAAGCCTGGATGATTGTCAATGACTTTGGCTGCATGTTTCTAAAATTTCCCTCCTTTTGTTATCTACGGGTTGGCTTTTTCCAAGGCTATCCCTACATGCTCCCCCAATTTCCATCTATCAAATTAGTCCTAATGGAGTTATGTAGGTAGATTATTATCGTACATGCTAAGCAAATGGAACTAAAAAATCTAGGTTTTAGGTTCCCAATAGAAATTGGTAGATACTCAGTTTTGACTGCCACCAAAGCAAAGGTAATGGAGATAGAAATGCAACTAGTTACCATGAATCAGTTCAAGAGAAGGTCCAATTTTGACAATAGGGGTGTCAAGGATATGATCCAAAGAAAGACTCAGTTTCATGAGCCCATGAATGAGGACATCTAGGTAGACTTGACAATAGCGGAAGAAATTAGAAGGATGGACTACAGCAAGCTAACTCTGGAGTATATTCAATATCTAGGGCTTACAAATATTCCCCCTAGTCTGGTTGATGATAAAAATATAATCAATAGTAGATACCTAGCTGAGAAGGTCTCTAACTCTCCCCTTCCTCCAATTCAGTGGTCCTAAAAAGAATTGACTTCTTTGAGAAAGAGATTCGAACCAATATTGGCTAACACCAATAATTAGTTAGCAGCCAAAGGGATCACATTGAATAAATTCATTACAAAATTAGAGGCTAAATTCTAAGCAAAAATAAGGAAGAAGGTAGAGAATAGGACTAAGAATAAAGGAAACGTTCCTTCTTTGTCTAGGCCTCACAAGCCTAGAATCATCTTTGTGTCTAAGAAATTGAAGGTTGCTGAGGAACTAGAATCAACGGCTAAGGGGGTTGAAGAAAAAAGCACTTAGGAATAGGTAGCACAATAGATGGAGAAAGATGACAAGCCTTCAAAGTAGCAGAGAACTGAGCCTCTATCTCCCTAGGAAGAGGCACATCCACTTGCAGGCTTTTCTTCTTCACCACCTAAATCCCCTGTGGCATCTCCTTTACCTCTTTCTCCCATCAGTGTTCCTTCTTTTGGAGCTGCTTCTTCTTCTAATTTATGTTAGGAAATCCTTAAGGCACTTCTAGAGACATCCTTCACTCCTCAAGTTTTATCCCTAGTCTGGCATCTCCTTTTAATATCAAAGAAAGTTCTGCCATTGACCAACTAACAATTGATATAGTTTCACCTATTACTCCCACTGCACCTGTTGTTCCCACTAGTAGTGTAGATGTTACCCTAGTGACACCAGCTATAGGGACTATCACCATGGTAAGTGCTTCTACTCTACCACCTTGGTTGTCAACTTTCACACCCAAAAGGAAGAAGCTAGCCATCTCTGTAGATGACTTTGATTTTGGCAAGATAGTGCCAGTGAAAGCTAAGACCCCTAAGAGACCAAGGATCCTTTCAAAAATGGTTGAGGAAAAGGGGCACAAATTTTTGGAGATAGCCAAACCTCCATAGAATGCAACCCTTGAGGTTTTTGACATGAGCAGCTATTCCATTTCTCATGTTGAGTTGGGAAAAGTCACTCACGAGGGTGCAAAGAGCAACCTGTAGTCCGTAATGGATATCATGGTCCAAAAATTTGATATGGAAAAGGAGATGAAAGATTACTATAAGATAAAGGTAGAATAATTAACTGTGATAGTCAGGAAATTCACTCTTGCTCCTAAAGCAGCAACCCCAGAAGCCTTTTCCATAGATGATCCTATTATCCAAAAAGTAGAGAAAACTTATATGAAAGGGAAAGTGCTAGAAGATTATATTGAAAAGATGCATACATAAGGAATTTCCTTGCTTACAGAGGTTGTTGAAAAGACAGAGAAGATGAAGAAAATGAGGATAGATTTAGAAGACAATGTCTCTCTTATTTCTCAAGATATTGATAGTACAGATAAATATCTTAGCAAGTGGATAGAGATGAAGGATCTAAAGAAATGCACCTTAATATCCATCAGCATCATCTCTAGTAAATATTCCTATGTTGAAATCAAGGAATCACTGATATATAGAATCTAGGTGCTTAAGGCGCTGATCGAAGATCTCAAGTCTTCCAAGGACACTAGTGAGAAAAGTGACACCGGCCTGTTGAACAAACTAGAGGAATTGCCTTGCGACCTCACTTCTAGATATAATCAATTTCTTTCAGCAGAAGAGATGATTCAAGAATTCAAAGGCATGATCTAAAGGGATTTCAAAGAGAAAGAATTTTCAATTACTTCTATGGATAACATCTTAGATACTCAGTTGACTCTGGATAATCTAAGAGCTAGGTTAACTAGTCATGCCAAAGCAATCACAACATTGAAAGACGCTACGATCAGAGCCAGAGTGATCTTCAAAAACACCATTGCATCAAAAAGTATAGAAATTCAGGCATCTATCACCATGTATGATGCTCATCTAAAAAAGTATGGCAGTAGGAGTTGAATCATTTCTCCATTCTCTCTTCTTCCTCTCTTCTCATGTACTTTTTTCATGTAAAAGTACATGCACTTTTATAATATGTAATTACATGTGAAAAATCTAGAAAATATCTCAATGTCAAAGATGACTCATCTTTGACTAGATATTTTAATATTTTAATCTTTTTCCAATTTTCAAGGTTTCTCCCTATATATAGAGGGAACCTCTTTTGTAAAGTATCTCTGGATAATTGAGAACAAAAACTCTGCTGAAATTGAGACACTTCTTGAGACTTGGCACTCAACTTGTAAATCATATTTTATCGAATGAATGAGAAACAATTTTATTTTAGACTTTGTGTTGAAGTAATTTGTATTATTTAGGAAATATTTCTTATGTTCTCTTTCCTAATAATCTCTTATCTGTTTGATTTAATAAGCAAAGTGTGTGTATTGAAATTATCTAAAGATGTTTCTAAAAGATAAAAGAAAGATTTTGAGCTAATTTTATTTTGGTGACCCTTTTATCCATTGTAGTTTTAGGCAAAGACTTTATGTTTTGTTTCACTCTACTGTTACACGTGTTTCGAATCAGTGAAAGAGGCAATGGAAGACTTTGTGCTTTCATAGGTTTCCTTGTGAACTTTGTTACTACTTCAGGGAATTTTATGCTCTGCATTGGATACCATTCCTAAAAGAAGAGGAATGCTTTTAGCCATCAACCTGGACTTCCCTCTTTTGTTATTTGGACATCATCTCTGAAAAAATAGAGATGGATGGTGTTATACTACCCTAAGTATTATTTCTTGCTTACTTATATATACATATAGCATATAAGTGATTCATAGGGAACCTCCCCTTGATGAGAGGAGAGATTTATCTCATTAATATATGGTAAACCTACACTTTTTGTGGCATAAATCTCCTTGTATTGTGGTTGACATACCTATTTTGTCACTAGTTAGCTGGCTGACAAAATATTCACCCAACAATTTTTTGGTGACTCCATTAGGGACACAGTAATTTTGTGTAATTTGGAACCTCAAGTTTTAGATTGAAACATCACCTGTGTCTTACCCATTATCATTATAACCTTATCTATGCATTCCACTATGGAATAATGAGCTGCTCCAGTGCTTTCCCATTGTTAATTTTTCCTCTCCAGCCTCACGCAACAATTTTTGGTGACTCTACTGGGAAAATGAACATGCATTTTGAAGCCTCAAGCTTCAACTTGAAGCAGTTTCAGTTCCTTTTTCATTTGACACTATGGTAGATCCACTATACACATGAGTCTAGAGAGCTCAAGGTATTGTTGATCATATATTTGAGTTGATGCAACAAACTAATTTTTAGATTTCTCCTCTATCATCTCATCTTCAGTAAACTAGGAGCTTCCCTCCTACTAATGCTAGATCTCTCATACCTGGTGAAACTTCTAGCCTCATTACTGGTAAGGCTTTATCTTTATTAACCCCACCAAGATTTATTATCTTTCTATTTAATCATCCTATCATAATGGCTCAAGGTCCGTGGGGCAATTCTTTTAGTCCTCTTAATTTGACCCCACCTTTGCATGAACTACCTCATAGTTCTAGGAAAAAAAATTCCAAGTTTTTTGGTGACGAGAAGGTTCATCCCGATGAGCATATCACCACCTTCTCTATATCATGTGGCATAATTAGTGTGAAATTCAAAGACGTAGTAGTGAGACTTTTTGTAAAAACTCTACAAGGTGCTACCATAGATTGGTTTTACCACCTTTAAGCTCAAAATATAACTGACTAGAATATGCTAAAGTCTAAATTTGAAGTTAGGTTAAAACCTATTGAAGATGCACACACCTTGTTAGCTCAGCTTACACAAATGAAGAAAGAACCTCATGAGCCCATGAGGGATTTCATAGCCAAATTCAATAAGGAACTGGATTCCTACCATCGCTCAGCCCATGCCTAAAAATCTCAAGTGCTTTTTTATCAACTCATAACTTCTCAAAGTAAGTTTTATATTGAGGCGGGCTGGCCCTATGGATCTCACATTGGCTCAAAATTTAGCTACTAAGATTGATGATGATCTTATCCTGATAGGTAAGATCGGAAAAGACTCTAGTAAAAATAGATTCTCTTCATCTGCTGAAGTTCTTCTACAGGCACTATAGATCCTATAGTGCAAAAATTGAAAAATGAATTGATAGCTTTGAAGAAGAAAATGGCCCAAGGTATGTCTACCCCCACTTATCGAGATATGCCAAGAAGAACATTCTAAAATCAGCAATATCAAGGCAATGCTGCCCAGAACCAAGGGCAACCAAATCACCTGCCTCCCCCTCAGGGGAAACTTGCCATTAAAGTAGCACCTGCCAATTTAGTGGTCAGTTACTTGGAGGTTAAGCATGAATTTTCACTCCAACATGAGTTGGACCAATAATATGATGCTAATCTCTTTGAAGAGTAGGAAGAAGAATTAGCTGGCAACTCTAATATCAATTTCCTAGATTACCAAGATGAAGATGGAAGTAAAGGAGAAGGGTTGGATGGATCTTATGTTATTTTTACCAGATCTCAAAACCATTCAACTCCATAAAATGACAAAGGGAAAGCATAAGAAGAACCTCAGCCGATGGTCTCCATCGCTAAATGAGGGACTCCATTGCCTTCCCAACCAAAAGATCAGGTAACTAACAAAAAGTAAGTACCTCAAACCATCCCATATCTTTCACCTCTATCTCTCACACCAGTGCCACACCCACTAAAGATCAAGATGATGGGCCCTCTTCCTTTGTCTCAAATTCATTTCAATTATTTGATATAATTGATCACACCAGAAAGATTAAGATTCCAATGACTAAGATTGAGTATTTGCAAGCCAATCTTGAACAGTTTGATAGGTTGGTGGAATATGTGAAAAATAAAGCCATCACCATAAGACAAGATTATTCAAAGGCCACTCATGATTCCCCCAAGGATAAATCCACCCAAAATAATCTTGTCGTGACTCCTCTTATTGCTCCCAGGAAAATAAAACCTTTTTATGTTTCCCTGCTTATAAATGGTTATAAATTGAGTAATTGTATAATAGACTCTGGAGCTTCTAATAATGTTATGCCTATCAAGGTGGCAGATTCCCTTGGTCTAACTTTGACCAAAACTTTTGGGAGGTGTTTTTCTATGGAAAACAAGTAAGTCCCACTCCTTGGTCAAATAAAAGATGCCCAATTTGCATTCGCAGCTTTTCCAAAAAAGATGATAAAAATGATGGTTCTGGTAGTTGATGTTTCAGCCTCTTATGGCATCCTTCTTGGGTAGAATTTCTATAAGGATATTGGGGGTGAGCTAAGGATGGAATTTTCAAAGACAAGGATCCCAATTCAAGGTATTATGAATAAATTGCTTTCTAAAAAAGAGGCAAGATATGTAGTCACCCGATCATCAGCACCAGAAGCTCAAATTTTATTTGAGTCTTTAGGCATGGGTAACTACTTCCTATCTACAGATGAAGTTCATGAGTCATCTAATGAAATTCCTATAGGTAACAGCTTAGAAATGTGTTCAGCTAACAAAGCAAGAGAATCAGTAGAGCAAAATAAATGCATGGTAAGACCTCTTCCTCCAAATGAAGAAGTTTTCAAAGAAAAAGTAGTGTCTAATGAGGTATGGATCTTAGAATTTGATGACAGATGCTCCTCTATCAGTTTAGGAGCTAGAGTTGTGTTGGTATCTCCTCAAGGAGATATTATTCCCTTATCCTACAAGTTGCAGTTTAGCAACACTAAAAACACAGCCGAGTATGAATCCTTGTTACTTGGATTACAAGATGCTAGAGAAAAAGGCATTAAACTCCTCCATGCTAAAGGGGATGCCAAATTGGTGGTTTGTCAGGTAAGAAACTTCTATCAAACTAAGAATAAAAGATTGTGCCACTATCATAATCTAGTTTGGGACCAAATTGAAAATTTTAATGCTTTTAGCATCTCTACCATCCTGAGAAAATTTAATGATCGAGCGAATGCATTGGTTGTTTCTACTAATCTCTTAGTTCCCCACCTAGACTTTAAAAGAGACAAGTACACTATTGAACTAGTCTTTTGACCAAGTGTACTTGATAATGCTGGCCATTGGTAAGTATTCAACAATAATGATCAAATCATTGCCTTCTTGGAGTAAAAGGATAACTTCAAACAACTGTATTTTGAAGGCAGTGAACTTCAAGAATGTGAGACAACTTCTAAATCAAACACAAACACAAGTGAGGATTTCCTGCAGCTTAAAGGGAATAAAATTCTCAAAGGACTAGTTTCCCTAGAGAAACTATTTAATAACCATGACAGGTTCATCAAACAATAATGAACAAATTCAAACTCCTCTCAAGATTTTGATCAAGTGAACCTAGGAACCAAGAGAGATCCTAACATGGTGAACATTGAGAAATGTTGCACTCTCAAAGAGAGATTCAAGCTTGTTAATCTACTCTACCAATATATAAATGCCTTATCATATTCTTATGATGACCTGAAATCACTCAGGCCTGATGAAATTCACCATGACATTCCTCTTAAGGCTAACTCAGTGCCTTACAAGCAAAAGTCCAAGCAATATAATCCAAAAATATCAAGTACCATTTTATCTGAGATACAAAAAATGCTTGATGCCAGGATAATTTTCCCAAGCCATCATTCCACATGGATTGCCAATACAGTGCTTGTGAGAAAGAAGAATGGTGAAATTTGAATCTGCATGGATTTCAAAAACTTGAATTAGTTATTTTTAAAAGATAACTACCCTCTCCCTATCATGGATCAAGTTCTATAGATGGTAACAGGTTCAGAGATGTTATCAATGATGGATGGTTTCTCAGGATACAATCAAGTTGAAGTTAGAAAAGTATATCAATATAAGACTACCTTCACCACACCTTGGGGCACCTTCACCTATCGAAGAATGCCTTTCAGTCTGATAAATGTAGGTGCCACATTTTAAAGAGTGATGGACCTCACTTTCAAGGATCAAATGGGTAAGTTCATTATAGTTTATCTAGATGATTTGATAGTATTTTCAAAGCATCATTCTGACCATGTCCACCATTTACAAAGAATACTAGAATGTTGTCGTCAGAATGGTATTTCTCTAAATTCCAAAAAATCTATCTTTGGGGTGACAGAAGAGAAACTTCTCAAACACATTGTGTCTTGAGAAGGTATTAAAATTGACTCAAAAAGAGTCAAGTCCATTTAAGAGCTTACTCTGCCTACTAGTAAAACTATGGTTCACTCTTTCTTTAGAAAGATAAATTTTCTTTGATGATTCATCCCTGAGTTTGCTGAGAAAACTTGCCACATTGTCAATATGATGAAAGGCAACACTACCTTCAGATGGACTACAGAGGGCAAATCAGCATTCAAAGACATCAAAGAAGCAATCACTCGCGCACCAATTCTAGTTTGTCTTGACTACACCAAAAACTTCAAAATATACAGTTACGCTTCTGAACATACACTCTCAGCTATTTGAGCTCAACAAAACCAAGAAGGTGTGGAATCTCCTATTTCCTTCATGAGTTGTCCACTCAAGGATCATGAGCTGAAATACTCAAATATGGAGAAGCATGCATATGCGGTGGTCAAAGCAATCAAACACTTCAGGTTTTATATCTTGAACTCACATACTAAGGTTTTAGTGCCTGATATAATGGTGAAGTCCATTTTGACTCAATAGGAGTTTGGTATAAAGAGGGGTAATTAGATTGCCAAGATTCATGAGTTTGATCTAGACATCAAACCTACCAAACTTGTGCAAGGAAAGGGTCTTTGTCAGTTGATTGCCGACAACATTCCCGAAGAAGCAAAAAATGAAGAAATGGAGACTAAAGACATGCCTATGGTCCTCTTCATTGCCACTACTGATGAGTGGTTTTTTGACATCACCCATTTTCTAACCTATGGTGAGTGTCCCGCTCATCTCTCCTATAAGGAAAAATAGAATGTTAAACTAAAGGCTGCTAGCTATGTTTTGTGGGATAATGGTCTATATAAAAGAAACTTGGATGGGGTATTTCTTCGTTGTGTCGATAAGGTACAACAAGATAAACTTTTGGAGTCTTTCCATAATTTGGCTTGTGGAGGAAATTTTTTTGCACTAGTGATAGTGCATAAAATTCTACGGGCAAGGTACTATTGGCCTACACTATTTCAAGATGCCTACAAATGGGTGCGTAGATGTGAATTGTGTCAGTAGTTCGTTAGAAAGCCTAAACTTGCTACATTACCCCTTAAGCTATTAATAATCGAAGAGCCTTTTAAATAGTGGGGTATTGACTTCATTGGCATAGTTAACCCATCTTTGAGTGCCGAACATGATTATGTCCTCATAGCAACTAATTACTTTACCAAATGGGTGGAAGCCATCCGAACCAAGCATGTTATGTCTGAAGTGGTGTGCAATTTTCTTAAGGAAAATATCATCTCCTAGATTTGGGTTCCACTCAAAATTGTATCAGATAATGTAGCTTATTTCTCTTCACATGAAATTACTCAATTTTGCTTTTATTATGGAATTATCCTATCCCACACTTTAGATTATTTTCCACAGGGAAATGGCCAAGCAGAATTGAGCAATAAGAACCTGGTCACTATTATCAAGAAATTGGTAGATGACAATTAGAGAACTTGGCACAAAGCACTATTTGATGCTTTATGGGTGGATAGGATTACACCCAAGAGGGCCATAGGCATGTTGCCATTCCAACTTCTATACGGCTTGAATGCGGAGATACCTATCACTCTAGAACTATCAGTGCTCAGGTTAGCCAAAGCAATCAAAGATTCAACCTTTAAAATTTTGATCAACAAAAAGATCATGTGTCTAACTGAATTGAATGAATAGCGAACCATGGTGGTGGACCAAATTACGACACATCAAAATTAGGTGAAGAAACTTTTTGACAAAAGAGCTAAGGTTCGTGATTTTCAAATCGAAGATCAAGTCTTGTTGTGGGACAAGAGGCAAGAATTGAAGGGAATGCATGGCAAATTTAACTCTTTATGGAGAGGTCCATTTACCATTTGACAATTATATGGTGAGAATAGCTTCTTGTTGGAGTATCAAGATGGAGCACCGTTTGCACTACCTCACAGTGGGTAGCATCTGAAGCTTTTTAATCCTTAAAGTTTAGATGGATCCACTTGTATATTTGTATAGTTTTTACATTGTGTTTGTTTTCTTTCATTTTTAGTGTGACTCCATAGCCCAATGGCTTGGATGAAGGCACTTAGAGACTGGTTTCTACTCCTGTTGATTGATTTGATCAAAAAGAAGTTCCCCAACAAGAGCTAGCTATTGTTTCCAAAATTAGCTCAGCTCATTTTTTTTGAAAAACCCCCTGCAAAACTTGTCCGTTTCACCCTTTGTCTCTCTAAGTTCATTTTTTGAGATGAGTTTTTCTCATTCTCATATTTTCTCAACTGACATCATTCAAAGTTCGTAACATCTTTTCATTACATTTTCTCCAAAATGTAAAATTCATTACGGTCTCGATGTGACTAGGGGACCAAATTTTTCTTTACCTAGAGTTAGCCTTATTTCTTTTATAGTAATGCATGGGTGGCAATTTTTGCCATCAGTGCATTTTTCCTTTATGCCATGCAAGAGTGGAAAATTTTTTTGCCCTTGCATCTGGAATGCAAGAGCAGCAAAATTGGTTACCCCTACATTTTTCTCCCTTACTTGCAAGAGCGGTTAATTTTGCTGCCCCTACATGTCTTTGGAATTTTTCAGTGTAGGAGCGGCAAATTTTACCACCCCTACACTGCCTTGATTTTCATACACGGTATTTATGGCTGCACACGTCGAGTGGTTGGGGCCAATTTTTTCCCCATTTAATCCATTTTTGGTCCATTTGGATTCATTTCTTCCACTCCTCCTACCCTCTGCCTCTGTACAATCCAACAAGTGGGAAAAAGTGCATTTCAATAGATTTGAGCTTGTGGTGCACATTATTTTCTAGGTAGGTCTTGTTTTTGCATTTTTTTTTGTGTTCTTCCTTTGCTTTTGTTCTTCTCTTTGTCTATTTTTGTTTTTTTGTTGTGTTTTCCTTTTTTCCCCCTTCCCTTCCTCTTCCCACTGAGCTCTTTTCCTCCTCCCTTCCTACGCGTCGCCCATCCTTCCTAACCCATGCTAGGGTGGCAAATTATACCACCTTCCCTTCTCTCCTATGGATTTATACCTGCAAGCGCAGTGGATTTCACCACCTCAACCGTATTGTCCCCCCCTCACTTGTAATGGTAGAAAATTTTGTTGTTAATATAGGTCGATGCATCTAATGTGCAAGGGCAGCAAATTTTGCCACCCTTACACTCTTTCTTTTAGCATGTCCAATGTGCAAGAGTAGCAAATTAGTCTTAATAGAGCTGTGTAGGAAGATTATTATCATACACGCTAAGAAAATGGAATTGAAAAAGCTAGGTTTTAGGTTCCCAATAGAAATTGGTAGATACTCAGTTTTGACTACTACCAAAGCAAAGGTAATGGAGACAGAAATGCCACTAGTTACAATGAAGAAGTTCAAGAGAAGGTCCAATTTTGACTATAGGGGTGTCAAGGATATGATTCAAAGAAAGACTCAGTTTCATGAGCCCATGAATGAGGACATCTGGGTAGACTTGAGAATAGTGGAAGAAATCAGAAGGATGGATTATAGCAGGCTGACTCTAGAGCAGATTGAATATCTGAGGCTTGCAAATATTTCCCCTAGTCTGGTTGATGATAAAAATGTAATCAATAGTAGATACCTAGCTAATAAGGTCTATGACTCTCCTCTTCTTCCAATTCAGTGGTCCCAAAAAGAATTGACTTCTTTGACAAAGAGATTCGAACCAATATTGGCTAACACCAATGATTGGTTAGCGGCCAAAGGGATCACATTGAAGGAATTCATTATAATATCAAAGGCTAAATTCCAAATAGAAATAAGGAAGAAGGCAAAGAATAGGACTAAGAATAAAGGCAACATTCCTTCTCCATCTAGGCCTCACAAGCCTAAAATCATCTTTGTGTCTAAGAAATCAAAGGTTGTTGAGGAACTAGAATCAACGGCTAAGGGGGTTGAAGAACAAAGCACTCAAGAACATGTAGCACAACAGATGGAGATAGATGACAAGCCTTCAGAGTAGTAGATAATTGAGCCTCTATCTCCCCAAGAAGGGGCACATCCACTTGCAGGTATTTCTTCTTCACCACCTCAATCCCATGTGGCATCTCCTTCACCTCTTTCTCCCATCAGTGTTCCTTCTTCTAGAGCCACTTCTTTTGGATTTATGTTTGGTGATCCTCAAGGTGCTTCTGGAGACATCCTTCACTCCTCAATTTTTATCCCTAGTCTGGCATCTCCTTCTTTCAATATTAGAGAAAGTTCCACCATTGACCAACCAGTAGTTGATATAGTTTCACTTATTACTCCCACTGCGCCCGTTATTCCCACTAGCAGTGCAGACATTACCCCAATGACACCAGCCGTAGGGACTATTGCCATGGTAAGTGCTTCTACTCTCCCACCTTGGTTGTCAACTTTCACATCCAAAAGGAAGAAGCTAGCCATCTGTACAGATGACTTTGATTTTGGCAAGATAGTGCCAGTGAAAGATAAGACCCCTAAGAGACCAAGGATCCTTTCAAAAATAGTTGAGTAAAATGGGCATAAATTTTTGGAGATAGCCAAACCTCCACAGGATGCAACCCTTGAGGGTTTTGACATGAGCAGTTATTCCATTTCTCATGTTGAGTTGGGGAAAGTCACTCACAAGGGTGCAAAGAGTGACCTACAGTCTGGAATGGATATCATGGTCCAAAAAATTCATAGGGAAAAGGAGATGAAATATTACTATAAGGCAAAGATAGAACAATTGACCATGGTAGTCAGGAAATTCACTCTTTCTCCTAAAGCAACAACCCCAGAAGCCTTTTCCATAGATGATCCTATTATCCAAAAAGTAGAGAAAACTTATGTGAAAGGGAAAGTGCTAGAAGATTATATTGAAAAGATGCATACACAAAGAATTTCCTTGCTTACAAAGGTTATTGAAAAGATAGAGAAGATGAATAAAATGAGGATAGATTTAGAAGACCTCATCTCTCTTATTTTTCAAGATATTGATAGTACAAATAAATATCTTAGCAAGTGGATAGAGATGAAGGATCTAAAGAAATGCACCTTGATATCCATTGGCATCATTTTCAGCAAAGATTCCTATGTTGAAATCAAGGAATCACTGATATATAGAATCTAGGTGCTTAAGGAGATGATCAAAGATCTCAAGTCTTCTAAGGATGCTAGTGAGAAAAGTGATAACGGCCTGTTGAACAAACTAGAGGAATTGCCTTGCGACCTCATCTCTAGAGATAATCAATTTCTTACAGTAGAAGAGATGATTCAAGAATTCAAAGGCATGATTTGAAGGGATTTCGAAGAGAAAGCATTTTCAATGAATTCTGTGGATAACATCTTAGATACTCAGTTGACTCTAGATAATCTAAGAGCCAGGTTAACTAGTCATGCCAAAGAAATCATAGCATTGAAAGATGCTACGATCAAAGCTAGAGTGATCTTCAAAAACACCATTACACTAGATGGTATAGGAATTCAGGCATCTATCATGATGTATGATGCTCATCTAAAAAAGTCTGGCAATAGGAGTTGAATCATTTCTTCGTTCTCTCTTCTTCCTCTCTTCTCATGTACTTTTGTCATATAAAATTACATGCACCTTTGTAATATGTAATTACATGTGAAAATTTTCAAAAATATCTCAAAGTCAAAGATGACTCATCTTTGACTAGATATTTTAATATTTTAATCTTTTTCCAATTTTGAAGGTTTCTCCCTATATATAGAGGGAACCTCTTTTGTAAAGTATCTCTAGATAATTGAGAGCAAAAACACTGCTAAAATTGAGACACTTCTTGAGACTTTGTGCTCGACTTGTAAATCATATTTTATCAAATGAATGAGAAACAAGTTTATTTCAGACTTTGTGTTGAAGTAATTTGTATTATTTAAGAAATAGTTCTTATGTTCTCTTTCCTAATAATCTCTTATATGTTCGATTTAATAAGCAAAGTGTGTGTATTGAAATTATCTAAAGACGTTTCTAAAATATAAAATAAATACTTTGAGCTACTTTTATCTTGGTGACCCTTTTATCCATTGTAGTTTTAGGTGAAGACTTTGTGCTTTGTTTCACTCTATTGTTACGCGTGTTTCAAAACAGTGAAGGAGGCAACGGAAGACTTTGTGCTTTCATAGGTTTCCTTGTGGACTTTGTTACTACTTCAAGATATTTTTTGCTCTGCACTGGATACCATTCCTGAAAGAAGAGGAATGATTTTATCCATCGACCTGGACTTCCCTCTTTTGTTATTTAGACATCATCTCTGAAAAAAGAGAGATAGATGGTGTTATACTACCCTGAGTATTATTCTCTACTTACTTATATATACATATAGCATATAAGTGATTTATAGGGAACCTCCCCTTGATGAGAGGAGAGATTTATCTCATTAAGATGTGGTAAACTTACACTTTTTGTGGCATAAATCTCCTTGTACTATGGTTGATATACCCATTTTGTCACCAGTAAGCTGGCCGACAAAATATTCACCCAACAGAGTGTACATGTATTTTTTATGTATAAAAAATATTAAGGGATTCAATTTAGAATATTCATGGCAATATTCATGGCTTTGGACCATAAGAACTAGGAGGAATGTTTATAAAATGCAACGTTGTTCTAGCCATCTCAATAATGGTACAATTTTTCCTTTTAGTAATATAATTTTACTAAGGGGAATAAGGAGTTATTAAGTTCCTTTAAATACCATATTTAATGTAAAAATAATTAAACTCTTTACTAATATATTCACCACCATTATCAATTTTTTATCTCTTAATATAAAAATCAGATGCATTTTCAACAAAAGCTTTAAATTCTTTAAATTTAGACAACACATCAGATTTATTTTAATAAAATATGACCAAATCATTCTACCATAATTATAAATAAATATGATAATATAAAAATAACCATTAAGAGATACATATTCAATGGTTCCTACAACATCACTATAAAATCAATTCTAAAAGATGTGAGGAATTCACATCATGATTCTTGTGAAAAAGGGGTTAGTATATTGCTTACCATGTAACCCTCACAAGTTTAAAGATGAGAAGGTATAGAAGGAAATCCCAAAAAAATATTCTTTGTAGACATAACATGTAAACTTATAAAATTAACATGTCCTAATTTTTCATGCCATAATTGAGATTCATTCTTACTATGTAGTGAAAGAAAATATGTCAAAGGAGAGAAGATATATAAACCATTATTTTGAACTTCTTTAACAATTAAGGAACCAGATTAATTTATAATGGACTATATATCTTTAAATAATGTTACAATGAAATTATCATTTGTAAGTTGAGAATAAGATAGCAAATTCTTTTTAAACTTAGGTACATAAAAAACATCATTAATTACAACATTTGATAACATTAATTTTCCTTATTTAGTTGTTTCTAAAAATAAATCATATTCTAAGTAAATTATTTCAAAGATATCTCTAGAATCACATAGAGTATTAGATAATCAAGTCATATGGTGCGATGTGTCTCTAACTAAAATCCATTCATTTTTATTTAAAGTAAATAAAGCAGCATATAAAGCAATAATATTCTAATCCTAATTAATAATCTAATTAGGGTTTTGATTCCTCTACTTATTTTGATTAAATTTATTCCCTTTGTTATTTTTAAAATATTTATTGTTATTTCTATCTTTATTTTTATAATAAGTTTTCATTATATGACTAAATGTACCACATAGATTGCAATTCCCATTAAACTTAGATTTATGATTCTTATTACCATATTTATTATTCCTATTTGAGTCAGAAGTAGAATTAGGAATAGATTTTTGGTTCTTATTGTTATCAAAAATAGTAATTAAGGTGAGAAGTGCCTAAGTGACATTCTCGTTAGAATCAAAATTGGTCAAAATCTACTCTTCTTGAATCACAAGAGTAGATAATGTCGTAAGGTTAAGGATATCTTGCTCAGTTTGATACTTAGAATTCAAAATTTAAACAAAAATTATAAACTTTTCATGAATATTTAATTGAATGATAAATAAAGCAATTGATCCTGAATCCAATTATATTTACAATCATCTAACTAAAATTTAATATTATAGTTATAGTTATTTATGTTTCTATAAATTATGCTTTAATGTAAATTTTCTAAATATTATAGTTATTTTCATTAAGCATTTGTGATTTATCTAAAACAAAATTAGGTGAAGTTATGATTCCTCTTTAAAATTACAGTAAATAAATGCTTAAAATGAAACTTTTTATTGTGAATTTTAATTTTTTTACGTAA
The DNA here is from genome assembly GCA_037957365.1 of Torreya grandis. Lineage (NCBI taxonomy): Eukaryota > Viridiplantae > Streptophyta > Pinopsida > Cupressales > Taxaceae > Torreya > Torreya grandis. The sequence continues at coordinate 1,169,314 of JARHVA010002850.1, forward strand.
AAATAGATTTCAAGTGTAAATACATGATGATTGTTTAATTTAATTCTAGACAAAGTAATATAATTACAAAAAATTATGATAAAACATGTCACAAGTGTCACTAAAATCCACTAATATAAACATAATTATTTTAAAATAAAACTTTAAATGATTTTTTTATCTATTTTCCAAAATAAATTAAATCACGCATGCACGTATACTTAATTACACAATTTGATGCCAAATAATGCAAAAAATTAAATTAGAGTTGCACTAAACTAGGTGTCAAAAGAGTAATACTCAAAACAACCACCTAAATAATATTATTTAAAAAGTTATAAAATTAATAATAGGAGACTTCAAAACACAAAATAAGATACGTATATGTTTTTAAAAGGTGCCAAAACTTAGATATTGACTCATCACATGACTATGTTTGACAAAACATTCACTAGGTTGAAATTTAAAACAAGTTTGACAGGTTAACTAGAGTTTTAAATGTATGAAAATTTAGCATGTAAACCAAAAAAAGAATTCAATTTAAATTTAATTTAAAATTTCATTTGACCAATTAAAAAATATTTATTTTAGGGTTTTTTGAACTTGTAACTATTGGGAGAAGAAAATAGATAGTAAGTTTGTGCAGGATATTCTTTTGATATTCATGTGTTATGTATTTAGTTTTTTGGATATATGTATATTTTATCCTATCTTTACGACTTGTAATAGGTTAGAATATTAATAGACTCATGTTTTGACACCAAGTATGAGAACATTGTGAATATTCATAGACTGTAAATGACTATATATATGTATGTTTGTAAGAAGACAGTTCCACCTTTGAAAAGATCAATAGATTATATTTTAGTTATGGTTACCTATTGTGTTTCTTAATTTGTTCCTTTTATGTGTTATCATGTTTAATATTTTGCTTAATTTCTATCCAGTCTAATATTAATGTTCTATAATTGTTAATGAATTACTTATTATTCCTAATTCTTACTTAAACGCATAATAATTCATCATTATTATGCTTTTATTTTCCCACCTTATGTATGAATTATTTGCACTATCTTTTGCACTAAATTAAAACTTAGTTATCCTCATCCTTTGCATGTTTTGATGCTCTAAGAACCTCTACTAACAATGGTATGGTGAGCATGAAAACACTCCTTCCAGAGGAAACTTTACTAAGATGGTTATTAGGGCAGAGAGATATTGAGACATGGTTAGACCAAAAAGTATGTAACTTCATAGAAGAATCCAAATGAACTGATCTTACCACACAATAAACCATTCAATAGCATATCTATGGAGAAATTTATGAAACATTTTGGTGCCAGTTACCTGAATTGATAACTAGTTAGTTATCATGATTAGAATACTACTAATTTAACTCAAGAGTGAAATAAACAATCATTTGGACTAAAGAGAAGATATACTGGTTGAAGAAATGAAAACTAACTGGATGAGGGTAATAAATTACTGGGTTGCTACCACTATAGACAAAAACATTACTGAGTTTGTAGTACAAAGATACACAATTTTTGAAGTTGTGTAGGACTTGTTTGTCCAAAGAATTAGAGAGAAATTTTTGTATTGACTACCTCTTCTTATGAAGATGTTGGTTGTGGACAAGTCTATGGTGCTTACTCTAGCCAATATGGATTAGTCACTTTGGTCATATGGGGGTGTGTGTGACATGATGGTGAATGATGGTTAGATGAGTAAGGCTTGAACCTAAATCTAGAATAAAGACATAAGGGAAGAAGAGTCAGAAGAAAAGTCTAGATTTAAAATATGAACTATGACAACAAAATAGATGGAATAAATAGAAGAATACACAGGTATTTATCAGTAGAGTTAAGATTAGTAATAAACTAAGTGATGAATGAGTAATAAGATGTGATGAGCATGATGAAAAAGAATAAGAACAAATGATGAATGATGAATGAATAAGATGATGAATTTCAGTAAATAGAAAGAAGTGATGAAGAATAAGATGAAGAAGTGATGTTTGAAGAAGAAGGTGAGAATAGTTTATAACTAGAGTAGTTAGATGATAGATATAGTGCATAGCTACAAGAATGGGTATTATCAAAAGAAGGACATGAATAATTTAGAAAATAAATAGAACACAATCACATTAATCATAGGTTCAAGCATAATAAAAGAATAAATTATAAGAAAGAATCATTCATGAAAGGAACACATGTCCTTATAACCTAATTTCTTATATTCCAATAAAAGTTTTCAACTAGCAAACAGGAAGACAATAGTTGGTAAGGTTTATTTATATAACAAGTGCATCATTAGGGTACTAAAATTCAAAATAAATCAATTAAGAAGTATTTGAAGGCCATAGGGCTTGTTAAAATAAATTAAAGAAAATAAGGAAGCGTAGAAAAGAAAAGTGCGCACATTGACTCTCCTAGTGCATAGAGTAGTACACAGGTAGGATCACCCAAGACATAGCCTCTTATAATATTTTCATATTAGATTCCATTGACACCATTTTACAAAATGGGTCATTTAGGAGGATTCATAAACCTATAAATCTATTATGGGTATACAGAAACTAAATATTAATTATGAACCTATGAAATGAGTTGGCAAGCTAAGGCCATTACTAATGAAGCTATCCAAAAGTGTGAGTTAGTAGGGAAACTAGTCATAAGATCACTTGAGTTTATATACCAAAAATATGTTTAGTAAGAAATTCTATATTAGGTTAAGGAATGGCTCATCATAGAGTTTAAGATATAAAAATATATAAACTAGACTATTTAGGACTTGAAGGAGATGTTGATGCCTAAATGTATAACATAAGTGCCCAGAGTGTTAAGAAACACTTCTCATTTTATAATTATATAAATTCAATGCATGATTTATGGGTTATGATAATCATATTATCTATTGGTGGAATAGAGGTAGAATAATTGAATATTTCACAATATTTATAGTAAGTGGTGGTTGGGATCCATTGTGGGTAAATAGCATATCTATGTAAAATATGCAAAATATTGTGCTAAAAATAGTGACATATGGTAAATAACTAATCTAAGATGTATATTTACAATGAAAATTAAAATAAGGTGATTAGGTTAAAAAAAGAAGCAAAAGGAAGGTTAGGACAGAAAGAAAGATGTTATTGGTCTTGTTACAAACATTATGACAAAGTTCAAATATCTTCTGCACATGTATTTAACCAATGTATGAGGTGAAACAACTTAAACCCAAATCACAACATACATTAGGAAAGCTTCAAATTAAGGTATGAAATGATTCAAATGAGAACCAAACTCACTTTAGAGATTCACACTTGTAAGCAAACAACATTAGTCTAAATGCAAAAGAAGTGCAGAAAACAAAATAAGCCTAAGAACCTTCAACTAATCTACCATAAGCACAAACTAGAAACTTTACATTTAGGATACACATCTAGAATTAATAGGAACCATTTAAATCTAAAATTGAAACCATATAAGTGAGAGATAAACCATATAACACTTCACATAAACAAATACTAAACAATCTTTGTATAGTTCCTTGCTTATATTAATTGCTCAAAGTTTATAAAGTAATTTGGTTATAAGAACTCTCCCCTTCTTTAAAAATGGAAATTCTCCTTTTATAGGATCTAAGGAAGCATGTTTATCATTCCTAATTCAATTAAATTTATACATGTGTATGAACAAGTGTCCTTTTTGTTACATTCTAGAAAAAATGATCTTTTCATTTTAAGTGACTGACCTATAGACAATGTGCTCTTACAAATTGCACATGTTCATTTAAAATAATATCCTATTTCACAACACTATACAATACTAGTTACAATAAGAATATTATTATTTCACTTGATTTAGGACCTAATGGCTACTGTAAGATCTTTATGATTCCTTAATGGTCTCATCTTCAAGCTACTTGAGGATAATTATTACTTCAATGCTTAGTTAGTTCAAACATTATGAGCTCAGATCCCAACTCTTTATAATACCAGGTTCGTAGAGTTTTCAACTTGGCCAACTACATTCATACAACTTTAAAATGGCATTTTTATGGTATCTTGGGTCATTTTGTTCATCACTATCCATTACCTTTTAAAATTTAGATCCAAGTTTACTGTGTTAAAAGTGACATCCGCATGGCCATCATTTGATATATGCAAGAACATCTTTGCTAATCACATGACCATTAATTTTAACCACATGATCAAGGCTCATTGCTATGTTAAAATTGACATCCTCATGATCATAATTTGATGTTTGTGGGAACATCTTTGATGGTCATGTGACCATTAATTTTAAACACATGATCCAGGCTATTTACTATATTAATATTGGCATCTTCATGACTATCATTTTACATCCATGAGAACATCTTTGATAGCCATGTGATCATATATTTTAACATAGTTATGGGTACTATTCACCAAGTTTGCCACTTTTCATCTTTTGGTTTGCTCTATATTCTACATGTGCCACATGTCAACTGCCTGGTGCTTTATTTTAATAGCTTTGACTTGATCTCACTCTATTTAATCAAGGTCTATACATTATAATGTGTATCATAGACTTGGATATGAGTATTCGAATACAACTGGTCATTTAATTTTATAAAGATTAATTTAGGCTCAATAGCATGTATAAAGGACTTAGGATAAAAATGATTAAGCTAAGTTCTTTTTAAATTATACAAGACCCCATGAATTTAAAAAGGACTTAACATAAATACTTTGGACCACAGTTATGTTCATATTAATAAATGTGAATATTTTAGTCTAAGGTTTTTAGGCTAAGTTTTCAACACATTAAAAGGACCCCAATAATAATAAAAGGACCTAGGTACGAAGATTTTGGACCCTGCTAAGATAAAAGGGACTATGTGATATAAAATAGACTAAATGTAGGAATTTTAACATAAGGTTTGGTTGTGTTAAAAAATATGACCAACATTTAGGATAAAAATTAAACTAAGATCATGGTATTATAATTTATCCCTACTTAAATTCATATGAAAGGTTTCCATCAAATTTAAATTTGCATTAAAAGGTCCAGGTAAAACATTAGTCTAGGTTTTAAAAACATGGATTTAATTAGTCAATTATAAACCAAGGTTAGTAAAATATAAATTTAACATTCAAGAACAAAACCCTAAGCATACCCATTCCCAAATAAGCTCCATTAAACCTGTAACTTAAAACATAAATATTCAATGTTAGCACCTTAGATAAGATTAAAGTAGAACCATGAACAAATAAGTCAGCCAAACCATGGTTTGGATGATATTCAAAGAAAATTAATGTGCAATCATGCTAACGACACTTTGATTAAGTGGATTTTAATATTTAAGGAACAAATTTTCAAAATTTGACACATGGGTTACCATTTTTTATAAATGGGGGTATGTTGACCTCAATAAATTATGACTCATAGGGGAAACATAGTAATATGTTAGAGTTCAACGACTCTGGTTTAGACTAATAATTAAGATACTTAATTTGATCATGCACTATTATTAATATTAGTTCATGTTTAGAACAAATTTTGCATATGAATAATTAGGATCAAACATCAAAACTCATTCATGCCCTATGTGTGCTTTGATTCCACTTATTGATTACCAAAGGATTTAGAGAACAAATTCCAAGTTCATGACTTTAATCATTAACACTAAATTTTAGCATGTTTAGATATTCATTAAGGACCATGATTTTCTCAAGAAAGTCTTAGGCATTGCTCTGCTTCTATCCAATCATTCATATCCCTGCTAGAGATACCTTTGGCTCTGCTCAAGGCCTTACTCCACTGTCAACTAGGCATTCATAGCCTTGATGGAGATTACTAGAATCACCTTTTCTTGGAAATATTTTGATTTTGTAGTATGATCTTATTTTATGTATTTTTAGATCATCATTGGATTTCAAGCAATGTTGGGAACTAGGTTAGCCAAGTTTAGGGATTTGGTCAAGTGTTTGATTTTTAGACAATCATCTTTGGTTGAAAACTTTGTCTCAAGAAATTAATGTTTTTAAAGTACAAGCATGATTGTGTCCTAATAGTTTAGCTTTCATCTTACATGTACAATCCTTCTTAAAACCAAGATTAGATTAAAACAAGGTTTAAAATCTCAAAGAATAATTTAATTATCCATTAGAATTTTTTAGTTTCTCTAAACTATGACATTAAGTTGATATTTTAAGAATCCATGATCAACTAATGTTAAGAAGTCATACTTGCATGTAAAAGAAATTATTTAAAAGCAAGGAACAAAGTAAGAGAAAACAAACAAATATATATATAAATTATATATAAATAAGGGATAGGAAGTAAAATTCAAGAAACATGGAACAAAAAATAAACCAAACTAAGCCCTACACTAACTATATAAAATACTCATCTCCCAAATCAAATAGAAAATTATTTAGCCTACTACAGAACCTTTAAGTATGATTGCTTTCATTTAGTGGCCATAAGAATATTTATATATTTATGTATTATAGGTGATGTATTTTGGTCTCCTACCAATATTTTCAAATGCATGGACTGAATATGTGAATCTAAGACCTAATCATATTTTTCATAAATCCTCTTGCTTTGTAGTAGGAGTGCTAGTTCTACTCTATCCATAGATAGATAGTGTCCTATATCATCTTCACTCAATAATGGTAACTTGGCTAGTACCCTTAGACTAATGTCTTCATTAGGTTCTTTCTGAGGTGGACATGGACTACCAATCTTTGTACAAAAATATTTCAAGTCATCTCAAAAGGCTTCTTCATCCTGATCAACTAAATGGAGTTCATCTAGAATCTCATCATCAAAAACATGTTGGTCACATATTTTTAACCCTTTGATGGAATCATATGAATTTTCATGATCTGTTTCACCTGCTTCATCTTCATTTTGGATAAATAGAGGTATCTCTTCTATCTAATCAAGCTCCAACTTATCTTGGTTTAGGACCTTCAAAATAATATCATCTTATAAGAGCTCTAGATCATTGGTGAAATCCTTAAATTAAGCATCCATGTGTTATTTCATCCCATCATCTACCATCTCTAACACTTTGATTCCATTTAAGAAATCATGGTATGACCTCTGTCAGTGATCATCTTCTTCATGGGTATTCTCCATTTCAGAAATAAACCTTTGTGGGTTATTATTATAGATACCTTCTAAAAAAATAATCTTGTACTTGACCCATATATATTTTTGGAAACTTTTCTTCTTCAGTAGTATCATTAATTTCAACAACATCTTCGTATGAATTATCATCATAGCTATCTTTGAAAGATAAGTTAGCTTGTATTTGATTTTGTTCATGGGATTACTCATCCTGAGGAGCTATTCCTTTTTTTAGACTATCTTCAAGCTCACTTTCCTCTTCATATTCATATTCAAATGGAAAATCAAAGGCCTATATGAAACCTTGAGATGTTCTTGCAAACCTAGATGTCCTTGTAGCAAAGTCTTAATTAGGTATAATTTTAGAGGTTTTAGAAATATTGAAATGATCAACCAAAACAATATCCTAGAAGCTTATTTGTATATTTTTAGATGATTTATTATTATTGTCATTATGAGACCCATCTAGAGGCCTATTGAATCTTTGAGAAGCATAACTCCTATCAGAACCTTCCATTGTATTTCTTACTTATTTTTGCAATTGAATAAAATTAGTGCTCATTTTTCAAACCATTTCTAATATCGAGTCATTTGAATTTTTTGGTGTCTTAGGATCATGAATTGGAACATTACTATTAGCTATAGGCACTAGAGTTATATGATTTTGTGGATAAAATCCACTAGAATTACTACTCAAAAATATTTTGGCTAGGATATATATGACTCAAGGGAAAATGGTTCTAAACTAGTATTAAAGTAGGTATACTAGGAATGACATTCTAGATGGGCCAATTTGAATTAACATTGGGCATTAAATACATCATTTGACCCTGAGGTTGCATTTGTTCATTAATGATCATGGATTTAGAGTAAGCTTCAATCAATGTGTTTATGACTATAAGAGACCTTTTCAATAACATGTAGGTCATGGGGTCTATAGCATCATTATAAATTTATAAGGCTAAAGCCTCATTGGGTCTATAAGGGGCTATGGTTCTATTGAACATTTTTTGGAACTAAGCATTAAAGGCTCTAATGGTTTTATTAACATCCCTTCTAATTGTGGTTAATTATTGATATAAAACATAGGGACTAATAATCTTTCCAAATTGATCAATGATGATATTTTTAAAGTCATTCCAACTAGTAATGCAATCCTCTAGATGGTTAAGAAACCATTCATATATGGCATTTTTAAAAGTAAATAGAAATAACCTTTAGGCTACATCTTTATGAGTCACATTTATAAATATTAGAATATATTTTAAACTTATAAAATTCTCTTCATTTGTGACAACATTAGGATTGAAAGAGGGTAAAGACCTTTCAAGATTTTGAGGAAGATCATGCACTATACCTGATATATTGATTAAAAAACCACCAAGCCAAAAGCCATACCTTGAAAACATGAGTACCTTGAACTGGTGAACTATTTGAGACTTTGGGAATATCACTCACCTAAGCCTCACATTGGGAAATTCTAGCTTGTGGCTTTGAAACCTATTTAAAATACAATGCATCAAACTAATCTTTGTAAAGAACAATGATTAATTTTGCATGTTAAGCTAATTTTCCATAAATATATGTAGCACATGATTATCTATAACTAAGATATCTCAAAGATACATCTATAATAATGAATGAAAGTGATATTTACATCTCTAATCTCAAATGAACTCAAATTTTCAAAGAACTAGTCAATCTTATAGAATTATTATTACTAACCTTAAACATAGGAAATACACAAAGTATGAAGTACCTTTGCATGAATGTCTATGTATCTTCAAATAATATTGATCTCTGGCTAAAGCAAGCCTAAATACTGGTCTAAAACCATAAATATCAATGATATTTACATAATTATGCTCAAATAAGTACAAACATGCAAAGAATACATCAATCTTTGGACATAATTCACCAAAATGAGCAAAGATTATACAAATTCATAAATATTTAACTAGGGAGGCCCTCCTTCAAGCATCAATGAAACTCCTCATGTTGATGCCCAAATAATTACCAAAATTTCCTTGATTATTAATAAACACTTCTCATTTTAGAATTTTAGGAATTCAGTGCATGAATTGCAGGTTGTGTTTTTCCTATTATATGTTGGTGAAATAGAGGTAGAATAAGTGATTATTTCATAATATTTATATTAAGTGTTGGTTGGGAGACACCATGGCCAAATATTAGATCAATGTAAAATATGCAAAAATAGTATGCTAAGAATAGTGAATTATGGTCAAGAACTAATCTAAGATGGATATTTACAATGGAAATTAAACTAAGGTGTCCAGGTTAGAAAAAGAAGCAAAAGGAAGGGTAGGGTAGAAAGAAGTATTTTATTAGTCTTGTTATAGACATTATGACAAAGTTCAAATATCTTTTGAACATGTATTTAACCATTGTATGAGGTGAAATAGCTTAAGCCAAAATCACAACATATATTAGGCAAGCTTCAAAGGAAGGTATGAAATGACGAAAAGATGAACCAGACTCACTTTAAATATTCACTCCTATAAGCACATAGCATTAGCCCAAATGCTAAATAAGTGTAGAAAATAAAATAAGCCTAAGAACCTTAAAATAATCTATCAGAAGTACAAATTATCAACTCTGCATTCAAGATACACATCCAAAATCAATAAGAACCATTAAATTTCGAAATTGAAACCAGACAACTGAGAAAGAAACCATATAACTCTTCACACAAACAAATACTGGATAATCTTTGTAGAATTCCTTGCTTATAGTAACTGTTCAAATTTTACAAATTAATTTGGTTCTAATAACTCCCCCCTTTTTTACAAATGGCAATGTTCTTTTTATAGGATGTAAGGAAGCATGACAATCAGTCCTATTTTAATTACATTTTTTCATGTATAGGGATAGGTGTCCTTTATGTTACGTTCTAAAATAAATGATATTTTCTTTTAAAATGATTAACCTATAAATAATATTCTCTTATAAATTACACATGTTCATATAAAATAATATCCTATTTTAGAACACTATACAATGTTGGCTACAATAGGAATATTCTTATTCCACTTGATTTAGGACCTACTAGCTATTATAAGATCTTTATGATTCCCAGATGGTCTCATCTTCAAGATGCTCAAGGATAATTAGTGCTATAATGGTGTAGTTAGTTCAAACATTATGAGCTCAGATCCTAACTCTTTATAATACCAAGTCTGTAGAGTCATTGACTTGGCGAATTACACTCATACAGCTTTAACATGGCATTTTCATGGTATCACGAGTCATTCTATTCATCATTATCTATTGTCTTTTAAAATTTGGATCCAAGTTTATTGTGTTGAAATTGAAATTCATGTGGACATCATTTGACATCTTTAGGAATGTCTTTTATGGTCGTGTGACTATCAATTTTAACCACATGATCAAGGCTCATTGTTATGTTAAAATTGATGTCTGTATGACCATCATTTGACGTCCATAAGAATGTATTTGATGGTCATGTGACTTTAAATTTTTAACATGTGTTCTAGGATATTTACTATATTAATATTTGCCTCCTCATGATAATCATTTGACATTTACATGAATGTCTTTGGTGGTTGTGTGACCATCAATTTTAACATAGTTATGGGGACTGTTCACCAATCCTACCACTTGTCATCTTCTAGTTCACTCTACATTCTACATGTGCCATCTGTCAACTACTTGGTGATTTGTTTGAACATATTTGACTTGATCTCACTCCATTAAATAAGGGTATGTACATTACAATGTGTATTGTATATTAGGATCTCAGTATGCGAACATGATTGGTCCCTACATTTTATAATGATTAAGTTAGGTTGGATAGTATGTATAAAGGACTTAGGATAAAAAAGATTAAGCTAAGTTATTTTTGAATTAACCCCATGAATTTAAAAAGGACTTAGAATAAAGACCTTGTACCATGGTTATGTTCATATTAATAAATATGAATATTTTAGGCTAAGTTTACAACACATAAAAATGACCCTGAGAATAATAAAAGGACCTAAGTATAAAGATTTTGAACCATGTGATATAAAATAAATCAAACGTAGGATTTTTAGTCTAAGGTTTGGTTGTGTTGAAAAACATGACCAAGCCTTATGATTAAAATTAAACTAAGATCATGGTATTAAAATTTGTTCCTACTAAAACTTAAATAAAAGGTTTCCTCCAAATTTAAATTTAAATTAAAAGGTCAAGGTAAAACATTAGTCTAGGTTTTCAAAACATGGATTTAATTAATCAATTATAAACCAAGGTTAGTAAAATATCAATTTAACATTAAAACATAAAACCCTAAGCATGCCCATTCCTAAATGGGCTCCATTAAACCTACAACTTGAAACACAAATATTCAATGTTAGAACCTTAGATAAGATGAAAGTAGAACCATGAACAAATAAGTCAGCCAGACCATGGTGTAGATGATTTTCAAATAAAAATAATGTAAAATCATGCTAATGGCACTCTTATTATGTGTATTTTCATCTTTAAGGAACAAATTTACACAATTTGACACATGGGTCCCCATTTTTTAGAAATGGGGATATGTTGACCTCAACAGGAGATAAGGCAAAAGCCAGGAGAATCAGTCTATGAATAAGATTGTAGATTCTTTGATGTGATTAAAAAGCTATAATTTACCTTAATAGACAAAGATAAAGTTACATGGTTCATCGAAGGACTGTATTCTAGAATTAGGTTTGCCACTGTGTAGACTCAATATGCTACTAAAGTGGATGTTATAGCTACTACCCTATGAGTAGAGAAAATTAAAGAATATGGAGAAGCTATTATTGCCAATTCCAAGATTGAAAATATGATACAAGATTTTATGAAGATAATGGAGCAATACCATGAGGAAAATAAACCTAAATTGAATCTATGGTGTATGGAGTGCAAAAAAGGACATTATAGGAATGATTATCCTAAGATCAAGATAAAATTCTAAGAAATATATCAAGTAGTGGGGCATGTAAAAATGTAGTGCCATATTCTTCAATAGTATGTTAATAATCCCTAGAATATATACTACAATTTTTATAAGTCAAATAATCATGATGAAAATAACCATAGGGCTTTGTAGGAGCTCAAAGAAGGCATCACCAAAAACATATTCTCCATCATTAAACAAAAAATTTCCTCGATGAAGAAAATTATTCCAGGCCCAGAGTTTGATGAAATTTGTGTGACCCAAATAGGTCCATAATGGATTCCTAGTTCACCATAATACTAGCCTCAAAGTCTGGCTAGTTGGACCCCTCCTTCATCGAGTTGGATACCACCATTTATGTAGTACTAGTATGTAGCACCCTAGAGCTCAGCCATGATGAAACAATAACAAATAAGTTAGACCTCACTAGCTACACCAAAAGATTTAGAATGAGAGATAATACCCAATAGCATCAGCATTGGACAACTGTATAGCAACAAGAAGGGTATAGAGGAGGATATCAGTCCAACAGAGGAAGAGTTAGGGTTGGGTATGGAGGAGGTTACCAAGGCGATAGAGGAAACAACTATCATTGGCCTCTTTTGCAATGCTACCTATATGTAAAGTACAATCATATATAATGAAATTTCCCATTCAATCCTCAAAGATAGTCTTATTATGCATACTATAGAATATATGACCAATACGATAAAATATTATCCTATCTTGGAGAAGAAAAAAAGGACAAGGCCATCTAGAATGTGAATATGGTGAGTTTATAGTTTAAGTGGGATGCATTCATAAACACTATTACATGACAAAAACATATATAAAAAGGTTTTCCTCCACTTAAAATGCCTCAAAATTAGGGAATCTAAAAAGAAAAATAGGATAAATAACCATACCTAGTTATAGAAAAGGGACTCATGTATGAAGCTACACAAATGTTTAAAAACATACAACATCAAGACACTCCTAAAATAGATGTTGTAGTAATAGATACTCAAATGTATGGCCAAATTATGCACATTATGTGTTAGGATGGAGTTATCACTATGCTGATAGGTATTTTAAAACTTTTAAGCATAATTCATAATGAAAACATCTCTTAAAATATCAAAACCTGCTATATAATTTATTAGCATGTGCACAACACGGATAATAAAAGATAGAAAAGATGGTTTGTTATGTCAAAATAAATAATCCCTAGGATTTATATGCATGAATTTAAATTGAGGTTGTAGGTTATGAAATTCCAAATGTTGCCTTTGATTTTGGCAACATAGTTAATATGATTCCTAGGTCTACATAGAATCTGCAAGTGGATTGGTGGTGTAGACAAAGTGAGTGGTGTCATGAACCTCATAATGCTCCACATCGATGGAAGTGATAAGGTTCCTTGCTCTGTCGTGGTGGGAGGACTTTCTAGGATTCTATGATTGGCTATCATTAAAAGACTTAGGAGAAGAGAAGGAATGGGATCTAGCTTATTTCCATTATTTCTTTCTTTCTTCCATTTTATGCTTTTCAAAATGAGGTTCACGGGTTATTCAGTCCTCAACAGAATAACCAATGGTATGGTGTTGATTGCTTCTCCTCCTCATCCTAGACCTCTTGCTTATATACCATATTACTAAATGTGGTTATCATGTCCTCTATGATTCCTAGTTATTAGCTATAGTCTAGTAAATCTTAGCTTAACTAACTATAAATGAGTTGATCCTATTGGTAGATTAGAATATATTGAGATCAAATTTATATAATTGACCTTGCATGGTGACTTTGAAGTCATTAACATGAAAATAGTATCAACACATTACCCTATGTTGGTTGGTAAGCAATGGTCATATGATGGTAAGATGACTATCAACATAGTGTAGAATAAATTAGAGGTGTGCTAAAGATATAAGGTTATCATCATTCCTCTAAGAAAATTTTACAAACCTTACATCATTTTGGTTGAACCAGACTCTCCATATGTTACACAAGAAACTAGCTAGATGAAGGTGAACTCTAATAAAAACCCAAAAGCTCTTAGTATAGTTAAGTGCAACTTCTTGTATGAGCATACTAAACCTCATTTATTATCATTAATCACTCAATATATAAAGACATATAAATAATGAAGACCCAAACTAGTAGTTACACATTTATTGGTAACCTAGTTTTTTATAGAATATTATGCACCCATGTCTATAAAATCCCCTACTCATTCAAAAGTTAACTTCTTCTATCAATCAAATGATCTTATGAAAGACTATATAGATCCAAACAGAGAAGGCATTTTGCCTTGGTAAATAGCTTCATCTATCAATGGAGACTCAAACACACATCTACTCAATTGGGCTCGAGGTGATCATGAACTCTAACCTATGGGAATGGTCTTTGCACATGAAAGATAACTTCCTATGTACTATGTAACTAAAGATATCAATGAGTTTATTATTCACTTAAAAGTTTAGGTACATATCATTAGCCAAAATTTTAGTGATTTGAATTATTCTCTAAATGGAGTTATAGATACATGGTGGGTAATTCATATAAATGACTAGCTCGAGTGGGATGATTCATGTGATCTCATGATTAGCAAGTTCCAACTACCATAAATCATCAAAAGTAATTAGACTTTCTTCCAAGAAGGTGAGTATACTAAAATTCATATCCATAAATGTGTTGAAGTTTGGAGTGAGGAACATGTGGAACCAAAGTAGTAGGTTCACATCTTCCATTATACATTTTCTCCTTTAGGATCAGCATGGTATATGCATCAAGAGCACAGGAGGGAGGAAAAGCATTGGGCATAGGTGCAAAGTGATTTCATACAAATGTTTGTTTTTTAAGATGAAAACCCTCTAGTTCATAATGCATTATATAAATTCAAACAATTATTATGCCATGGGTGCGTAGAAGACTTAAGCACCATAAAAAAATCCATGACATAGAAGAACATAGCTTTTAATGTCAACTTAGCATTACAAAGATATAAAAATGATAAAAAAGAAGAATAATCTCTTATGTAACCATACCAATGAATACAAGATGAAGAAGAGTCCATTAAGGATTCTGATTTTGATGTTGATCTAGATTTTATTGATTTATTTGAATTTAAATGGCCAGTAGAACCATTAAAGGACCTCAATGCAGAACCTACTAAAGAAGACAAGTTGTCTAGTATACAAATTATAGAACAAGAAGGGAAATAGAGGATACAAGAATCTATTGATGAAGAAAAGAACAAGATTTAATAAGATCCCATTAAAAATAATGTAGCAAACATGGGAACTAGGGATGCTCCAAAATTTATGCATATAGGTGATTATTGGATAGAAGCTGAATTTTTGAAGCTATGGAACTCCTGCAAGATTATCAAGGTGCCTTTCTTACTAAATTTTGAGAGGTTTGAGGATTTGATTCATCTATAGTTAAGATGCATATAAAAATTAAGGAGTGTCCATGGCCTACAAATAAATATCCATATAAGCTAAATCCAAACATTAAATTGAAAGTGAAGGTTGAACTTGATAGAATATAAGATGCATAAATAATCTATCCTATAGAAAAGGCATATTGAGTTATTCCCATGGTAGTTCATAAAAACAAAATAGGTTAGATCTAAGTATGTGGGGATTATTTCATTCTAAGTGATGCATGTGTAAATGATCCATTCCCAATTCCATTCACAGATAAATTTTTAGAATCTATCATAAGCCATGAAGTCTATTATTTCATGAATGGTTTCAAAAAATATCATCAAATACCCATCATAGAAGAAGACAAATCTAAAATGAATTTTACCATCAAATGGGTATCCTTTGTGTATAATTCAATGCCTTTTAGCCTTAATAATGCACCTATAATGTTTTCTCGCATAGTGGTGACTGAATTCAAGGACTTTATTCATGAATTCTTGGAAGTATATCTTGATAATTGGGTAGTCTTTTCCCTATTTAAAGAACATTTATCTAAAATACACCTCATGTTAGAATGATTCCAATATTTTTGCATTGATTTTTATTTATATAAATGCCTGTTCTTTATACCCTTTGGTCAACCAAGAAAAAATTGCCATAATTCTAAGTATGCCTCCACCCATTAGCTCCACTGAAGTGAAATATTTTCTAAGCCATTGAGGGTACTATCACAGGTTTATCAAAGGATATGTAGCTATTTCATCTCCATTAGAATCCTTACTACACAAAAGTGCAAAGTTTGTTTGGACTTTATAGTGCTTAGCAGTCATCTCCATTGGAATCCTTACTAAACAAAAGTGTGAAGTTTGTCTAGAATTTAAAGTGCCAAGAAGCATTCATTGAGATAAAGTAGAGATAAGTTATTACTCCTATCCTCATCTTTCCAAACTAGAGAAATACCTTTCATGTGCATGTTGATGATTAAATTATAACAAATGGTTTTGTGTTTGCACAGCCAGGAGATGGTAGACTCGACCATCCCATTCATTTTGCTAGTCAAAAACTATTTGATGTAGAGAATAACTACACAACAACTTAAAGAGAAGCATTAGCCAAAGTGTTCACAGTAAAAAATTTTGATATTATCTTATTGTGATACCATTTTAATTCTTCACCAATCACTAAGCTTTATGATACATTATCAACAAGCTGATGTTAGCAGGATGCATCTCTATATGGCTAATGTTATTTCAATAGTTCCAATTTTGTATTAATGTCAATCCAAGAAGAGAGAACATAGGACTGGATCATCTTAGCCACATTCTTAATAGCAAAGAATGATAAGAATTACAAGAAGACTCTCCTAATGCTCATCTCTTTCACATTTCTATGATTCCTAAAAATTTCAAAGTAATTACCAACTTCCTTAAATAAAAATTATTCTATGTGCACTCTCAATAATGAGACAAAAAGCAATTTTTTATTAGAGCCTTGCCATACACCATCATAAATGGGCTTCTTTATCACTTGGGGAAGGATGAAGTACTATGTAGAGCTATTTTAAAGCATGAATGACCTAAACTCTTATAGGAGGTACACTAAGGAGTCACAGGAGGAAATTTTACTAGAGAAACTATTGTTAGGAAGTTTTTACATAGTGGGTTATGGTGACCCAATATATTTTAGGTTGCACATAGAGTAACATAGCACTATGATGTCTACAAATGCATGGTTAAACCACTACAAAAACATGAAATGCCTTTGTATCCTTTGTTAGTTGAGAAACCATGTTAATGATGGGGCATTAACTTTATCAGACCTATCAATCCACAAAAAAAATGTAATAAAACAAGGTATATTATCATGATGACCAACTATTTTACCAAGTGGCTTAAAGTTGTTACGACACCTAGTTATGGTGTGAAAGATGAAAAAAAAATTCTCTATGAAATCATTATTATAAGGTTCAGATGCCCTAATGATATCATTAGTGATCGATGTATGCATTTCCTAAATAACACCATTAAGGCTCTTATTGAGAAATTTATGATTTCTCATCATAAAAGTAATACATAACATCTACAAGCTCCAACAAAGTGTTGGGAAAATGTTAATTAAGATTTATGATATCAAGAAGGATAATTGGGAGGATCACATTCTTATGATTGTGTGGGCATATCTCACTCACTATAAGAGAGCCACCAAATTTACTCCCTTATAATTGGTTTATGGACTTGAAACAAATATTCCAATGAAATACTTAGTACCTAGTCTGTGCATTGCCATGGTCATGAGACTAGGGGATCGTGAGTCTCTCACCAACAAACTTCTCAAATTGAATAGGATGGATGAGTATAGATGTAAAGAATCATGGACATAGGAAGTTCAAAAATAGATACAAAAATCATGGTATGATAGGAATTTGTGCCATAATGAATTTCATAAAGATCAACCAGCTTTATTATATTATATTTATTTCAAAGCATTTTTGAAAAAGTTACAAATTTGATGGAACGGGCCTTATTTTATACATGAACTATCATAGCAAGGAACCATGGTTTTAAGAGATATTTAAGGAACCATTTTACTATGGTGGGTGAATGGTTGTAGGTTTAAGCCTTACTACCAATAGTTGAATTGACCTCATTGTGCTAAGTGAGTGGGTATTGAGTAGCACCAAATAGATTAGGATTTTTTAATTATGCATGTTTTTGTGTGTTTCTTTTTCTATTTGTGTGTGTTTGTAGATGATCTCTTCAATACCAATTGAGAACCAAGATACCAAGCATAGCATGCTTTAGCTATGTGAAGGAGAATCCACATACACTATCATGGATGTCAAGAGGATTGAATGAAAGAAAATAAATCCAATAAAGGTATATAAATGTCACATCAACAATATTTCCACCATATAATGGTCATCCACCATAAGTAAATTTTAGATCCAAGGTTTGATTGATTTCAACTTTAACAAATTGATGTCCCATCAATATCATTCACTCGTACCCTCATGTGAAAATTAAAGAGCATAATATCGTATCTCCATATATGTGCTAATGACTAACTACCTTAGTTTCCATATTGGATTATATTAGCCACATCAACCATTGCATTCATGATGAGTGGATAGTTAAGCATGACATTTACGTGGAATCTAATAGGTATAAAATCTATAAATACCAAGTTTGAGAACCAAGTCAACATTTCATCCTTGTGAAGATTTTTCATGACCTATAATTGTAAAGAGTTGAGTTCATATTCTTGTGCAAAGAGCCTATATATTTCAACTTTGATCAATCAACAAATCATGGATACATCAAAGCTCATCAAGAGTTTGATATAGGCACAAATATAAGCAATGATCATTGATATGACTCTCAAGAAAACCAAGTTCAATGATCTTGAGCTCCTTCAATCAGTAGAACATAAGTTATTTCATCTATACCCCATCAATTTTGTATAATCACTTGCTCTCATAGAACCCTACCACTTCCATAATATAGATGTCAAGTGCCTGCTTTACATGCTAACTTTTGATGACTTGGGGGATATCATACAAATTTTGCTTAGATGATACAATGATGTCAATATTTACCTTGGCCTAGACATCACCATTATCATCAACATAGAAGCCATGGCCCAAGATTTGGGCATGCCTACATGAGGAGAATCCCTCTCTCCATATAAGATGAGAACACCCCCAATTTTATAAGAAATATGATATTTATATGTTTAGACCAATAGAGGGATTCTAATTGATGAAATCTCAGATTAGCTAATTCACATCCTTCATAGACATCACCCATCATATGATCCATAGGAATGAATACTTAAATTGGCTATATCACTTCATTTTAGACCTACTCACCAACATTGGCAAGTGTCACACCTCTCCAAATCAAACATTTCATTACCAGTTCCTCACCTTCCTGCTCTGCTCCATTTAATGGAAGTCCCTACA
The DNA here is from genome assembly GCA_037957365.1 of Torreya grandis. Classification (NCBI taxonomy): domain Eukaryota; kingdom Viridiplantae; phylum Streptophyta; class Pinopsida; order Cupressales; family Taxaceae; genus Torreya; species Torreya grandis. The sequence goes on from JARHVA010002850.1 coordinate 1,188,736, forward strand.
GGGAGAAGTGCACCTTAGCATGGATTATTAGCTAGCATAGTAATTTACTAATCTGATATGGACATATGATTATAGATCCCTAGCACATGTGGGAAAATTCAAATCATGGTGGGAGGAGTGTTTGGAACTGATCACTACACATCTTTAGGTACCACCAAACATCATGAAATTTTTAGGCCAACATGAAACTATCACCTTGCTCCTAAAAGGTGTTTTTATTCACATTCATGAGCTCCTATGATTTCCCTTCACACCACTTCCATTATTTATCACCATGGACATGGTGAAGGTATAATTCACTAAATATAAATCTTTGACATCTAGGTGTGTGACTACACTTTAGTCTATACAACTTGGCATAGTTGTTCCTACAATATAGCAACTAGAAGAAGCCATCAGATCACAACAATAGAATGGAAACAAAAATATTTATTTATAGCATCAATCAACATCCCCTCCTTTGAATCATAAGACATGAAGCATGAAAAATTATTTAGATGATCTAAATTTGCCATAGATCGCTAGCTCATGGGATCTTCCATATATGGGCATATATGAGCAAGAAGTCTACTAGGTCATGATTGCAGACATGGTTGGATATTTTTATGATAAGGAAAAGAAGGAATTATTCTTTTATAATGTTTTACACATGGTTCAAGTGTGAAATCAAGTTCCTCTATAACTATGGGTAGACCTTCCATCTTGCTCACCATCCATTATTATTGATATTGTCAAGGAAGAAGCAGAGTAGCTATAGTGAAGGATCAACTTTTACCAGCCATAACCTGCTCCTATATTCACAACTAAGGATATATTTTTATCCCTTATAGATATCCCACCAAAATCACTCATACACAAACCCTAAACCAAATAAGAGGCTAAGGTCTCCCCTGTACTTAAAGAGTGCACATTTGGATGACCATCCACCATGCAGGAATGCTAACCTGCCCCTCTCTCTACTTCACCACCACTTAAATGCATACTAGTCATGCTTGAGTGCAAGAATGCATAGGTTTCTAGCTTGAAATTTTGACCAAGTGATTCATCATCATCACCACATGCATAAGAGGTCAAAGAGATCACACCTAAACAACCCATAGAAGAATAAAAATTGGCCTCCAAGGAATAATAAGAAGCTTATGTAGAATAATGGTGAGGAAGGAAGGAGGAGAAAAAGTGACAAAAAGAACATACTTAAAAATAATAGGCAACTCAATCAGCTAAAGAAGTTAAGGTTGCATAAAATGCCAAAGATATAAAGGCTAATAGACAAAAGGCCATAGATGTGGAAAAAAGTCCCAAGAAGATACTGATGCATCTTATAAATCATAAGAGGAATAAGTGAGAAAATAAAAATAAGTTGAGCTCAATTCCAAGGCTAAGGCATAGAAATTAGAGAAACAAAAATAAGACATAGTGGCCCAAGCATAGTAGTCATGGAAGTTACAAAGTGTGTACAACAACTAGTAGAGGAAGATGTAAACAACAAGAAGGAGGAAGAAGATGAAGCCATGTTCCAACAATAGACACAATCATAGGCATAGGTAAAACAACAAGCACAAGTATAGGAATATGATACATAATAACAAGCTAAGGTTATGGCCTTGATAGAACAGAAGAAGAAAGAAGTAGATTGTGTATAAAATTCACAAGTAGAAGAAGCATAGGCCAAATAGTAAATTGCATAGGAAGAGATGAAAAATAAAATGGAGGAAGAAGCAAAAAAAAGAAGGTTAAATATGTTGCATAGAAACTCAAGCTTGCAGTAGACATTATAGCATAGTAATAATAAGCACCAAAGTAGCCTCAGGTAGAAGTAGAGTAACCAACCTAATAAGAAACATCAGTTGTAGTTCAGACGGGTCCTCAACTCTTAAAGTTTCCATTAGGGAGAGTTTGGCTTTGGGATGTCCCAATAGTTGGTGTTTAGTACACCATTTTTTCCATCCCACTTACCACAATGCCACAACCAAACCCTATATCATCTGTAAGCACAATAGCCACACTCCCAATCAAGTAGGAAGCCTCATCAAATATCTCCAAGAATCCATTGAAGAAACAATTAGAGGACATAGTAGTTTTTTAGGAATTAATTATGTAGGTCACCTCTTTAGAGCTACAGATGGGTCAATCCAAGGTGAAGAATTTGGAGTTGAAGGATCGCATTCATAAAGCTATGAAGATGATCCAAGACACCTACCTAGAATTGGTCACTCAAGTAATCAGGGACCAAGTCATGTTTGATCAATACAGACTCAAGATTTTGGTCTATGAATTCATAAAGGACTAGTGCACAACTCAAAAACTCCATGTAGCTAGTACATTAGTATCCACACTTATCACCTTATTGTATCAATACTAGGGCATGTTATACATTATTGTATTTCATGCACAATAGGTTGCATGCACTTTATTGGACTAGAAGTAGCAACTAGATGATTGTTTAGCTAGCTCCAATGTAGACTTCATGATAAATACCACCACCAAAACAACTATGGGCATCCACACCACTTATATAGATATAATAGCATAGCACTATAGGAATTTCTTAATATTTAAGATAACATGCATAACAAACTCCTCAACTGGCAGAGTGAGCTTCTATGTAATTTATTTGTAGGTCTCTAAGCCCAACACCACATAAATAAACTAGAATAACTAAGTGGTGAGATCTAGATGAAGTTGAACAACATGAATACAACCATGAGCATCAATAATGATTGGATATAAAGTAGCTCATAAAATATTATACACCATTGTGCGCCCTACTACACATGGTCTTAGAAGTTATGCTTGATTGGCATGCATTCAAGACTGACCTATCTCCATTTTTTAGTGAGGTTACCTAGATTTTCAGCACTCTAGTGTACAAGCCATAGTCTAAACTCTAGTAGGTCATCACTTAGTGCAAGTACTCATAGACTAAGGACAAGGAATCTTCTACCCAATCATCATCTATGTCCATGCCTCTTCAATCAAACTAAATACTTTGCAAGGTGCCAATTTTGAAAAAAAAAATTAGGGATGACTATTAAGACAAACAAGGTTAGGATGTTTGAAAACCCCTAAATGGAAACAACCTAATTATGTAAGCCTATTGAAAACTCAAAAGGGAGGTAGGTTGGTATGCTACTTAGTTGAAAACCTAAAAAGGCAACTAAGTAATGCACAAGAGGTGAAAATAGGAAACTATGCCTTGAGTAATTACTATGACTCTTATTGGTCTTACCACTTCCTCAAATTCTACCCTTTTTGTAATTTCATAAGATCCTGTGAGATTTTCTAGAGATGAGACAACATTTTAAGTCTAAGATAGAGTTGGGAGAATAAAATGGATAGTAAATTTGTGTAGGATATTTTTATGATATTCATGATGTATTCATTGTTAGATATATGTATATTTTATCCTATCTCCATGACTTGTATTAGGTTATAATATGAATAGAATCCTCTTTTAGATCATGTGTGTGTGTGTACATGTGTGTGTGTGCATGTGTGTGTGTGTGTGTATGTATGTATGTATGTATGTATGTGTATATGTATATGTATGTATGTATGTATATATGTATGCATGTATGTATGTATGTATGTATGTATATTTTTAAGAATAAGAGACTTACACCTTAAAATAGATCAATAGTGATCCGGGCAACAATTCAGATGACAATTCGGGTGATGGGTCCACCCCAATTGAAGGCAAAACTTTTGGGAGCCATAACTTTTGCACTGTAGCTCCAATTGACTTGCCGTTTGAACCATTGGAAAGATAATAATGAGGGGAACATCATGAGATGGAATTTATCTCTGCTAAATGAATTTTTACCTCTAAAAACCCAATGGAAGTGCCCTAAATTTCAATTTTAGTAGTGCAATCTAAAAATAGTAAGTTTCTAAAAATAGTAATTCCTCAAATTTTGTATTGTTGTAAATCATGGAAGTCCAACCACTTAATCTCCCTTGATATTGGTGACCTTTCACATCTTCCTCACACCTTAAAAACATGTATAAATGAATATGTAACCCAAAATGGAAAGGAGACGTCTCTTCTCAGAGATAGGTATATGTTTGGCTCTATAATTTTGATAAATAAAACGTCTCTTTTTAGAGAAAGCATTATATGAATTGTGTTGTTATTATTTCTAAATTATCTTTCAACTAAAGCTTTCAAGTTTTGGATTAGTGATATCATAGTGGTTTGTCTTTAGAGTGTATGAACCCAAGAACGAGGTCAGATTATAGGAAGCTTGGGTGGAAAATTGAACCAGTAGACTATCCACCTATTCGCTCTAAATGACTTCAAATGTTGGAAAACACCAAGACATCTGATCTTTTCAAGAAAATAGTGAATGAAGCCCTTGACCAATATAAAGTGCAGAAACTACAATAATTCTCTCAAATTCTCCAACAAATATTGATGGGAAATTCTAGCTCCTCATTCGTACCCACACATCCTTTTAGTGCCCCAACACCCTTTAAGGTTCAGGTGAATTTTGATATCCCTACATTTAAAGGAAAAATCAATGTTGATGTAGTAGAAAATTAGTTGGATCAATTGACATCTTATTTTTCTATAAATAAATTCATCGATAAAGAGAAGATTACTTTTGATATTATGAAAGCAACATTGCTTGTCAAAAATTGGTGGGAAGTGTACAAAAAGAGATTCAATATAGATGATATTAGCCTTGAGATGGAACCTACATGGGATGGTTTCATAGAAGCTATAAAATTAGAATACTACCCATTAGAGCATATGACGATCTATATATAGAGTGGCAACAACTTCACCAAGGTAAGGAATAGTCTATTCAAGATTACACTAACATTTTTCATTCTCTATCTGTGAGATTGGGCATCCAAAAAAGTGAGAAACAGAAGGTTCTCAAATATTGTAGTGGACTACAATGGTACATATGGGGAGAAATGGAACTCTTCAATTTGGAAACCATCAATGAGGCATACAAGTTCACAGTGAAGATTGAGTAGAAGCATGCAAGAATGAATATAAAGAATCAACCTTCAAAATGGAAAAGTGACAAAGAAGGTCAAACATGAGGCCAAAATTGGAAACAAAAGGAAGGAAAGACTGGAAAGTGGTGTGATTATCACAAATCTGGAACTCACTCCAAAGAAGAATGTCAAGCCATCAAGTCACTGCTTTCTGAGTAACAATCCTCAACATCTACTGCTCTACCTCATAATGACCCTAAAATCAAAGAGGTTGAAGAATAAATTGTAGATGTTGATCCTGAAGCCATTGTTGCTTCATCAAAGACCCATGACAAGATGCTAGATGACAAGGAAAGGTTGTTTCACTGTAAGTTATGGGTGAAAGGTAAGCCTCTGCATTTCATTCTAGATAGTGGAAGTCAAAATAATTTAATCTATGCTAATGTTTTGAAAAGCCTAAATATGTCTATGAAGCCTCACCTAAAGCCATATTGTATTGAATGGTTTATTCCAAGGAGAAACCTATGTGTCCCCCACCAATGTCTTCTCTCATATGCAATAAAACCTTTCCAAGATGAGGTCTTATGTGATGTGGTCAATCTAGATGTTTATGGTGTACTCTTTGGTCAGCCATTCATGTATGATAAACATGGCATATATGAATCAAGAACTCAAAGGATAACTCTCACTCTTGAAACATGGTGCTACAGGGTACTAGAGGTACAACCTTCTACATATGTCTCTTTGATTAGTACCAAGAAATTTGTTCTCATGGTGGTTAAGCCAAAAGAATCCAAAAAGGTTGATGTTACAACCCTAACTACATAAAAAACATAACAATAGAAGAAAATATATACCAAGCTAAATAATTTCACGGCCTTTCATCCATAGACTGATGGTCAGATAGAAATGGTGAACAATCACGCCCTACACAGTTCTATAAATCACAGTCCCTTCCAAGTATGCATCAGAAATAAAATCAAAGTAAAACTACCACACTTGATGAAAAATCTTGATGTAATGGGGACAATTTTATCAAGGAGGGAGGAATGATCTGGGCAACAATTCAGATGACAATTCGGGTGATGGGTCCACCCCAATTGATGGTAGAACTTTCGGGAGCCATAACTTTTGCACCGTAGCTCCAATTGACTCACCGTTTGAACTGTTGGAAAGATAATAATGATTGGAATGTTGTGAGATGGAATTTATCTCTACTCGATGAATTTAATCCCTAAAAAACTCAATGTAAGTGCCCCAAATTTCAATTTTAGTAGTGCAATCTAAAAATAGTAAGTTTATAAAAATAGTAATTCTTCGAATTTTGTATTGTTATAGAATGTGGAAGTCAAACCAATTAATCTCCATAAATATTGGTGACCTTTCACATCCTCCTCACACCTTAAAAACATGTATAAATGAATATGTAACCCAAAATGGAAAGGAGACATCTCTTCTCAGAGATAGGTATATGTTTGTGTCTACAATTTTGATAAATAAGACATCTCTTTTCAGAGATAGCATTATTTAAATTGTGTTATTTTTATTTCTAAATTATCTTTAAACCAAAGCTTTCAAGTTTTGGATCATTGGGATTAGAGTGGTTTTTCTTTAGAGTGTATGATCCCAAGAATGAGGTCAGATTACAGGAAGCTTGGGTGGAAAATTGAACCAGCAGACTATCCACCTATTTGCTCCAAATGACTTCAAATGGTGGATAACACTGAGACATATGATCCTTAAAAGAAAATGGTTAATGAATCCCTCCAAAAATAGCAAGTTTATATGCTACAACAATTCACTCAAATTCTCCAACAAATCTTGATGGTAAATTTTGGCTCCTTATCCACACCCGCACATCCTTTTAGTGCCCCACCACCCTTCAAGAATCAGGTGAATTTTGATATCCCTACATTTGAAGGCAAAATCAATGCTGGTGTAGTAGAAAATTGGTTAGATCAATTTTCATCTTATTTTTCTATAAATAAATTCACCAATAAAGAGAAGATTTCTTTTGCTCTTCTGAAAGCATCATTGCCTATCAAAAATTGGTGGGAAGTGTACAAAAAGAGATTCAATATAGATGATATTGGCCTTGAAATGGAACCTACATGGGCTGATTTCATAGAAGCTATAAAAGAAGAATACTAGCCCATTGGAGCATATGATGATCTGTATATAGAGTGGCAAAACTTTTGCCAAGGTAAGGAACAATCTGTTTAAGATTACACTGACATTTTTCATTCTCTATCTGCGAGATTGGGCATCCAAGAAAGTGAGAAACATAAGGTTCTCAAATATCGTGGCAAACTATAATGATACATACAAGGAGAAAGGGAACTCTTCAATTTGGAAACCATTGGTGAGGCATACAAGTTCGTAGTGAAAATTGAGTAGAAGCATAGAAGAATGAATATATAGAATCAACCTTCAAAATGGAAAAGTGATAAAGAAGGTCAAACACAAGACCAAAATTAGAAACAAAAGGAAGAAAAGACTGAGAAGTGGTGTGATTATCAGAAATATGGAACTCACTCAAAAGAAGAATGTCGAGCCATCAAGTCACTACTTTCTGAGTCATAATCCTCAACGTCTAATGCTCTACCTCATATAGACCCTGAAATTGAATAGGTTGAAGAATAAATTGTAGATGTTGATCCTGAAGCCATTGTTGCTTCATCACAGACCCATGACAAGATGCTAGATGATAAGGAAAGGTTGTTTCACTCTAAGTTATGGTTGGAAGGTAAGCCTCTCCATTTCATTATTGATAGTGGAATTCAAAAGAATTTTATCTCTGCTAATGTTTTAAAAAGCCTAAATCTATCCATAAAGCCTCACCTAAAGCCATATAGTATTGGATGGTTGAGTCTAGGGAGAAACATCTGTGTCACCCACCAATGTCTTCTCTCATATGCAAAAAAACCTTTCCAAGATGAGGTCTTATGTGATGTGGTAAATCTAGATGTTTATGATGTACTCTTTGGTTAGCCATTCATGTATGATTGACATGGCATATATGAATCAAGAACTTGAAGAATCACTCTCACTCTTGGAACTCGGTGCTACAAGGTACCAGAGGTACCACCTTTTACATCTGTCACTCTGATTACTGCCAAGAAATTTGTTCTCATAGTGGTTAAGCCACAAGAATACAAAAAGGTTGATGTTACAGCCCTGACTACACAAACAACACAACAACAAAATAAAATAGATACTGAGCTAAAGAAATTCATGGCCTTCCATCCACAGACTAATGGTCAGACAGAAATGCTAAACAATCAGGCCCTACACAGTTCTATAAATCACAGTCCCTTCCAAGTATGCATCAGGAATCAAATCAAAGTAAAAATACCACACTTGATGACAAATCTTGATGCATTGGGGACCATTGCTTCTCAAAGAGGGAGGAATTTAGATGGCAATTCGGGTGATGGGTCCACCCCAATTGATGGTGAAACTTCTGAGAGGCATAACTTTTGCACCGTAGCTCCAATTGAGTCACCATTTGAACTGTTGGAAATATAATAATGAGTGGAATGTCGTGAGATGGCATTGATCTCTGATTAATTAAGTTTGACCCCTAAAAACCCAATGGAAGTACCCTAAATTTTAATTTTAGTAGTGTAGTTTAAAAATAGTAAGTTTCTAAAAATAGTAATTCCTTGAATTCTGTATTGTTGTAAATCATGGAAGTCAAACCACTTAATATCCCTCAAGATTGGTGACCTTTCACATCCTCCTCACACATTCAAAACATGTATAAATGAATATGTAACCCAAAATGGAAAGGAGACATCTCTTCTCAGAGATAAGTATATATTTGGGTCTATAATTTTGATAAATAAAACATCTCTTTTCAGATATAGCATTATTTGAATTGTGTTGTTCTTATTTTTTAATTGTCTTTCAACCAAAGCTTTCAATTTTTGGATCAATGGTATCAGAGTAGTTTTTCTTTAGAGTGTATGATCCCGAGAATGAGGTCAGATTATAGGAAGCTTACATGGAAAATTGAACTAGCAGACTATCCACCTATTCGCTCTAAATGACTTCAAATGGCGGACAACACCAAGACATCTGATCCTTTTAAGGAATTTGTGAATGAATCCCTCCAACAATAGAAAGCATAGATGCTATAATAATTTTCTTAAATTCTCCAAAAAAATCTTGATGGGAAATTCTAGATCCTCATCTACACCCACACATCCTTTCAGTGCCCCAACACCCTTCAAGGTTTAGGAGAATTTTGATATCCCTACATTTGAAGGCAAAATCAATGTTGATGTAGTAGAAAATTGGTTGGATCAATTGTCAACTTATTTTTCTATAAATAAATTCACCGATAAAGAGAAGATTACTTTTGCTCTTCTAAAAGCATCATTGCCTGTCAAAAATTGGTGGGAAGTGTAAAAAAAGAGATTTAGTACAAATGATATTGGCCTTGAGATGGAACCTACATGGGATAATTTCATAGAATCTATATAATAATAATACTACCCCATTGGAGCATATGATGATCTATATATAGAGTGGCAACAACTTTTTTAAGGTAAGGAACAGTTTGTTCAAGATTACACTGACATTTTTTATTATTTATCTACAAGATTAGGCATCCAAGAAAGTGAGAAACATAAGGTTCTCAAATATTGTGGTAGACTACAATGGTACATATGGGGAGAAATGGAACTCTTCAATTTGGAAACCATTAGTGAGGCATATAATTTTACAGTGAAGATTGAGCAGAAGCATGGAAGAATGAATATAAAGAATTAGCATTCAAAATGGAAAAGTGACAAAGAAGGTCAAACACGAGGCCAAAATTGGAAACAAAAGGAAGGAAAGACTAGGAAGTGGTGTGATTATCACAAATATGGAACTCACTCTAAAGAAGAATGTTGACCCATTAAGTCAGTGTTTTTTGAGTCACAATTCTCAACATCTACTACTCTACCTCATACAGACCCTGCAGTCAAAGAGGTTGAAGAAGAAATTTTAGATGCTGATTCTAAAGCCATTGTTGCTTCAACACAGACCCACGATGAGATGATAGATGACAAGGAAAAGTTGTTTCACTCTAAGTTATGGGTGAAAGGTAAACCTCTAAATTTCATTCTTGATAGTGGAAATCAAAAGAAATTAATCTCTACTAATGTTATGAAATTCTAAATTTGTCCATGAAGCCTCACCCAAAGCCATACAGTATTGGATGGTTGAGTCTAGCTAGAAACCTCCATGTCACCCACCAATGTCTTCTCTCAATAGCAATAAAACCTTTCCAACATGAGGTCTTATGTGATGTGGTCAATCTAGATTTTTGTGATATACTCTTTAGTTAGCCATTTATGTATGATCTACATGGCATATATGAATCAAGAACTCGAAGGATCAATCTCACTCTTGGAACATGGTGCTACAGGGTACCAGAGGTACCACCTTCTACATCTGTCTCTCTGATTAGTGCCAAGAAATTTGTTCTCATGGTGGTTAAGTCACAAGAATCCAAAAAGGTTGATGTTACATCCTTGACTACATAAAAAATACAAAAATAAAAGCAAATAGATATTGAGCTAAAGAATTTCATGGCCTTCCATCCACAGACTAATGGTCTGACAAAAATGGTGAACAATTGGGCCCTACACAGTTCTGTAAATCACAGTTCCTTCCAAGTATGCATCGAGAATCAAATCAAAGTAAAACTACCACACTTGATGACAAATATTGATGTAATAGGGACCATTTCTTCTCAAAGATGGGGTAATGATCCGGGCAATAATTTAGATGACAATTTGGGTGATGGGTCCACCCCAATTGATGGCATAACTTCTAGGAGCCATAACATTTGCACCGTAGCTCCAATTAACTCATCATTTGAAATTTTGGAAAGCTAATAATGAGGGGAACATCATGAGATGGCATTGATCTCTACTCAATGAATTTTGACCCATGAAAACCCAATGAAAGTGCCCCAAATTTCAATTTTTATTAATGCAGTCTAAAATAGTTTCTAAAAATAGTTATTCCTCGAATTCTGTATTATTGTAAATCATGGAAGTTGAACCACTTAATCTCCCTTGAGAATGGTGACCTTTCACATCCCCTTCACACCTTCAAAACATGTATAAATGAATATGTAACTTGAAATGGAAAGGAGGCATCTCTTCTCAGATAGGTATATGTTTGGGTCTGCAATTTTGATAAATAAAACATCTCTTTTCAAAGATAGCATTATTTAAATTGTGTTATTCTTATTTCTTAATTATCTTTCAACCAAAGATTTTGAGTTTTGGATTAGTGGTATCAGATTGGTTTGTTTTTAGAGTGTATGATCCTAAGAACAAGGTTAGATTATAGGAAGCTTGGGTGGAAAATCAAACTAGCAGACTATCCACATATTCACTCCAAATGACTTCGAATGGTAGACAACACTGAGACATCTAATCCTTTCAATAAAATGGTGAATGAAGCCCTCTAAAAATAGAAAATGTAGATGCTACAGCAATTCTCTCAAATTCTCCAACAAATCTCAATGGAAAATTCTAGCTCCTCATCCATACCCGTACATCCTTTCAATGCCCCAACACCCTTCAAAGTTTAGGTGAATTTTGATATTCCTATATTTGAAGGCAAAATCAATGCTGATGCAATAGAAATTTGGTTGGATCAATTGTCATCTTATTTTTCTATAAATAAATTCATCGATAAAGAGAAGATTACTTTTTCTCTTCTAAAAGCATCATTGCCTATCAAAAATTGGTGGGAAGTGTACAAAAAGAGATTTAGTACAAATGATATTGGCCTTGAGATAGAACTTACATGGGATGATTTCATAGAAGATATAAAATAAGAATACTAACCCATTGGAGGATATGATGATCTGTATATAGAGTGGTAATAACTTCACCAAGAAAAGGAACAGTCTGTTCAAGATTACACTGACATTTTTCATTCTCTATTTGTCAGATTAGGCATCCAAGAAAGTGAGAAACATAAGATTCTCAAATATTATGGCAGACTACAATGGTACATATGGGGAGAAATGAAAATCTTCAATTTGGAAACCACCAGTGAGGCATACAAGTTCGAAGTGAGGATTGAGCAGAAGCATGGAAGAATGAATATAAAGAATCAGCCTTCAAAATGGAAAAGTGACAAAGAAGGTCAAACACAAGGCCAAAATTGGAAACAAAAGGAAGGAAAGACTAGGAAGTGGTGTGATTATCACAATTCTAGAACTCACTCCAAAGAATAATGTCGATCCATCAAGTCACTACTTTTTGAGTCACAATTCTCAACATCTACTACTCTACCTCATACAGACCCTGCAGTCAAAGAGGTTAAAGAATAAATTGTAGATGTTGATTCTAAAGCCATTGTTGCTTCATCACAGACCCATGATGAGATGCTAAATGACAAGGAAAGATTGTTTCACTCTAAGTTATGGGTGAAAGCTAAGCCTCTGCATTTCATTCTTGATAGTGGAAGTCAAAATAATTTAATCTCTGCTAATGTTATGAAAAGCCTAAATCTATCCACGAAGCCTCACCCAAAGTCATACATTATTGGATGGTTGAGTCTAGGTAGAAACCTCTGTGTCACCCACCAATGTCTTCTCTCATATGCAATAAAACCTTTCCAAGATGAGGTCTTATGTGATGTGGTCAATCTAGATGTTTGTGATGTACTCTTTGGTCAGCCATTCATGTATGATCAACATGGCATATATGAATCAAGAACTCATAGGATCACTCTCACTCTTAGAACATGATGCTACGGGGTATTAAAGGTACCACCTTCTACATCTGTCTCTCTGATTAGTGCCAATAAATTTGTTTTCATAGTGGTTAAGCCACAAGAATCCAAAAAGGTTGATGTTACAGCCCTGACTACAAAAATAATACAACAATTGAAGCAAATAGATACCAAGATGAAGAATTTCATGGCCTTCCATCCATATATTGATAGTTAGATAGAAATGGTGAACAATTGGTCCCTATAAAGTTCTATAAATCATAGTCCCTTCCAAGTATGCATCAGGAATCAAATCAAAGTAAAACTACCACACTTGATGACAAATATTCATGCAATGGGGACCATATCTTCTCAAGGAGGGAGGAATGATCTGGGCAAAAATTTAGATGACAATTCAAGTGATGGGTCCACCCCAATTGATGGTGGAGCTTTTGGGAGCCATAACGTTTGTACTGTAGCTCCAATTGACTCACCGTTTGAACCGTTGGAAAGCTAATAATGAAGGGAACATCATGAGATGGAATTTACCTTTGCTCAATGATGTTTGACCCTCAAAAACCTAATGGAATTTCCCCAAATTTCAATTTTAGTAGTGCAATCTAAAAATAGTAAGTTTCTAAAAATAGCAATTCCTCGAATTCTAGATTATTGTAAATCATGGAAGTTGAACCACTTAATCTCCCTCAAGATTGGTGACCTTTAAAATCCTCCTCACACCTTCAAAACATGTATAAATGAATATTTAACTTGAAAAGGAAAGGAGACATCTCTTCACTGAGATAGGTATTTGTTTGGGTCTACAATTTTGATAAATAAAACATCTCTTTTTAGAGATAGCATTAATTGAATTGTGTTGTTCTTATTTATGAATTATCTTTCAACTAAAGATTTCAAGTTTTGGATTAGTGGTATCAGAGTAGTTTGTCTTCAGAATGTATGATCCCAAGAATGAGGTTAGATTACAAGAATCTTGGGTGGAAAATCAAACCAGTAGATTATCCACCTATTCGCTCCAAAGGACTTCAAATGGTAGACAACACCGAGACATCTGATCCTTTTAAGGAAATGGTGAATGAATCCCTCCAACATAAGCAAGCACAGATGCTAAAAAAATTGACTCAAATTATCCAACAAATCTCAATGGGAAATTTTAGCTCCTCATCTACACCTGCACATCCTTTTAGTGCCCCAACACCCTTCAAGGTTTAGGTGAATTTCGATATCCCTACATTTGAAGGCAAAATCAATGTTGATGCAATAGAAAATTGGTTGGATCAATTGGCATCTTATTTTTCTATAAACAAATTCACATATAAAGAGAAGATTACTTTTGCTCTTTTGAAAGCATCATTTCCTATCAAAAATTGGTGGGAAGTGTACAAAAAGAGATTCAGTATAGATGATATTGGACTTGAGATGAAATCTACATGGGATGATTTCATAGAAGAAATAAAACAAGAATACTACCCCATTAGAGATATGATGATTTGTATATAGAGTGGAAACAACATCACTAAATTAAGGAATAGTCTGTTCAAGTTTACACTAACATTTTTCATTATCTATCTGAAAGATTGGGCATCCAAGAAAGTGAGAAACATAAGGTTCTCAAATATCATGGTGGACTACAATGGTACATATGGGGATAAATAAAACTCTTCAATTTATAAACCATCAGTGAGTCATACAAGTTCATAATGAAGATTGAGTAGAAGAATGGAAGAATGAATATAAAGAATCAGCCTTTAAAATGGAAAAGTGACAAAGAAGGTCAAACACGAGGCCAAAATTAGAAACAAAAGGAAGAAAATACTGAGAAGTGGTGTGATTATCACAAATATGAAACTCACTCAAAAGAAGAATGTCAAGCTATCAAGTCACTACTTTTTGAGTCACAATCCTCAACATCTACTACTCTACCTCATACAGACCTTGCAGTTGAAGAGGTTGAAGAATAAATTGTAGATGTTGATCCTGAAGCCATTGTTGCTTCATCACAGACCCATGATGAGATGTTAGATGACAAGGAAAGGTTGTTTCACTCTAAGTTATGGGTGAAAGGTAAGCCTCTGCATTTTATTCTTGATAGTGAAAGTCAAAAGAATTTAATCTCTGTTAATGTTGTGAAAAGACTAAATATGTTCATGAAGCCTCACCCAAAGCCATACAGTATTAGATGGTTGAGTCCAAGTAGAAACCTCCATGTCACCCACCAATGTCTTCTCTCATATGCAATAAAACCTTTACAAGATGAGGTCTTATGTGATGTGGTCAATCTAGATGTTTGTGATGTACTCTTTGGTCAGCCATTCATGTATGATTGACATGGCATAGATGAATCAAGAACTTGAAGGATCACTCTCACTCTTGGAACATGGTGTTACAGGGTACCAAAGGCACCACCTTCTACATCTGTCTCTCTGATTAGTGCTGAGAAATTTATTCTCATGGTGGTTAAGCCACAAGAATCCAAAAAGGTTGGCGTTACATCCCTGACTACACAAACAACACAACAATAGAAGTAAATAGATACCGAGCTGAAGAAGTTCATGACCTTCCATCCATAGACCGATGGTCAGATAGAAATGGTGACCAATCAGGCCCTACATAGTTCTATAAATCATAGTCACTTCCAAGTATGCATCACAAATCAAATCAAAGTAAAACTACCACACTTGATGACAAATCTTGATGAAATGGGGACCATTACTTCTCAAGAAAGGAGGAATGATTTGGGAAAAAATTTAGATTATAATTCGGGTGATGGGTCTAACCCAATTGATGGTGAAACTTTTGGGAGCCATAACTTTTGTACTTTAGCTCCAATTGACTCACCGTTTGAACCATTGGAAACCTAATAATGAGGGAAAAATTTTGAGATGGAATTTTTCTCTACTCAATGAAGTATGACCCCTAAAACTCAATGAAAATGCCCCAAATTTCAATTTTAGTAGTGTAGTCTAAAAATAGTAAGTTTTTAAAAATAGTAATTCCTCGAATTTTGTAGTGTTTTAAATCGTGGAAGTCGAACCACTTAATCTCCCTTAAGATTGGTGACCTTTCACATTCTCCTCACACCTTCAAAATATGTATAAATGAAGATGTAACCTAAAATGGAAAGGAGACATCTCTTCTCAGAGATAGGTATATGTTTAGGTCTAAAATTTTGATAAATAAAACATCTCTTTTCAGAGATAGCATTATTTGAATTGTGTTGTTTTTATTTCTGAATTATCTTTCAAAAAAAGCTTTCAAGTTTTGGACCAGTGGTATTAGATTGGTTTGTCTTTACAATGTATGATCCCAAGAATGAGGTCAAATTACAAGAAGCTTATGTGAAAAATTGAACTAGCAGACTATCTACCTATTCGCTCCAAATGACTTCAAATGGTGGATAACACCGAGATATCTAATCCTTTCAAGGAAATGGTGAATGAAGCCCTCCAACAATAGCAAGCATAGATTCTATAACAATTTGCTCAAATTCTCCAACAAATCTCAATGGGAAATTTTGGCTCCTCATCCGCACTCACACATCCTTTCAGTGCCCCAACACCATTCAAGGTTTATGTGAATTTTGATATCCCTACATTTGAAAACAACTTCCCCAATGTAAGAAACAATCTGTATATAGAGTAGCAACAACTTCGCTAAGGTAAGGAACAATCTATTTAAGATTACACTGACATTTTTCATTCTCTATATGTGAGAAATATAAGGTTCTCAACTATCGTGGCAAACTACAATGGTTAATATGGGGAGAAATGGAACTCTTGAATTTGGAAACCATTGGTGAGGCATACAAGTTCACAGTGAAGATTGAGCAGAAGCATGGAGGAATGAATATAAAGAATCAGCCTTCAAAATGGAAAAGTGACAAAGAAGGTCAAACACGAGGCCAAAATTAGAAACAAAAGGAAGGAAAGACTGGGAAGTGGTGTGATTATCACAAATCTAGAACTCACTCAAAAAAAGAATGTCGAGCCATCAAGTCACTGCTTTCTGAGTCACAATCCTCAACATCTACTACTCTACCTCATATAGACCCTACAATCAAAGAGGTTGAAGAAGAAATTATATATGTTGATCCTAAAGCCATTTTTGCTTCATCATAGACCCACGACAAGATGTTAGATGACAAGGAAAGGTTGTTTCACTCTAAGTTATGGGTGAAAGGCAAGCCTCTACATTTCATTCTTGATAGTGGAAATCAAAAGAATTTAATCTTTGTTAATGTTGTGAAAAGCTTGAATCTATCCATGAAGCCTCACCCAAAGCCATATAGTATTAGATGGTTGAGTTCAGGGAGAAACCTCTTTGTCACCCACCAATGTCTTCTCTCATATGCAATAAAACTTTTCCAAGATGAGGTCTTATGTCATGTAGTCAATCTAGATGTTTATGATGTACTCTTTGGTTAGCCATTCATGTATGATCAGCATGACATATATGAATCAATAACTTGAAGTATCACTCTCACTCTTGGAACATGGTGCTATAAGGTACCAAAGATACCACATTCTACATCTGTCTCTCTGATTAGTGCCAAGAAATTTGTTCTCATCATGGTTAAGCCACAAGAATCCAAAAAGGTTGATGTTACAGCCCTGAATATACATAACACAACAATAAAAGCAAATAGATACCAAGATGAAGAAGTTCATGGCCTTCCATTCATAAACTGATGGTCAAACAAAAATGGTGAACAATCAGGCCCTACACAGTTCTATAAATCACAGTCCCTTCCAAGTATGCATTGGGAATCAAATCAAAGTGAAATTACCACACTTGATGAAAAATATTGATGCAATGGGGACCATTGCTTTTCAAGGAGGGAGGAATGATCTGGGCAACAATTCAGATGACAATTTGGGTGATGGTTCCACCCCAATTGATGGCAGAACTGTAGAGAGCCATAACTTTTGTACTGTAGCTCCAATTGACTCACCGTTTGAACCATTGGAAAGATAATAGTGAGGGGAACATCATAAGATGGAATTGATCTTTGATCAATGAAGTTTGACTCCTAAAAACTCAATGGAAGTGCCCCCAATTTATATTTTAGTAGTGCAATCTAAAAATAGTAAGTTTCTAAAAATAGTAATTCCTCAAATTTTTTATTGTTGTAAATCATGGAAGTCAAACCACTTAATCTCCCTCCATATTGGTGACCTTTCACATCCTCCTTACACCTTGAAAACATTTATAAATGAATATTTAACCCAAAATGGAAAGGAGACATCTCTTCTTAGAGATAGGTATATGTTTGGGACTACAATTTTTATAAATAAAACATCTCTTTTCAGAGATAGCATTATTTGAATTGTGTTGTTCTTATTTCTAAATTATCTTTCAACCAAAGCTTTTGAGTTTTGGATTAGTGGTATCAGAGAGCAGTTTGTCTTTAGAATGTATGATCCCAAGAACAAGGTCAGATTACTAGAAGCTTGGGTGGGAAATTGAACTAGCAAACTATCCACCTATTCACTCTAAATGACTTCAAATGGTGGACAACACTAAGACATCTGATCCTTTCAAGGAAATGGTGAATGAAGCCCACTAACAATAGCAAGCATAGATGCTACAAAAATTTGCTAAAAATTCTTCAACAAATCTTGATGCAAAATTATGGCTCCTCATTCGCACCTGCACATCCTTTCAGTGCCCTAACATTCTTCAAGGTTCAGGTGAATTTTGATATCCCTACATTTGAAGGCAAAATCAATGTTGATGCAGTAGAAAATTGGTTTGATCAATTGTCATCTTATTTTTCTGTAAATAAATTCACCGATAAAGAGAAGATTACTTTTGCTCTTTTGAAATCATCATTGCCTCTCAAAACTTTGTGGGAAGTGTACTAAAAGAGATGCAATACATATGATATTGGCCCTTAGATGGAACCTACATGGGATGATTTCATATAAGCTATAAAAGAAGAATACTACCCCATTGGAGCATATGATGATCTGTATATAGAGTGGAAACAACATCACCAAGTTAAAGAATAATCTATTCAAGACTACACTAACATTTTTCATTCTCTATCTACGAGATTAGGCATTGAAGAAAGTGAGAAACATAAGGTTCTCAAATATCGTGGTGGACAACAATGGTACATATGGGGAAAAATGGAACTCTTCAATTTGGAAACCATCAGTGAGGCATACAAGTTCATAGTGAAGATTGAGTAGAAGCATGGAAGAATGAATATAAAGAATCAGCCTTGAAAATGGAAAAGTGACAAAAAAGGTCAAATATGAGGCCAAAATTGGAAATAAAAGGAAGGAAAGACTAGGAAGTGGTGTGATTATCAAAAATCTAGAACTCACTCCAAAGAAGAATGTTGAGCCATCAAGTCACTACTTTTTGAATCACAATCCTCAACATCTATTGCTCTAATTCATACAGACCTTGTAGTTGAAGAGGAGGAAGAAATTGTAGATGTTGATCCTGAAGCCATTGTTGCTTCATCACAAACCCACGATGAGATGTTAGATCACAAGGAAAGGTTATTTCACTCTATGTTATGGGTGAAAGGTAAGCCTCTACAATTCATTCTTCGTAGTGGAAGTCAAAAGAATTTAATCTCTACTAATGTTGTGAAAAGTCTAAATCTATCCATGAAGCCTCACCTAAAGCCATATAGTATTGGATGGTTAAATCCAGGGAGAAACCTCCATGTCACCCACTAATGTCTTCTCTCATATGCAATAATACCTTTCCAAGATGAGGTCTTATGTGATGTGGTCAATCTAGATGTTTGTGATGTACTCTTTGGTCAGTCATTCATGTATGATCGAGATAGCATATATGAATCAAGAACTCAAAGGATCACTCTCACTCTTTGTAACATGGTGCTACAAGGTATTAGAGGTACCACCTTCTACATCTATCTCTCTAATTAGTGCCAAGAAATTTGTTCTCATGGTGGTTAAGACTCAAGAATCCAAAAAGGTTGATGTTATAGCCCTGACTACACAAACAACACAATAATAGAAGCAAATAGATACTGAGTTTAAGAAGTTCATGGCCTTCCATCCATAGACTGATGCTCAGACAGAAATGGTGAAAAATCAGGCCCTACATAGTTCTATAAATCACAGTCCCTTCCAAGTATGCATCGAGAATCAAATCAAAGTAAAACTACCACACTTGATGACAAAAATTGATGCAATTGGGACCATTTATTCTCAAGGAGGGAGGAATGATCCAGCCAACAATTCGGGTGATGGGTCCACCCCAATTGATGGTGGAACTTTTAGGAGCCATAACTTTTGTAATGTAGCTCCAATTGACTCAACATTTGAACTGTTAGAAATCCAATAATAAGGGTAATATCATGAGATGGATCTAATATTTGTCAAATGAAGTTTGACCCTTAAAAACCCAATAGAAGTGCCCCAAATTTCAATTTTAGTAATGCAGTCTAAAAATAATAAGTTTTTAAAAATAGTAATTCCTCAAATTCTATATTGTTGTAAATCATAGAAGTCAAACCACTTAATCTCAGTCGATATTGGTGACCTTTCACATCCTTCTCACACCTTCAAAAATGTATAAATTAATATGTAACCTAAAATAGAAAGGAGACATCTTTCTCAGAGATAGGTATATGTTTGGGTTTGCAATTTTGATAAATAAAACATCTCTTTTCAGAGATAGCATTATTTGAATTGTGTTGTTCTTATTACTAAATTATCTTTCAACCTAAGCTTTCAAGTTTTGGATTAGTGGTATCAGATCAGTTTATCTTTAGAGTGTATGATCCCAAGAATGAGGTCAAATTACAAGAAGCTTGGGTGGAAAATTGAACCAGCAGACTATCCACCTATTCACTCCAAACAAATTCAAATGGCAGACAACACCGAGACATCTGATCCTTTCAAGGAAATGGTGAATGAAGCCCTCCAACAATAGCACCTGAAGATGATACAACAATTTTCTCAAATTCTCCAACAAATCTCCATGGGAAATTTTGGCTCCTCATCCACACCCACACATCCTTTCAGTGCCCTAACACCCTTCAAGGTTCAGGTGAATTTTGATATCCCTACATTTGAAGGCAAAATCAATGCTCATGAAGTATAAAATTGGTTGGATCAATTGTCATCCTATTTGTCTGTAAATAAATACACCAATAAAGAGAAGATTACTTTTGCTCTTTTGAAAGCATCATTGCCTGTCAAAAATTGGTGGGAAGTGTACAAAAAGAGATTCAGTACAGATGATATTAGCCTTGAGATGGAACCTACATGGGATGATTTCATAAAAACTATAAAATAAAAATACTACCCCATTGGAGTATATGATGATATGTATATAGAGTGGCAACAACTTCACCAAGGTAAGTTATAGTTTGTTCAAGATTACACTGACATTTTTCATTCTCTATCTATGACATTGGGCATCCAAGAAAGTGAGAAACATAAGGTTCTGAATATCATGGCAAACTACAATGGTACATATGGGGAGAAATGGAACTCATAAATTTGGAAACCATTGGTGAGGCATACAAG
Organism: Torreya grandis; assembly: GCA_037957365.1. NCBI lineage: Eukaryota > Viridiplantae > Streptophyta > Pinopsida > Cupressales > Taxaceae > Torreya > Torreya grandis. Next base: position 1,209,954 of record JARHVA010002850.1, read on the forward strand.
TTCATAGTGAAGATTAAGTAGAAGCATGGAAGAATGAATATAAGAGTTAGCCTTCAAAATGGAAAAGTGACAAAGAAGGTCAAACACGAGGCCAAAATTGGAAACAAAAGGAAGGAAAGACTAGGAAGTGGTGTGATTATCACAAATCTGGAACTCACTTCAAAGAACAATGTCGAGCTATCAAGTCACTGCTTTCAAAATCACAATCCTCAACATCTACTACTCTACCTCATACAGACCCTGCAGTCGAAGAGGTTGAAGAAGAAATTATAGATGATGATCTTGAAGCCATTGTTGCTTCATCACAAACCCACAATGAGATGATAGATGATAAGGAAAGGTTGTTTCACTCTAAGTTATGGGTGAAAGGTAAGCCTATGCATTTCATTCTTAATAGTGGAAGTTAAAAGAATTTAATCTCTACTAATATTGTGAAAAGCCTAAATCTATCCATGAAGCCTCACCCAAAGCCATACAGTATTGGATGGTTGAGTCCAAGGAGAAAGTTTTGTGTCACCCACCAATGTCTTCTCTCATATGTAATAAAACCTTTCTAAGATGAGGTCTTATGTGATGTGGTAAATATAGATGTTTATGATGTACTTGTTGACATAGTGGATTGCACCTAGGGCAAGGAGCCCGAACTCCTGCCTTCCACACGTAAAATTGGAAACTCCCCTCTCACCTATGGTACCGGTGAAGCTGGAGGGGAGAGTCTCTAGGTAAGGGATAGCTCCCTTTGATGCATCATATTCATTCTGTATATACAGATATATAATTGGGGGGATGAAAAGGGAGAAAGATTATAGGAAAACAAACTACTCTGAAGAGGTGATGCACCAAAATAAGTCAACCTTCTCACCCTCACACTAAAATTAGACAAATACATACATACACTTCACACTTGGTAGAAGGACTAGGCTACAAGAAACTTGATAGGGAGGCTTTCATGAAAACATAGAAAATAGAGATTCACCAAGGTGCTATGAAATGCACACTGTAAGTAATTTCTTCTGTTTCTTCACTCCCAAATAGAACTCTCCTTGCCAATTGCAGAAATGGCACCTTGTAGACAACAGATATGTTGGTGTTGGATCTGTGAAAGCATCAAGAAGCAATGACTAAACACAAACTAACACTCAAGACATACACAGAAATATCTATCCAAGATAGAGGTAAAATGTGTTTATTGATTCAGGTGATATTTTGCCAAGGCTACGCCTTACAAATGTGAAAGATATCTTTCTCAAATGACAATTATTCAATATATAAGAGAATAAAGGAGGCCTTTTGGCACCCCTTTTTACAAGTGGCCCATTTGCATCCCCTCATGGTCAATTTATAGGTACTATTTCACCTGTTGGAGTAATTTCTTGAATCGATGCTTCCCTTCAACACTTGGACTATCTACCTGCTCCATGCCTAGCACTTTGTCTTTTCCCTATTTTGTCTCTTCTTGCTCCTTTGGCCCTTGAGGGTGATCTTCTGGTAGGTCACTGCATTTTTAGGCCTTTTTTCATGGTTGGCATCTTTTTAGTTTGAAAGCAAACAGCCATTTCATTATGTTAATTTTGATGCTCACACGGTCGTCATCGCTTTCAAAACCAATGGCTAACTCACTTTCCTAACTTTGATGGCTTTCAAGATGTCACCATCCCTGGCAAAATGTCATCAGGTCCTTCACTGGCTTCTCTATGGGATTTGTCCTCCTCACCCCTTTCTGTGAGTCTTTTTGCTTGAAGTCCCTTCTTAGCACCTTTCTGAAGGGAAGGTGACCCTTCAGCCTTTGGAAAGTGTCCCCTTTATTTTGGGTTGAGAGTCCCCCGCAAGGGCACCTACCCTTTGGGGTCCTTCGGTGGGTTGCTATGCTCCTCTGGATTGTTTCCCATGTTTTTGTGGACATTTTCCTGCAGACTTTTGTCTGTGGACATTTTCCCATAGACTTTTATCCACAGACATTCTCCTGGCCTTTGATTTGAATTATGGCCCGAATTCCTTCAGACTTTTTTCTGAAGGAATTTCTTGAGACAAAAAGCCTGAAGGAATTCGGGACTCTGCCTTAGTCAAAATTTCAAAAGTTAAAACGTCCCTTTGAAGCATTCTATTGAAGTGTTCCATGCCCCTCACAAGGGCTTTTCGACTTTTGTTGCCCCTTGACCTTTTGGGCATACCCTTAAACCAAGCCATTGAACCAAAAAGGTTCAATGGTTCAAGCAGTTCAATCATTAAATGCCAATGTTAAGTGAACCAAAGTCGATGAACTATCTAGTTGAACCAAATGTTTGAACCATTTGAACTATGTTGAACATTGAACCACTCACTTTGAACTAAGCTCATTGAACCAAGCCATTAAACCAAAATTGGTTCAACAGTTCAATGGTTCAATGCTATTGAATCAAGGTGTTTGAACTGAGCGATGAAATTTTGTTGAACCAAATGATTAAACCATTTGAACTATGCCGATTGAATCGAAGCCAAAGAACCTATAGCTTGAACCAAGCACCTATTGGGAAAAAATTGGTCAACAAATTGGTGACTCCTAGGGGAAGCATGCCTACTATGATTAAAGACCAGTTGCCTTATAGTCCATTAGGCCCAGAGTCAGATGGTAACTTAAAAACAAATAGCAATAGCTCTGATAAATGTAGAACCAGTCACGTAGATTTACCTCCAAGGAAATGAAAACACACACAAGACTAATAAAACTACTACTTGTGCAATAGCACTTAGGGAAAATAGGGGAAAAAACAAGGGAAAATATATACAAATGAAAGGAGACTCAGTGGCAGTGCTTCAAATGTATCCCATTAACTAGGATATGCAATTCTTCACCATCCAACCTGGAGAGTTGGAATGCATTGTGCTGCTTGCAATGAGTGATTATGTATGGGCCACTCTATAGAGCATCAAATTTTGCATGCTTTCTAGGCTTAGCTCAGTCTTCGTCCTATTTCAAGACAATGTCTCCTTTAAAGAAATCTTTTGATGAAGATTTCTTGTTGAAGTATCTCTTCATTTGATGTTGGCAACTGGTCATAGAAGCCATTGCCTAGTCCCTTGCCTCTTAGAGCTCCATCAGCTTGCACAGCCTAACCTCCATGCTACTTCCTTCTTCTAATTACAGCTGGTGAGCAAGGTCCAATGTTTGCAATTCAAGTGAGATGGGAAGCCTAGATGCCCTTACATACATGAGCATATATGGAGAATTTCCGATTGCTCTCTTTGGAGTGATTCGATCAGCCCACAGAGTTATTTTTAGCTTGGCATGCCAAGTCCTCTAATTTTCTTCCATGGTCCTCTTGATGATCCTGATCAATTTTTTATTGGTGGACTCAACCAGCCCATTCCCCTATGGGTAATAATTGGATGAAGTGCTGAGATATATACCATACCTCAGTACCCATTCACTTTTTTTGGTTCCCAAAAAAGCCAAGGCATTGTCTAAGATTATGGTGGTTGGGACTCTGAATCTTGTCACCAGGTCCTCATAAAATTCTAGGACCACACTTTCATTTTCCTCCTTCAGAGCAACAGCTTCCACCCACCTTGTGAAATAGTCTGTGGCGGTCAAGACCCACTTGTGTCTAGCACTAGAGGGAGTATTAATCATCCCTATGAATTCCAAGCCCCACTACATGAATGGTTGTTCCACCTGAATAGGCTGTAGAGGCATGGTAGCCAACCATTGTTTCCCATCAAAAAGTGCACACTTTTGGCACTTTCTTACCCAGGCATGGGTGTCCCTAAAAAGAGTAGGCCATAAATAGCCAACTCTCATTATCCTTGCTATAGTAGCTCTAAGAGCGAAATGACCACCTACTGGCCCATGATGAAACTCAGATAGTACTTTATCGGCCTAGTTTGGGTCAATGTATCTTAGACAGACCCCAGAGAGATCCTTCCTAAAAAATACTCCATCAACCAAAACATAAGGGAGAGACTAGAGCCTGAAGTACCTTATTCTAGTCTTATCAAGACTCTATGAGCACTCACCAGTGAGAAGGAAACACCTCAGGTCTGATGTCTAGTCCCTTATGATAGCTAGTTCTCCTACTATAGTTGCATCATGAATTAGTAAGCTATCTTCCCTTTTCTACTTGAAGTCTATAGTAAGGTGTTTATATAGGCCTCTTCCCCTCACCAGCTTGGTGATCTTGATGTCTACATCATACTCCATCACCTTGGTGATCCATCCCACTCTCTTCTCATTTAGGTCTCGATTGGTCAAGAAATCCTTGATGCCAGGATGTGGAACCATGAGGTGAATCCTATTGTTAGACAACATATGCTTGAACTTCTTTAGGCTCCGCATTACTACCAGGACTTGCTTCTCTACATACGTGTATCTGACTTTGAAATCCTCTAGCCCCTGGCTAAAAAAAGCAAGTGGTTGCTTGAGGTCATCACCATTTGCTTCAGAAAGCATGGCAAAGATCACCTCTTCATTGCTAAAAGTGTAGAGGTTGAAGTCTTTATTGAAGCCAGGGCTGATCAAAGTAGAAGCCTGAGTTATGGCCTGCTTGATGGCTTCAAAGCTATCCTTCCTTTGTGTTGTCCACTTAAACTCCTCGCCCTTCCTCAGCATAGAGGTTAGTGGCTTGACTATCTCTACAAAATTTAGAATGAATCTTTGAATGAAATTTATCTTGCCAAAGAAGCTCTATAGGCATTTCTTATGTTTAGGTAGGGACATCTCTAGGATAGAACAAACTCTCTCAGGGTCAATAGATAAGCCCTCCTTGGACACGATGTGGCCAAGGAGTTTCCCCTCATGAACAGCAAACATGCATTTCTTTGGATTAAGAGAGATGTTGAATTCCCTACACCTTTCAAAAATATGCCTGAGGTGTTGCATGTGTTGGCTCACTTCTTTGGAGAACACTATCACATCATCAAGGTATACCAGCACATTATTGTTTATCAAGCCTCCAAAAGCCATGTCCATGGCTCACTAAAAGGTAGCACCAGCATTAGCTAGCCCAAATGGCATCTTCTTGTAGGCGAACATTCCCCATTTAGTAGTGAAGGCTATTTTGTGCTGGTCATAGCCTTGCACCAGAATCTGATTATACCTTGAATATCCATCCAAGAGGGAGAAATGTTCATTGCCTGTTACCTTTTGAAGGATCCACTCCATGCTCAGAAGGGGATAATGATACTTTAAAGAGACTTTATTAAGGTCCTTGAAATTGACACATAGCCTGATCTCCCCATTCTTCTTTCTAATAGGAACAAGATTAGCCAGCTAGGAGGAATGTTTGATTGGAAATATAATCTTGGAATCAATCAATTTGGCCAATTCCTTCTACATGAGAGGCTCAATCATTAGGTTGATAGGTCTCTACTTCTGCATGACTGGCTTGGTGCCTTCTTCTAATTTGATGGTGTGATGGGTGAGTCTTGGGTTGAAGCCCTTCAACTCACTATAATCCCATGCAAAAACATTAGCAAACTCTTGACACAATAAAATGAAAGCCTTCTTTTCCTGAACCATGTAGGCTTTTCCAAGCACAAGCAGCTTGTCCTTTAAGATCTCAACCCTTTCGTAATCCTCCTCCTTAGTTGTGATGCATGCCTTGTCATTTCTCAATTGGTCATCTCCATTGAAGATGCTATCAAGAGTGACCAAACCTTTAGGGAGTTTATTGTTCTTCAATTGAACAATCTGGTTGCCATATTACTGTTATAGCTTTCCCTAGTTCTATGTTGTGAACTCAACTTCCTCTTATAGGAAGAAATCTATTTGCTGGTCATTTTTGAAAACCTACCAGTTCATAATGTTGTCGAGGATAGAGGGCCAAACTACCACCTTCAAGTAGCATGAGCCACAATCTTGTTATCTCCCTAAAAACATCGAACTGAGCACCAATTGCTACTAGCCTATCCACTTGTTTGTTCTACTCTCTGGGAATGGAAGCGATATTGAAAGTGAGGAAATATTTCACCAAGTCCTAGACCCTATGCTTATAAGACTTTAGCAAGGAATTTTTGGTCAGATTCTAGCCTTTCACTTGATTTACAATTAGCTCACTGTCTCCCAAAACTTGCAACTCCTTGATCCCTCTTTTTCTTGCCCATTCTAGACCATGGATGAGGGACTCATATTCTGCAACATTGCTTGTGCAAGAGAGTTAGAAATGGAAAGCTGAAAAGTATCTCTCCTTTAAAGGGGAGACTAACATCGCTCCACCACCAGCTCCCAGCCTACTTCTGAAACCATCAAAGTAGAGCTGTTATAGACCTAGGTCCTCTTGGCTTGCCTTCATTATATTTGGTATGAAGGCACCCTCTTCATATATGCAGTAGACTCCAAGGCCTGCCTCCTCTATGAACATATAAGGATCATGCTTGAAGTTTTCATTTCCCCACTCATCCAAGAGTAGGTCTGTAACTCCTTCAAGAGTATAGGATGGAGATTGGTCTGTTTGGGACTCTTCTGGGTCGATAATGGCGTAACTGACATTCGCTACCTTGGGTGAATATGGTTTTAGATGGTCCTTGTAGAGTGGATTGGATTCAATCTTTACCTTGGTCCCATACTTGGTTCTAAAAACCAGATAGGACCAATTCACTACTAGGTAGCCACCTATCTTTGATGTGAAGTCCCTGAACAAGCAAATTGTGAAATAAGGAGGAACATCTTCTACCACTATATCATGGGGAATTGAGAAGGTTGGGCAAGCATGCAATGTCAAGCTTAAACCCTTCAAAATCCCAACTATTTTTTTAGGTGTCCAATCCAACTGTAGGACTCCTTTATTCATCTCTTCATATTTTAGCCCCATCTTGTCAGATATGCACTTGGGCATCATTGAGGTACTAACCCCACTGTCAATGATGCAGTTGTGCACCAAGAAATCCCCTATAACCAAGGACACATAGAAAGGGGTAATTTTCTCTTCCTTCTTGACCTAGATGGAGGTGGAAGGTTGTCCATTCATCATTAAGATGTTATCAGTGCTTGCTAGGACATCATGTCGATCTAGCTCCTACAATTCTCTTTATAGCATGTCCTTTTGTCCTGGTAGAGACAATGAATCCCATAAGGAGATGTTCATATGTAGCTTCTTCATTTGATCTACTATATTGACTTGAGGCCTGCCTCCCTTTAAGTTTTCCTTGGGGCTAGTTCCAACCTGAGCTATGGGTTGAGGGGCTGAAGGTGCAAATGGCAGTCTGAAATTTGGGACTTTTTGATTTGAGTGTGATGGAGATGGTGCATCTATCGATTGGGTAGTTGCCTAGGCTTCTCCCATTGCTCTCCTCTTGAATCTTGTGTTAGTTGTAACACAGTCAGGCTGATTATCTATAGCACACACATAATTCACTAAATAAAATTCCCCTTCCAGATGATTCATGAGGGTAGAATCAAGGTGGGCCTGATTACTACTCATGCTAGGTTGCATTGAAGGCTCGAAGACCTGGGGTTGAGTGGCTGCCTAATTTTCTGCATTTTGGAAAAAACCCATCATCTCATTTGTATAAATAGCCTATTTTTGACCATATTCCATGGTCAAATAACCTAGCTATTCTTGCACTAGATTGTTCTGAGCGGGCACCATGACCTTTGATGATGAAGGGCACCCAAGTTGTAGTTTTGAAATGGCCTAGTCTGAGTAAGCTGACCTTGTCCTTGATTATAGTTTTGGAAAGGGGGTCTGGGGGCTTGACCATAATGCTGGTATCCCTGATTCGTCTGTTGCTTTGAGCCTGTTTCCTTTTAAGAGCTACAAGTTTGTTTGACATGCTCTACAACAGACTCTTAACCTCATGAAGCTCATTGGATAGAATAGTAGTTGGTTTCTCTATGCTAGGTAGAGGAGTTAATGTGGGAGCAATGGCCTGAATTGGAGGTAGCAATTCTAGGAAAAGTGGCATGTGAGGTCTAGGGGCTATTTTCCCAGCCTGTACTAAGCAATTTTTAGCTGTTATGGCTATGTCATAAGTAGTAGGTAGTATATGCCCTCCCATTGATTATATCATCACAGCAATATCACTTTTTAATGCCTTTAAATAATATAGGAAAGCATAGTTGGGAGTCAGTCTTACCAGGATGGGGATTCTATCCCAAGTCTTTTGAAACCGCATGTTGAAATCCTACATATACTCATGTGGGGCTCTTTTTATGGTCGTCAGCTACTCAGAAAGTGACAGGCCATCACTCTTTTCCCCAAAATGGTCTATCAACTGAGTACCCAATTCATTCTGGGAATGGATTGAATTTACAGGCAAGGTCCCATACCAGTTAAGAGCCTTGACTTTGAGAGACAATGCCAGCAATCTAATGGCGATATTTTCCTCTGTGACATTGTGAATATTGTAGAGGTTAGCAATATTCCTAATGTGCTCGATGACTATAATGGGTCCCTCTCCATTGAAAGAAGGCACATTTTTTAGGGTTGTTCCTGAGATTGGATCATAATGTGTGAGGTTCAAGGGGCTCTGACCACAAAAAGCCACAAATGGCAATGCCATAGCTAGGATGGGCTATAATTGTGGCTCTACTGTGTATGCATCCCTTATAACAAGTCTAGGAGGGTGGCTTCTTGAATAAGGATGGGTCCTCTCAAACCTTAGTCTTTTTGCTGAGTTCAAAGGCAACTCAATGAAATCAAAGGGAACCCCTTTAGAAGTAGACCTTGTGGTGACTTTAAGCATAGAAAGTTAAGAAACTAGTCTTGATTGGAAAATTGAAGCTCTTGCCAATGGAGTCGCTAGATGTTGTAAATCTTGATTCGTTGTAATAGGACCAACATCAATCTTGAAACCTTACTGAATTGTCAAACTATGTCCCACCAGGCGTGCCAAAACTATTCACACAATGGATTGCACTTGGGGCAAGGAGGTCGAGCTCCTACCTTCCACATGCAACAATGGAAACTCCCCTCTCACCTGTGGGACCAATGAAGCTAGAGGGGAGAGTGTCTAGGTAAGGGTTAGCTCCCTTTGATGCATCATATTCATTCCAGCAAGTGTTAACATATACGTATATATAGATATATAATGGGGGAATGAAAAGGGAGAAAGATTGCAAGAAAACAAACTACTCTAAAGAGGTGATGCACCAAAATAAGTTGACCTTCTCACCCTCACACTAAAATTAGACAAATACATAAATACACTTCACACTTGGTAGAAGGACCAGGCTGCAAGAAACTTGACAGGGAGGCTTTCATGAAAACACAGAAAATAGAGATTCACCAAGGTGCTGTGAAATGCACACTGTAAGTAATTTCTCTTATTTCTTCACTCCAAAATAGAACTCTCCTTCCCAGTTGTAGAAATGGCACCTTGTAGACAATATATATGTTGGTGTTGGATCTATGAAAGCATTAAAAAGCAATGACTAAACACAAACTAACACTCAAGACATACACAGAAATATCTATCCAACATAGAGGTAAAATGTGTTTATTGATTTAGGTGAAATTTTGCCAAGGCTACGCCTTAAAAATGTGGAAGATATCTTTCTCAAATGATAAGTCTTCAATATATAGGAGAAGAAAGGAGGCATGTTGGCACCCCTTTTTACAAGTGGCCCATTTGCATCCCCTCATGGTCAATTTGTAGCTACTATTTCACCTGCTGGAGTAATTTCTTGAATCGAAACTTCCCTTCATAACTTGGACTATCTACCTGCTCCATGCTTGGCACTTTGCCTTTTCCCTGTTTTGTCTCTTCTAGCTCTTTTGGCCCTTAGGGGTGATCTTTTGGCAGGTCGCTACATTTTTGGGCCTTTTTTCATGGTTGGCATCCTTTTAGTTTGAAAGCAAATGGCCATTTTGTTATGTTAATTTTGACACTCATGCAGCCATCATCACTTTGAAAACCAATGGCTAACTTGCTTTCCTAACTTTGATGGCTTTCAAGATGTCATCATCCCTAAAAAAATTCCATCGAGTCCTTCGTTGGCTTCTCTATGGGCTTTGTCCTCCTCGCCCTTTTCTGTGAGTCTTTTTGCTTGAAGTCCCTTCCTAGCACCTTCTCGAAGGGAAGGTGACCCTCTGTCCTTTGGAAAGTGTCCCCTTTATTTTGGGCCAAGAGTCCCCCGTAAGGGTACCTGCCCTTCGGGATCCTTCACTGGGTTGCTATGCTCTTCCAGATTGTTTCCTGGGTTTTTGCAGACTTTTGTGTGCAGACATTTTCCCACAGACTTTTGTGTGTAGACATTTTCCCACAGACTTTTGTTTGCAGACATTTTCCTACAAACTTTTATCCACAGACATTCTCCCAGCCTTTACTTTGAACTATGGCCTGAATTCCTTCATAATTTTTGTCTGAAGGAATTCCTTTAGACAAAAAGCCTGAAGGAATTTGGGACTCTGCCTTAGTCAAAATTTTGAAGGTTAAAATGTCCCTTTGAAGCGTTCCATTGAAGTGTTCCATGCCCCTCACAAGGGCTTCTAGACTTGAGCCACCCCTTGACCTTTTGGGCATACCCTTGAACCAAGCCATTGAACCAAAAAGGTTCAATGGTTTAAGTAGTTCAATCATTGCACACCAATTCCAAGTGAACCAAAGCCGATGAACTATCTAGTTGAACCAAATGATTGAACCATTTAAACTATTCTGAACATTGAACCACTCACTTTGAACCAAGCTTGTTGAACCAAGCCATTGAACTGAAATTGGTTCAAAGGTTTAATTTTTCAACGCTATTGAATCGAGGTGTTTGAACTGAGTGATGAACTTTTGTTGAACCAAATGATTGAACCATTTGAACTATGCCAATTGAATCGAAGCCAAAGAACTCGTAACGCAAATGAAGCACCTGTTGGGAAAAAATTGGTCAACAGTACTCTTTGGTCATCCATTCATGTATGATCGACATGGAATATATGAATTAAGAACTCAAAGGATCACTCTCACTCTTGGAACATGGTGCTATAGGGTACCAGAGGTACCACCTTCTACATCTGTCTCTTTGATTAGTGCCAAGAAATTTGTTCTCATGGTGGTTAATCCACAAGAATCCAAAAAGGTTGATGTTACAACCCTAACTACACAAAAAACATAACAATAGAAGCAAATAGATATTGATCTAAAGAAGTACATAGCCTTCCATCCATAGATTGATGGTTAGATAGAAATGGTGAACAATCAGGCCCTACACAGTTTTATAAATCACAATCCCTTCTAATTATGCATCAAGAATCAAATCAAAGTAAAACTTCCACACTTGATGACAAATATTGATGTAATGGGGACCATTGCTTCTCAAGGAGGGAGGAATGATCTGGGAAACAATTCAGATGACAATTTGGGTGATGGATCCAACCTAATTGATGGCAGAACTTTTGGGAGCCATAACTTTTGCATCATAGCTCCAATTGACTCATCGTTTAAACCGTTGTAAAGCTAATAATGAGGGTAATGTCATGAGATGGCATTGATATCTACTCATTTAATTTTTACCCTTAAAAACCCAATATAATTTCCCCATTTTGAATCTTAGTAGTGCAGTCTAAAAATAGTAAGTTTTGAAAAATAATAATTCCTAAAATTCTATATTGTTGTAAATCATGGAAGTCGAACCACTTAATCTCCCTCAAGATTGGTGACCTTTCACATCCTCCTCAAACCTTAAAAACATGTATAAATGAAGATGTAACCTGAATTGGAAAGGAGTCATCTCTTCTCAGAGATAGGTATATGTTTAGGTCTGCAATTTTGATAAATAAAACATCTATTTTCAAAGATAGCATTATTTGAATTGTGTTGTTCTTATTTTTTGAATTATCTTTCAACCAAAGATTTTGAGTTTTGGATCAGTGGTATCAAATTAGTTTGTCTTTAGAGTGTATGATTCCAAGAATGAGGTCAAATTATAGGAAGCTTGGGTGGAAAATCAAACTAACAGACTATCCACCTATTCGCTCCAAATGACATCAAATGGTGGACAACACCAAGACATCTGATCCTTTCAAGGAAATGGTGAATGAAATCCTCTAACAATAGCAAGTGTAGATGCTACAATAATTCACTCAAATTCTCTAACAAATCTAAATGGGAAATTCTGGCTCCTCATTTGCACCTACACATCCTTTCAGTGCCCCAACACCCTTCAAAGTTCAGGTTGAAGCATGGAAGAATGAATATAAAGAATCAGCCTTCAAAATAGAAAAGTGACAAAGAAGGTCAAACATGAGGCCAAAATTGGAAAAAAAATGAAGGAAAGACTGGGAAATGGTGTGATTATCATAAATCTAGAACTCACTCTAAAGAAGAATGTCAAGCCATCAAGTCACTACTTTCTGAGTCACAATCCTCAACATCTACTGCTCTACCTCATATAGACCCTATAGTCGAAGAGGTTGAAGAAGAAATTATAGATGTTGATCTTGAAGCCATTGTTGCTTCATCACATACCCACTATGAGATGCTAGATGACAAGGAAAGGTTGTTTCACTCTAATTTACGGGTGAAAGGTAAGCCTCTGCATTTCATTCTTGATAGTGGAAGTCAAAATAATTTAATCTCTGCTAATGTTGTGAAAAGCCTAAATCTTTCCATGATGCCTCACCCAAAGCCATATAGTATTGGATGGTTGAGTCCAGGGAGAAACCTCCGTGTCACCCACCAATGTCATATCTCATATGCAATAAAACCTTTCCTAGATAAGGTCTTATGTGATGTGCTCAATCTAGATGTTTGTGATGTACTCTTTGGTTAGTCATTCATGTATGATTGACATGGCATATATGAATCAATAACTTGAAGGATCAATCTCACTCTTGGAACATGGTGCTATAGGGTACCAGAGGTACCACCTTCTACATTTGTCTCTTTGATTAGTGCCAAGAAATTTGTTCTCATGGTGGTTTAGCCACAAGATTCCAAAAAGGTTGATGTTATAGCCTTGACTACACAAAAAACACAACAAAAAAAGCAAATAGATACTGAGTTGAAAAATTTCATGGCCTTCCATCCAGAGACTGATGGTCAGATAGAAATGGTGAACAATCGGGCCCTACATAGTTCTATAAATCACAGTCCCTTCCACGTATGCATCAAGAATCAAATAAAAGTAAAATTACCACACTTGATGACAAATCTTGATGCAATGGAGACCATTGCTTCTCAAGGAGGGATAAATGATACGGGCAACAATTTAGATTACAATTTGGGTGATGGATCCACCCCAATTGATGGCGAAACTTCTGAGAGCCATAACTTTTGCACCATAGCTCCAATTGACTCACAGTTTGAACCATTGGAAATATAATAATGAGGCTAACATAATGAGATGGCATTGATATCTGCTTAATGAATTTTGACCCTTGAAAACCCAACTAAAGTGCCCATAATTTCAATATTAGTAGTGCAATCTAAAAATAGTAAGTTTCTAAAAATAGTATTTTCTCGAAATATGTATTGTTGTAAATCATGGAAGTCAAACCACTTAATCTCCCTCAATATTGGTGACCTTTTACATCCTCCTCACACCTTCAAACATGTATAAATAAATATTTAACCCAAAATAAAAAGGAGACATCTCTTCTCAGAGATAGGTATATGTTTGGGTCTACAATTTTCATAAATAAAACATCTCTTTTTAGATATTGCATTATTTGAATTGTGTTGTTCTTATTAATCTTTCAACCAAATATTTTGATTTTTGGATTAGTGGTATTAGATTAGTTTGTATTTAGAGTGTATGATCCCAAGAATGAGGTCAGATTATAGGAAGCTTGGGTGGAAAATTGAACCAGAAGACTATCCACCTATTCGCACTGAATGACTTCAAATGGTAGACAACACTGAGACATCTGATCCTTTCAAGGAAATGGTGAATAAAGCCCTCCAAAAATAGTAAGTGTAGATGCTTAAACAATTCACTCAAATTCTCCAAAAAATCTCAATGGGAAATTCTAGCTCCTCATCTGCACCCGCACATCCTTTTAGTGCCCCAAAACTCTTCAAGGTTCACATGAATTTTGATATCCCTACATGTGAAGGCAAAATCAATGTTGATGCAGTAGAAAATTGGTTGGATCAATTATAATCTTATTTTTTTATAAATAAATTCACTGATAAAGAGAATATTACTTTTGCTCTTTTGAAAGCATCATTACCTGTCAAAAACTAGTGGGAAGTGTACAAAATGAGATTCAGTATAGATAATATTGGCCTTGAGACAGAACCTACATGGGATGATTTTATAGAAGCTATAAAAGAAGAATAATACCCCATTAGAGCATATGATGATCTGTATATAGAGTGCTAACAACTTTACCAAGGTAAGGAATAGTCTATTGAAGATTACACTAACATTTTTCATTCTCTATCTATGAGATTGGGCATCCAAGAAAGTGAGAAACATAAGGTTCTCAAATATCATGGTAGACTACAATGGTACATACGGGGAGAAATGGAACTCTTCAATTTGGAAACCATCAGTGAGGCATAAAAGTTTGTAGTGAAGATTAAGAAGAAGCATAGAAGAAGTAATATAAATAATCAACCTTCAAAATAAAAAAGTGACAAAGAAGATCAAACACGAGGCCAATATTGGAAACAAAACAAAGGAAAAATTGGGAAGTGGTGTGATTATCACAAATCTGGAACTCACTCAAAAGAAGAATGTTGAGCCATCAAGTCACTACTTTCTGAGTCAAAATCCTCAGCATCTACTGCTCTACCTCATACAGACCTTTTAGTCAAAGATGTTGAAGAATAAATTATAGATGTTGATCCTGAAGCCATTTTTGATTCATCATAGACCCATGACGAGATGTTAGATGACAAGGAAAGGTTATTTCACTCTAAGTTATGGGTGAAAGGTAAACCTCTGCATTTCATTCTTGATAGTGGAAGTCAAAAGAATTTAATCTCTTCTATTGTTGTGAAAAGCTTAAATTTGTCCATGAAGCCTCACCCAAAGCCATACAGTATTGGATGGTTGAGTCTAGAGATAAATCTCTATGTCACCCACCAATGTCTTCTCTCATATGCAATAAAACCTTTCCAAGATGAGGTCTTATGTGATGTGGTCAATCTAGATGTTTTTGATGTACTCTTTGGCTAGCCATTCATGTATGATCGACATGGCATATATGAATCAAGAACTTGAAGGACCACTCTCACTCTTGGAACATGGCGCTATAGGGTACCAGAGGTACCACCTTCTACATCTATCTCTCTTATTAGTGCCAAGAAATTTGTTCTCATGGTGGTTAAGCCACAAGAATCCAAAAAGGTTGATCTTACAGCCCTGAATACACAAACAACACAATAATAGAAGCAAACAGATATCAAGCTAAAAAAGTTAATAGCCTTCCATCTAGAGACTGATGGTCAGACAGAAATGGTGAACAATCGAGCCCTACATAGTTCTATAAATCATAGTCCCTTTTAAGAATGCATTGGGAATAAAATCAAAGTAAAATTACCACACTTGATGACAAACCTTGATGCAATGGGTACCATTACTTCTCAAGGAGGGAGGAATGATCTGGGCAACAATTCAGATGACAATTCGGGTGATGGGTCCAACCCAATTGATGTTGGAACTTCTAGGAGCCATAACTTTTGCACCATAGCTCCAATTGGCTCGTTGTTTGAACTATTGGAAAGATAATAATGAGGCTAAAATTGTGAGATGGCATTGATCTTTGATCAATGAATTTTGACCCCTAAAACCTAATGAAAGTGACCTAAATTTCAATTTTAGTAGTATAATCTAAAAATAGTAAGTTTTTAAAAATAGTAATTCCTCAAATTTTGTATTGTTGTAAATCATGAAAGTCAAACCACTTAATCTCCCTTGATATTGTTGACCTTTTACATTCTCCTCACACCTTCAAAACATGTATAAATTAATATATAACCTGAAATGAAAAGGATACATCTCTTCTTAGAGATAGGTATGTGTTTGGGTCTACAATTTTGATAAATAAAACATCTCTTTTCAAAGATAGCATTATTTGAATTGTGTTGTTCTTATTTCTAAATTATCTTTTAACCAAATCTTTCAAGTTTTGGATCAGTGGTATCAGATCAGTTTGACTTTAGAGTGTATGATCCCAGGAATGAGGTCAAATTACAAGAAGCTTGGGTGGAAAATTGAACGAGCAGACTATCCACCTATTCACTCCAAATGACTTCAAATGGCGGACAACACTAAGACATCTGATCCTTTCAAGGAAATGGTGAATAAATCCCTCCAACAACACCAAGCATATATGCTACAACAATTCACTCAAATTCTCCAACAAATCTTGATGGGAAAGTCTATCTCCTCATCTGCACTCACACATCCTTTCAGTGCCCCAACACCCTTCAAGGTTTAGGTGAATTTTGATATCCCTACATTTGAAGGCAAAATCAATGCTGATGCAGTAGAAAATTGGTTGGATCAATTTTCATCTTATTTTTCTATAAATAAATTCACCAATAAAGAGAAGATTACTTCTGCTCTTCTGAAAGCATCATTGCCTATCAAAAATTGGTGGGAAGTGTACAAAAAGATATTCAGTACAGATGATATTAGCCTTGAGATAGAACCTATATGGGATGATTTCATAAAAGCTATAAAAGAATAATAATACCCCATTGGAGCATATGATGATCTATATATAGAGTGGAAACAACTTTTCCAAGGTAAGAAATAGTCTGTTTAAGATTACACTGACATTTTTCATTCTCTATCTATGAGATTAGGCATCCAAAAAAGTGAGAAACATAAGGTTCTCAAATATCATGGCATACTACAATGGTACATATGGGGAGAAATGGAACTCTTCAATTTGTAAACCATCGGTGAGGCATAAAATATCACAGTGAAGATTGAAAAGAAGCATGGAAGAATGAATGTAAAGAATCGGCCTTTAAAATGGAAAAGTGACAAAGAAGGTTAAACACGAGGCCAAAATTGGAAACAAAAGGAAGGAAAGACTGGGAAGTGGTGTGATTATCACAAATCTAGAACTCATCTCAAAGAAGAATGTTGAGCCATCAAGTCACTAATTTTTGAGTCATAATCCTCAACATCTACTTCTCTACCTCATACAGACCTTGCAGTCAAAGAGGTTGAAGAAGAAATTGTAGATGTTGATCATGAAGCCATTATTGCTTCATCACAGACCCATGACAAGATGCTAGATGACAAGGAAAGGTTGTTTCACTCTAAGTTATGGGTGAAAGGTAAGCCTTTGCATTTCATTCTTGATAGTGGAAGTCAAAATAATTTAATCTCTATTAATGTTATGAAAAGCCTAAATATGTCCATGAAGCCTCACCCAAAGCCATACAATATTGGATGGTTGAGTCTAGGGAGAAACCTCCATGTCACCCACCAATGTCTTCTCTCATATGCAATAAAACCTTTCCAAGATGAAGTCTTATGTGATGTGGTCAATCTAGATGTTTGTGATGTACTCTTTGGTCAGCCATTCATGTATGATTGACATGGCATATATGAATCAAAAACTCGAAGGATCACTCTCACTCTTGGAACATGGCACTATAGGGTACCAGAGGTACCACCTTCTACATCTATGTCTCTGATTAGTACCAATAAATTTATTCTTATGGTGGTTAAGCCACAAGAATCCAAAAAGGTGAATGTTACAGCCCTGAATACACAAACAACACAATAATAGAAGAAAATTGATATCAACCTAAAGAAGTTCATGGCCTTCCATCCACAGACTGATGGTCAGAAAAAAATTGTGAACAATCAGGCCATATACAGTTCTATAAATCACAGTCCCTTCCAAGTATGCATCGAGAATCAAATCAAAGTAAAACTACCACACTTGATGACAAATCTTGATGCAATTGGGACAAATGCTTCTCAAGGAGGGAGGAATGATCTGGGTGTAGACACCAAAATAGTGTCAACCCCCCCTTGGTCCCTTTCTAACTTCAACATGCCTAACCTATACTTTATTAATTTAAAATACTTATTTTAAATTAATAATCCCCCCTAGACACCTCACCTTGGATTCCTAGCTCTTAGGCCATTTATCACCCTATGACTAATCATAATTACCTAAGACCTAATTTTAACTCTCCCACTAATTCTCACGTCTATTAAACCCACCTTTGGACCATTTAACAATGATAATTGAACTTGGTAGATGGAAGAATAGGCAAAAGGCTAAAAATAGCCTTTTTCCCCATTCTCTAGCCACCGACGTTGGTTAACAATCGACTGACGCCGGCAGTATCACCGACGTTAGTTGCTTAAAACTAAATTCTGACCTCAACTGCAGACCTAGGAAGGCAAACTCTCTTGCTCCCAGGATCTAAATTCTCTTGCTCCTTGACTCTTTATAGGCATCAGCATTCTATCATCACTCTCTAGGCTAAGAAACTCTACAAAATTCACTCCACACCAGATTGAAACGTTTCATGAGGTCTCCTACATCAGCGATAATGGAAACAAGTCTTCTACACTTCTAGATCTCCACCAAGAGCTAAGTATTCTTCCAATTTATATTTTAGTATTTTCAGAATGCATTGTTGATTAGTCCATTAAATATTCTTGAGTATTGTTGATAGACAACCCGACTTTCTTCTTGGGGCCTTCCTCTCATTCTTATTCCCTTTCCACCCATGTCCTCTACCTTAGCCCTTTCTTAGACCATATTCACTATCTTGCAATCCTCCACAAACCATTAAATAGACCTAGACTCCTCCTAGACCCCTCTGTTAACCATAAACCCATCCAAAACCCATCCAAGGCCATTGCCTTGACTGACATTGACCATTTCCCCTATCGACATCGGTAGACTAATTGACGTTGGCAACCTTGACCAACCGATGCTGACAGAACTATCAACGTCAGTGACTGTGAGAGGTAGATTGCAAGAATTAGGTATGCTTAATCTATTTCTCTTCTTTAGCCTTTCATTATTTCTCTTTTTAGCAACACTCTTTTGTCAAATAAGTGGACTGTCATCCCTTAAGGAAGTATTTGCACTTCTGGGACCGAGCTTTGCTTGGCATTCCACCATATATCTATCTAATATTTTTCTGTTAAGTCTTATTCTCTCTACAGGTGTCATCCTCCATAGCCAAAGAGGAGCTCCTTCAATCGTCTGGATACGATGTGCAACTTCATCCAGGTACATACAAACCCCTGACCATTTAACTTTAGTTTCTCATTTCTTCTGAATGTAAAAAGCGAAAATGAGTAGAAACATTTTGGCATGCTCAGTGGGACCCTGGAGTCTTCCTTGGGTTCATTTCTTCTAAAACAAACTTTCATATAGGTGTGTTAGGAAAATTTATCTTCTTGCATCCTTCTTCTTTCTTTCTCTTTCGAAAAGACACCATTAGCACAAGTTAAAAAGAACTTTTTTCTTGTCACTTCTTTTCTACATCTTAGAGTAGTGAAATTCATGCTCTTAACCTTTTCTTAATTGTTTTCATCTAAACAAAAACATTTCAATTTGGGTTAAAAATATATTGCATCTCATTCTTGCTTGACTACATTTTTAGCTCATCTAATAATTAAAACTACATTATGAATAAAGCATACTACACATATGTTACACTACCAGACCACAAGCACATCAAACTAAACATCTAAACATACCTGAGACAAGGCCCGACTAGGATTTCATCACCTAGCAGATACCTTACCCTTCTTGGCAATCCCACTTGGACTTCACTACCAAGGGGAGAACCCACTTTATTCTCTAGCAGAGTATAAACTCTAGGGGAAGTATATACTGGCTAAGCAACCCAGCTTGTCTCTGGGCTCATGACGTGAGGGGAGCAAGCTCCTAGCACCATGCCACGTATGGAACCTAATACAAATTTTGAGCACCAAAACATAACCTAAAACCAACCTTAGATTGCGTTTTTTAGTACCCATTCTAAAAGTCCAACTTCTCAAACATATTCTTCTAAGGCATAAGCCAACACGATTCTAAAAATTTATTCTTAGGAATTAACGTTTAGTGGTTGCTTTCCATCATCTATTTTTCTATCTGTATCTGATTTTTTGAGCTGGTGAGGTCACATTTTGAGATCTAAAAACAACTCAGGCTTTCTTCTTCCTTCCAAAAACTTTTAGTTTTCTGAGTTTCCAGAAATACATAGTAACCAACATCAATTTTTTCACTGACGTCGGCAACTATCTTCATCGACATTGGTTATCTGACTGACATCAGCAACTTACTTCACTGACATCAATTTTTCTATTGACGTCGGTCACTGTCAAAAATATTTCTTTTCAAATAGTAAGCTAAAAACCTAACCTTTTTGTTGTTAAAAACACATTTTGGTTTTATGAGGATAAAACATATAGCTTTTAGAACCTGAATCTATTTTACCTTTGATGGTTTTGACACGTAGTCAAACCAAAACTCTTGTTGACCACGCAAGATAACAACCACTCCTGCCTTCACCTTCTATATCAAGTCCCCAAATGGAGTATAATTTAGAAACTAAACGTACTCCTATCCAACCAACCCCAACTCAACCCCCTATTATTCCCAAAGGGGACCAAGACTTTGAAAGGTTCCTTGACCTCAATGTCAAGGCTCTTCAGCACTATCTCGCGAGAAGTCAAACATGAGATCCTTTAGGCAACCCATTTTATGGGATGCCAACTTCCTTAGTTGAAATGGCAATCATATCAACAGCCTCCGTAACCCAACCCATGGTCACCCAGGCCATTGCCTCAACTAACAACCCAACCATGACCAGTATTCAAAGTGTGGCCTCTCCTTCTATTTTTGGACCTACCTCTATTGGGGTATCTGTACCCCCTCAACTACAAACCATTCAATAAAGTCCTACACCATTCTATAACTTAATTATCTCCATCCCACCTACTCTTGCACCCATAAATACAAGAGTGACTACTTATCCTTCAGCTAGTGTTGCCACCATCCAACCACCTTTGGCGACATCAAGCCAAGTTGTGCCTTCTAGCTTTATGAGACAACCACCCTTGACTTCAACATCAATCCCTATGATTAGTTACCAATATGTTGTGCCTATACAAGCACAACCAACTATGTCATATGCTCCACCTAACACCTTCCAAATGCCTTACAACCTAGGGGGTGTCCCACCTGCAAATCCATCAACCAATCTAATCAAGATGTTGATGGATAAGGTGTCTAATCTTGAGACATCCATTTTGGGTTCAATAAATGTTCTCTCATATGAACAAATATGTAATCAACCTATTCATCCTTCAGTCCCAATCTGGCCATATCCTAGTCAGTGGGAACTTCCCAAGTTTACTCACTTTCAGAGTAAAGAGGACCCACAACAATGTCTACGAGCGTTTAGACACGCTTGTTACCTTATAACACATGATGATGCGTTATTACTACGCACATTTCCCATGTCACTTTCTATTGCTACCCTCGATTGGTATAGTTCTATTACTAGTCACTCTCTATTTACCTTCACTCAACTAGCTCAACTTTTTCTTGACCACTTTTCAGTTAACATAACTAAAAAGGTCTCCATCACAGACCTATACTCTATTAGACAATTTGATGATGAATCAATAGCTAATTTCATTGCCTATTGGAGAGGCTTAATCAACCAACTCTCCTTTTCTTTACCTCAACCTAAGCTCATTGAGCTCTTCTCACAAGCGTGTGCCAAACACATCTCATCTACTTTGTGGGTCTAAACATTTTGCACATTTGACGAAGCTTTCACCATGGCTAGGAAGCTTGAACTCCATGCTGTCAAAGAAAATAAAGTCAAATTGCGTAATAACAATACCAACGCAAAATCAAATGACCCTTCATCCAAATCTTCTTCTTCCAATCCCAAGTCTAAGGGATCAACAAATGTTGTGGTACTTAGACCATCATATTCAACAATAACTAACCAACCTCAACCTTCAACATCAGAATACATCACACGACAATTCCAACAATGATACATACAGCATCAATATACTCTAATAGGAGAATCATATGCATCTTTTTTGGATAAACAAGTCAAATAGGGAGTCCTCAATCTCCCCCAAATTTGACCACCACCTTAATTTGATCCCTCACGTGCCATCCCCGCATGGTATAGGGAGAGTGACTTCTGTAATTATCACCGCGTCAAAGGCCATGACATAGACAATTGTAAAACCCTCAAGAATATCATTTAGGACATGTTAGATAAAGGTGATCTTGTCTTGGATAACCCAAATGTGCCACCTAACCAAAACATAGACATTTTTAGACAACCTTTTCCTAACCATCCCCCTAGCCAAAACAACGTTCAGACCACAGCCAAAGACCCCCAAGAGCGTAATATACACATGATCAATATGGTTTCAATTTTTATCCCTAACCAACCTCTTTCACAAACCAAAGAGGTTAGTCAACCTATCCCTCCATCACAGGTAGAAGAGCCTTCTTCTCCTATTTCTCCTCTGCAGGTGGAAAAACCTTCTCTTAATAGTCCTCCATCTACCCCTCTTATATTGGAGGACGCTTTAACCATACCAACACCACTAGCCCCACCTTCATCCTTCCTACTACCAATGGAGGACCATACCTTTCTTACTCTTCAACCACAAGTAGAAGGCACGATCATCCCTATGCTCTTTCCTCTTAAAGAACCCCATTCTCCAATTCCTTCTCCACCAAGAGAGGAACTTGTCTCTTCACCTACTTCGACCAAAGATGATCTAGTAATGGCTCTCTCACGCCTTTGTCCTAAAATCACTGCATCTAACACATTCCCACTCTCACGACCACCCACATCTTCTAAAAAACCAAAGCCTCATACAACATCTTTAAAACCATTCTCTCAATTGGCTGAAAACTTAGGATTTCTCCATTCGAGGAACTTAGAACATGAGGCACTATAGGAGTGACTCAAATCTCCTTATCTTACACATCCCATCTCATCTCGTACTGATGACCCTCCTTTGACAAAGTCTCCCAAAGTCACCAACGAGGACCAAGCTTCTACTTCCAAATCTTTAGAAGCTCAACCGTCCACATCTGAACCTAAACCCTCACAAACATTCACCATACCAACACCAGTTAAATCCCTCAGTGTTTGCCCCATATCTAACCTCACTCACCCATAATTGAAGGTAGATTTGAATCTTGCCCCCCATAATAATAGTCCTCACACCATATTAAAGAAGGCTACTAAACCACGTCAGAGAACTCCTCCTCCACCATCATCATTGCCCTCCATTTTGGGCCCACATCCTTCAACCTTAATAGGAGTGCTCCCTACTCCAACACCTAACAAAAACAAGTTGCCTCCATTACTCCCTTTACCCACCAAAAACATACCTCCTCTAAAAAATTTGGCACCCCTCATGAAGAAAGTGTCTTCTACACGAGTGACCACACCACCAACCCAAAAGGTGGTATGGAAATCTCCCTCAATAACTCCCAAACAAAAGTCATCAACACCTAGTGCATCAACAAGCATGGACCCCTTAGTGGGTTCATATGCTTTGATACTACACCAAATTTTTCAAACTTCTAACATCACTCTCCCACCTATTAAATCATTTCAACCTCTCAGACCAAAACCCTCTTGGTTCGATGACACTAAAATCTACCTATATCATTGCTCACCTTGGCATGACACTGAAAATTGTTGTGCCCTCAAGGTTGTCATTCACCATTACTTGGAAAAAGACACCCCTCTTGTTGAGGATACTATCAACAAATCTCCAACACCATCTAATGTCTCCCAAACCTCTTCACCTTCACACTCATCAACTCTCGAATCAAAACCATCTTGGTTCGATGACACTAAATTTTTTGCGTATCATCGCACACCTAGACATGACACTGAGCATTGCTATGCTCTTAAAGTTGTCAATCATCAACACTTCAAAAAAGACACCCTTTTCATTAAGGATCCTCTTGACCACCCTTTAACCAATCCATCGACACCATCCCATACCTCTCAAACATCCTCACCTAAATCAGGATCCCATCATCAGACTCTAGTCCCTTTACCTCCTTCAACCCCATTATTTAAAATCAACACCATCAATCTGGCCACTAGGTCACAAACCATGAAGGATAAAGAGAAAGAGAAGGTTTATCTCCCTTAAACATATCCATTCTTCAAGCCTCCTCAACCACCAAAACCCAAGACTTCAATCTTGGGTGCATCCCAACCAACGTCTTCAAAGCCAATTCATGACTCCATGGTGAAACAACTTCACCAAACCCTTGTGAAGACATCTTTGTATGACTTCATTCAAATCTCTCCACAACATCTCCAAACCTTGATCAAAACTTTATAGACAGTGGAGGTCCAACCCAAAGACCCCCAACCACTAGCTTCTTTAATCAAAACATTACCAACCATTGCCTCCATCACCGTTAGTAATTCAGAGATTCTAAACTCCAAATTGCAAGATCAGGATCTCACCCTCTTAAACTAAGCCTAT
Source organism: Torreya grandis (assembly GCA_037957365.1). Taxonomy (NCBI): domain Eukaryota; kingdom Viridiplantae; phylum Streptophyta; class Pinopsida; order Cupressales; family Taxaceae; genus Torreya; species Torreya grandis. The sequence continues at coordinate 1,234,309 of JARHVA010002850.1, forward strand.
TAGGCCAACACTTCACAGGATGCATCCTTGCATCACACTCCTTGAAAAAGAGGAGCTTCATCATCTTCTCTTCATCTCATTTATCCAACTCATTGATTATCCTCAATGGGTGTCAAATATTGTCCCTGTTACAAAAGCAATTAGGGGAATTTGACTTTATACTGACTATCACAACCTCAACCAAGCATTGACCAAATATCAACCAACTAAGCATCGACCAAACATCAACCAACCCAACATCAACCAAACATCAACCAACTTCTTAATCATCTTTAACACGTGACCAATATGGAAAGAAGCAAATGGGGCAAGGTTGCTCCTAATTGACTCAGACCTTACATCATGATGCACAAGTATAGATCAAGGACTTATCCCCTGTCTTCTTTTGAAGGTTGACTAGAATTGGAGCCCCTTAATTCCTTACATCTATGACCATTCTACTATTAATCAAGTAATCATTCACTTGATGTTTAACTTGAGCTCATCCTTTGAGCAACACCCGTTATTGTCATTCCTTTTCTTTTCAACCTTTTTTCCCTACAAACATTAGTCAACCCTTTGGTAAAGCATGAATGCTTTGTCCTTATAAAAGGGAAACCCCCAAACCTCTATAGTCAAGTCCATGCCCAAAAGTTTAGTCAAAAACAAAAAAAACATAAAATTGGGATGCCGATATAAAGGTCATAAACTATAAATGTAGACTACTCCCTCAAAGGACAGCTACATAACTATTGTCACTAATAGACTGTTCCCTTGAAGGACAGCTATCCAAAGACATAAAAACATAAAAATTAGAATATAGACCACTCTCTCTAAGGATGGCTATACCCAAAGTTTGCTACAAATATCACTCTCTTAGAAGCTTCCTGCATCGATCAGCTTCGCATATGACCACAAAACAAAACAACATCCCCATGTAGACTTCCTGCATCGATCAGTCTACCAAAAAAAATGACTGACAAACTATTAAGTCATGGACTTGCCTATAGTTGTTCTCAGGGTCACCTAGAAAAGGGGCAAAGTTATCCTTGCTAAAAAGGGTTACGCTATCCTCATACCTCACATAATCAAACCTAATATCCCAACATACCCAAGGGATTTTGAGCTCACTTAATGTCAAGTGATTTGAATACTTCTCTAACAAAAACAATGGTCAATGACGTAATGCATGAATGGGGTTTTTGTTTGTAATAACCCTATCTATGCTATCATTATGGTCCTTGTCAATGAAAGAGCAACGCGCCTTTCACTTCTTATACATCTTCATCCTATCCAACCAAACCCAACCAAACCAATTCAAACCAAAACAAACCAATAACATGGCATCATGACATCATAAATTATCATAGCCCAATCACACTAGTTTCTATGGACAACAATACACGTAGAAACTATCAACCAAACACAATTTATGTCAAGCATAAACCATTACTTGTTGAAGCATAAATACATTCATTTCATTTTTAGCATACACCATCACCAATATGAAAAATTGCTAGGGATAAAAACCATATAACCTATGTTACAACATACACCATCACATAATATGAAAAAGGCTATGACATCATCTTACACTCATCATTTCAAGCATGTACCATCACACATATGGGAAATGCTAACGCCATTAACTTGACCAAACCAATCATCGACCATTTTGACTCTTCTTCCAAACTACATTGGCTTAAGGCCCTTGAAATAGGGGCTATGTAGGCAGCACTCAGTTGACATGGAGTCTTTTGGGGTTAGCTTAGCCATTTACCCATTCATCTCCCTAATAACATCGGCCATTCATTTGTTCATCTACCTGATGGATAAACCATTTCACCTTTAACCATAACTTAACCTAGTCACAACTCAGTTTGTAACCTCGACTCCTTCCTCCCTTTTAGGGAGAACTACATTGGCCTGAGGCCCTGGAAATAGGAGCTATGTAGGTAGCACTCAGTTGACATGGGATCTTCTGGGGTTAGCTCAGCCATTTCCCCATTCATCTCCCTATGACGTCGGCCATTCATTTGTTCGTCTACTTGATGGACAAACCATTTTGCCTTTAACCATGACTAAACCTAGTCAAAACTCAGTCCGTAACCTCGACTCCTTCTTCCCTTTTGGGGAGAACTACATTGGCCTGAGGCCCTTCAAATAGGGGCTATGTAGGTAGCACTCAGTTGACATGGGGTCTTTTGAGGTTATCTCAGCCACATTCTTTCGTCTGTCCATCTAATGGACCAACTATCTATACCAACCCAAAATCATGACCAAACAATCAGCCCTGACACTAAATGAGTTACCTAAACTTCTCATGGGGCACATTAGAGATCACATACATCTCCTTAAACACAACACACAACTCTTGAGATCACTTATATCTCAACCCAACTTGACCAATGACCTTGGAGATCATGACTATCTCCTCAAACTATGACCACTTTCGAGATGACTTTGCCTTGGTTGTTTTGATTACATGTATGCTACCTCACGAATAGTTAGCAAGATTGTGCGCAACCCATATTATGACCCTCACACATATTGTCAAATTGTGTTTAGTTGATCCTCAATATTTGTGACATTTTTGTGTTTTCCAGGAGCATTTCTTGAGCCTGAGATACTTGGAACACGATGACCATTAGAGCTACAGCTTGGATCGAATAACCCAATCAGCTATGACTAAATACTGGGGACCATTTATTTCAATTTTTGCACTCCTCGACCTTTGACTATGACAATTTGACCTATCTATCACATGAAGTGGTATACATGCAATCTCAACTTTTGTAGCGTTCACACTCAACCTTCACCATACGCATCCACTAGCTATCAAATCGGCACCCGATATTAGGTTACCTTCCCTTGACTCCCACTTTGAGGAGGAATACCTCATCCCACATCTGGGGCAACCAACTCTTATTTTTGTCTTGCAGTTCATCAAAATAACCAACAAGACAAAAACAACCTTATCCCATACCTGGGGCAATTTACTCCTGTTTTTGTCTTGTAGTTCATCAAAAACAACCAACAAGACAAAAAGGGGCAAATGTAAACACCAAAATAGTGTCAACCCCCCCTTGGTCCCTTTCTAACTTCAACATGCCTAACCTATACATTGTTAATTTAAAATACTTATTTTAAATTAATAATCCCCCTAGACACCTCACCTTGGATTCTTAGATCTTAGGCCATTTATCACCCTATGACTAATCATAATTACCTAAGACCTAATTTTAACTCTCTCACTAATTCTCACATCTATTAAACCCGCCTTTGGATTGTTTAACAATGAAAACTGAACTTGGCAGATGGAAGAATGGGCAAAAGGCTAAAAATAGCCTTTTTCCCCATTCTCTAACCACTGACATCTGTTAACAGTTGACCAATGCCAGTGGTATCACCGACGTCAGTTTCTTAAAACTAAATTATGACCTTGACTGTAGACCCAGGAAGGCGAATTCTCTTGCTCCCAAGATCTGAATTCTCTTGCTCCTTGACTCTTTATAGGCATCAGCATTCTATCATCACTCTCCAGGCTAAGAAACTATATAGAATTCACTCCACACCAGATTGAAATGTTGCATGAGGTCTCCTACACCAGCCATAATGAAAACAAGTCTTCTACACTTTTCGATCTCCACCAAGAGCTAAGTATTCTTCCAGTTTATATTTTAGTATTTTTAGAATGCATTGATGATTAGTCCATTGAATATTCTTGAGTACTATTGATAAACAACCCGAATTTCTTCCTAGGGCCTTCCTCTCATTCTTATTCAATTTCCACCCTTTCCTCTACCTTAGCCCTTTCCCAAACCATATTCACTGTCCTACAATCTCCACAAACCATTAAATAGACCCAGACTCCTTTCAGACCCCTCTATCGACCATAAACCCATCCAAAACCCATCCAAGGCCATTTCCCTGACCAACATCAACCATTTCCCCGACCAACATCAACCATTTCCCCTATTGATGTTGGTAGACTAACCAACGTCAACAACCTTGACCAACTGACGCTGGTAGAACTACCGACATCAGAAACTGTGAGAGGCAGATTGCAAGAATCAAGTACACTTTATCAATTTCTCTTCTTTAGCCTTTCATTATTTCTCTTTCTAGTAACACTCTTTTGTCAAATAAATGGACTGTCATCCATCAAGGAAGTCTTTGCACTTCTGGGATTGAGCTTTGCTTGGCAGTCCACCATATATCTATCTAACATTTTTCTATTAAGTCTTAATCTCTCTATAGGTCTCGTCTTCCATAGCCAAAGAGGAGCTCCTTCAATTGTCAAGATACAGTGCACAACTTCATCTGGGTACATACAAACCCCTAACCATTTAACTTTAGTTTCTCATTTCTTCTAAATGTAAAAATTGAAATGAGTAGAAACATCAGGCAATAATTCAGATGACAAATTGGGTGATGGGTCTACCTCAATTGATGGCAGAACTTCTGGGAGCCATAAATTTTACACCGTAGCTCCAATTGACTCACCTTTTAAACCATTGGAAAGATAATAATGAGGGGAACATCATGAGATAGAACTAATCTCTAATCAATGAATTTTGACCCCTAAAAATCCAATAGAAGTGCCCCAAATTTTAATTTTAGTAGTGCAGTCTAAAAATAGTAATTCCTTTGATTCTGTATTGTTGTAAATCATGGAAGTCAAACCACTTAATCTCCCTCAATATTGGTGACTTTTCACATCCTCCTCAAACATTTATAACACGTATAAATTAAGATGTAACCTAAAATGTAAAGGAGACATCTCTTCTCAGAGATAGGTATATGTTTGGGTCTGCAATTTTGATAAATAAAAAATCTCTTTTTAAAGATAGCATTATTTGAATTGTGTTGTTCTTATTTCTAAATTATCTTTCAACCAAAGCTTTCATGTTTTGGATCAGTGGTATCATAGTGGTTTGTCTTTAGATTGTATGATCCCAAGAATGAGATCAAATTAGAGGAAGCTTGGGTGGAAAATTAAACCAACAGACTATCCACCTAGTCACTCCAAATGACTTCAAATGGTGGACAACACTGAGACATTCGATCCTTTAAAGGAAATGATGAATGAAGCCCTCCAACAACAACAAGCATACATTCTACAACAATTCACTCAAATTCTCCAACAAATATTGATGGGAAATTTTGGCTCCTCATCCGCACCCGCACATCCTTTTAGTGCCCCAACACCCTTCAAGGTTCAAGTGAATTTTTATATCCCTAAATTTGAAGGCAAAATCAGTGTTGATGTAGTATAAAATTGGTTGGATAAATTTGCATCTTATTTTTAGTAAATAAATTCACCGATAAAGAGAAGACTACTTTTGCTCTTTTGAAAGCATCATTTCCTATCAAAAATTGGTGGGAAGTGTACAAAAAGAGATTCAGTAGAGATGATATTGGCCTTGAGATGGAACCTACATGGAATGATTTCATAGAATATATAATAGAATAATACTAGCCCATTAGAGCATATGACGATATGTATATAGAGTGGCAACAACTTCACCAAGGTAAGGAATAGTTTGTTTAAGATTACACAGACATTTTTCATTCTCTATCTATGAGATTGGGCATCTAAGAAAGTGAGAAACGTAAGGTTCTCAAATATCATTGTAGACTACAATGGTACATATGGGGAGAAATGGAACTCTTCAATTTGGAAACCATCGGTGAGGCATATAAGTTCACAGTGAAGATTGAGCAGAAGCATGGAAGAATGAATATAAAGAATCAGCCTTCAAAATGGAAAAGTGACAAAGAAGGTCAAACACAAGGCCAAAATTGGAAACAAAAGGAAGGAAAGACTAGGAATTGGTGTGATTATCACAAATATAGAAATCACTCTAAAGAAGAATGTTGAGCCATCAAGTCACTACTTTTTGAGTCACAATCCTCAACATCTAATGCTCTACCTCATATAAACCCTACAGTCAAAGAGGTTGAAGAAGAAAATTGTAGATGTTGATCCTAAAGCCATTATTGCTTCATCAAAGACCCATGATGAGATGCTAGATGACAAGGAAATGTTATTTCACTCTAAGCTATGGGTGAAAGGTAATCCTCTACATTTCATTCTTGATAGTGGAAGTCAAAAGAATTTAATCTCTGCTAATGTTGTGAAAAGCCTAAATCTATCCATGAAGCCTCACCCAAAGCCATATAGTATTGGATGGTTTAGTTCAGGGAGAAACCTCCGTGTCACCCACCGATGTTTTCTCTCATATGCAATAAAACCTTTCCAACATGAGGTCTTATGTGATGTGGTCAATCTAGATGTTTGTGATGTACTCTTTGGTCAACCATTCATGTATGATCGACATGGCATATATTAATCAAGAACTTCAAGGATCACTCTTACTCTTGGAACACGGTGCTATAAGGTACCAGAGGTACCACCTTCTACATCTATCTCTTTGATTAGTGCCAAGAAATTTGTTCTCATGGTGGTTAAGCCACAAGAATCCAAAAAGGTTGATGTTACATCCCTGACTACACAAACAACACAACAATAAAAGCAAATAGATATTGAGCTAAAGAAATGCACGGCCTTCCATCCACAGAATGATGGTCAGATATAAATGGTGAACAATCAGGCCCTACATAGTTTTATAAATCACAGTCCCTTCCAAGTATGCATCGAGAATCAAATCAAAGTAAAACTACCACACTTGATGACAAATCTTGATGCAATGGGGACCATTGCTTCTCAAGGAGGGAAGAATGATCTGGGAAATAATTTAGATGATAATTTAGGTGATGGGTCCATCTCAATTGATGGTGGAACTTCTAAGAGCCATAACTTTTGCACGGTATCTCCAATTGACTCACCGTTTGACCGTTGGAAAGATAATAATGAGGGGAATGTTGTGAGATGTCATTTATCTCTACTCAATGAATTTTGACCCTCAGAAACCTAATAGAAGTGCCCCATATTTCAATTTTAGTAGTGCAGTCTAAAAATAGTAAGTTTCTAAAAATAATAATTCCTCAAATTCTATATTGTTGTAAATCATGGAAGTCAAACCACTTAATCTCCCTCAAGATTGGTGACCTTTCACATCCTCCTCACACCTTCAAAACATGTATAAATGAATATGTAACCTGAATTGGAAAGGATTCATCTCTTCTTAGAGATAGGTACATGTTTGGGTCTGCAATTTTGATAAATAAAACATCTATTTTCAAAGATAGCATTATTTGAATTGTGTTGTTCTTATTTTTGAGTTATCTTTCAACCAAATCTTTCAAGTTTTGGATCAAATAGAGACTATTTTGGTTATGGATACCTTTTTTGTTTCTTACTTTGTTCCTTGCATACATTCTCATGTTTAATATTTTGCTTACTTTTTATCCAAACTAATATGAATGTTTTGTAATTGTTAATGAATTACTGGTTGTTCCTAATTACTAATTAAATGTATGATAATTCATCTTCACTATGCTTCTATTTTCCCACCTTGTGTATGAATTCTCTCCATTATCTTGTGCACTAAAGTAAAACTTAGCTATCCTTGTCCTTAGCATGTTATAATGCTTCAAGAACCTCTACTAAAAATAACCTCCTTGGTTGTATATTTTTAACAAAATTACTACCACCAACCCTTGTAGAATATTTTTAAAGAATTTACATACATGTTATTATATTTATTTTTCTAATCTAATTTTTTGAATTAAAAATATATAAATATAAATTAATAATGCATGTAATTTTCAAAAATTAAAAATAGATAAAAAAAATTCTACATCTAGATTAAAAATCTAATGTAGAGGTGGGCCCCTTTTCAAGTTACATGTAAATTTTACTTTTAATAAATAAATTATTTTTTAAATAATTAATACAACTATTTAAAAAAACATTTACATACTTTTAGTATGTTTTAGGTAGAAGTATAGCATTGTAGTAGCACTAATGGAGTTTACAAAAGCTTATTTAAACGATTAGAAGGCCTAAAACATTGCCAATCCTCCTGAAATCCTTAGATAAACCAATTTAAACCTTTAAAAAAGAATTTTGATGAAAAAATGAATTTTTTTTAAATACCCAAATTGAAATATTATGCTCTATATAATCTTTTAGAGAGCCCAGAACCTTGTATAGATCACCAAAAATCCTAAAATTTATTTCAATCTTTCAAATTTTTAATTTTGATAATGAAGGAATTTTCAAGATTTGATTTTGACCAAGAAATTATTTTTTTTAATTTCTTGGGTTGATTATGGTACCCTTCTAACTAAGGAAGATTTTCCTGATCTCCAACTAATAGCTTTAGGGGTCATGTAGTAGAGTTTCCATGCACAAATGAAAGAGATGAAGGCACTACGCATAGGTACAAAAACCTAGATCAACATAAAACAATTTATCTAAGCTTTTTACTTATCTAAGCCATACATTGAGGAAATATTAGTGATAAAGGTTGATCTCCATGGTTGAAATTGATTATAATTTTTCAACATGATCCACAGATGCTTTCAAAATTTCTAAGGTATTTGGATTAAGATCCAAGGCTTGAGAATGATGAACTAGCCCTTCCAAAGTTAAAACAAAAAATTATTCTTCCTTTGTGTTGTACATAATCTTGAATGAGGCTTTAAAATATTTTTTTAAATATTTTAAACTAAATAAAATCTTAATTATTTCAAATCAATGCAATATGCTTGCCAATTAAATCCACCCTACTTGCTTTGGTACCATGATAAATTCATTGAATATAATATAATATATACAGGGGATCTAAGATGAACAATAATTATCAAAGCACAAAGATAACACATCACAAATATTTTAAGGTGAGAAAACCTCAAATAGGTGAAAAACCCATTAGATGATAATTATTCAAATATGAGAAACTTCTCCCACAATACATTAACTTATCTTTATAACTTATTCACGTAGTGATTCACAAAATTCACAAATTAAATATGACCAAATAATTTCATATTCATTATATATGATTTCACAATAGGGGTAAAACCCTATTTATAGTGAAATACCAAGGGAGGTGATTGTCTTAAAAATAATGGGTCCATCCATCCTAATAAATTCATTTAATTAAAGTTTGGTAACTTATTAAATTAATATAACTTTATTATTTATTTTCATGAGGTTTCCATCTCGTGTTAATAAATAATATATTAGAATTATTTAATAACTTTACCAAGTGTAAGGGAAAATAAGCCCACTTAGGATTAAATACTCTACCAAAACATAACATTTACCGATTAATTTGGTTCAATATAATCTCTTTGATGATTAGATGACCCTACCATTTTATAATTTGATATCACTAATATGCAAATTGATCTCGTTGATCTATAAAAAAAATAGTGAACAAGATATCATAAGATTCAATCTCATTGTTTACATGCACAACTTCATTTTTGCTCAGAGTGACCTCATCATTCCATAGGATGATCTATCTGATGTTCAATATGACCTCATTTTTTATAGGGAAACTTCATCATTTGGTCCAAAAATAGAAAATGTAGAAATTAGAAGAAAAAAGAGCAAAATGGCATCAACAGACGGTCTGAATGCACATTTAGAAAGATAAAATGGCCCCTAAAGGGGTTTGTGAGATGTGTGGTCCCATCAGGTGTGACAAAATGTAAATTAGGATTACAAATCAAGTTAATTCATCTGTAAATAATGATAAACATAAATAGCATAACATACTAATCCCATTTTCTCAAGTGGTGGTGTTAATGAAATCAAGAAACTAATTAGGAAAGCAAGATGAGAAATACCCTCCCATCGTGTCCCTCCTTCAACGCTGGTCCATAAACATGTTTTTGCTTGGATGTATTGCTGCAAGTCTTTGTTAAAGTGATTGGGAAAATACTTCTAACACCCATGGCTTTGGCTCCTTTATTTATCAATTTGGGAGAATTAGTGAAGCTTATTCTAGAAATATTTATCCATATTTTGTTTTCACTAAAAATCTTGGTCTCTCTTGAAGTTATTTCTACATAATAACATTACACAACTAAAACTTAAAATTTATGGTCATGGCTCAGGTATTTATAACTTTTTCAAAAATGTTGAGAATCAACTATGATAATACATCTTAAGATCAAGATGTGTGGCCAAAGATTAATTCAATTTTGGAGGACAAAGGTATTAATATTTTAGAATAAGGGAGCATTAATAAGGCATGGATGGCCTTAAATATAATATTTATCTCCATTAATTCTCAGTGCTTGACACCATTTTGATGATGTCATGGGTGATGTCATGGCCCAGATATTTTGAGTTATGAATTTACAATAATAGATATTTAATAACTTTTCATGGATTTTCCATTTAAGATCTTAATCTGATTTGGTTTGCTTAATAGTTTTAGTTAAATTTTTGTAATTCTTGGAAACTAGTTGAAAATTTAATTAAAATAATTTAAAATGTCAATTTACTTGTCATAATTTGCTTATATTTGAATCAAAAGAAGGTGATGGTTACGTATAAGTTATTATCCTAATTAGGATAATATAGACATGAATCGACACATACACATGATGTATGTTGATGAATCAAAATATTTTAGTGTTTTAAGATGTCATTTTTCTTGGTTACAATTTGACTCAAAGTGGAATAGGAAAAAATAATGATTCCATAAAATGTATTTCCCCAATCAAGGATTAATGGATAAGAATCAGCACTTACATGTGACATGTGCAAAACAATTAGGAGCATTTCAATGCTTTTGGTCTAGATTGTGCATTATTGTATAATGTCATTCATATTTGTAATTTTAGCATAATAATGATAAGAATTTGATGTCTACACATTGATATTAATTTATCATGGCTAACCACTTATCGATGCACTAAAAAATCAAATTATTGAAAGATTTCTATTTTATTATTTTTTTTGGGAATCTAGTGTTTAGATCCTACATAATAATGGTATAGAATGATAGGAAAAATATACTTTGACAAGGAAAATCATATATTTTAGCTAATAATTATATAATAAAAATAAACATTAACTTATCTGAATTTGGACTGAAATGGAGGATTCTAAGGCTAGAAATGGAAGAGCAAGATTGAGACACTTTTAAGAATCTAAATCTGGATTTTGTTTTTTGATTGGATAAGATCACCAAAAATAGGACACCTTGGTGTTCGATGCTATAGTCTTTCTCAACATATTTGTCTTGAGGATCTAAGCTTTCTAGGTTTTGTTTACTTGGTCAATATGAGCCTGTGTACCAAATTTAAAGGGTTTAATGTCACCAAAGCTCATTGTAAATCCATTTTAGTCTTGAATACATGTATCCATCTACACACATATAAATAAAAAATACATTAAAATCAAAAGGGGAAAAATTGGATTAGGGGAAGAATGATCACATAATCAAGAACCCCTATTCTTCTGATTGCTACCTATATTAACCCTCAAACTAGGATCTCAAATTTGATGTAGTTCTCCCTTAGGGAATGTGCATGATAGATGCAAGAATTAATTTCACTTAGGCCCCTCCTTGATCAATCATGCAAGTGTATGTGTGATGCATAATTTTGAGCTATACTATTGACTAATTTTTATTATCTAATGTGCCTAAGTAGTAAGTTCTAGATATAAAATGCCTTGTGTAGTCCTTTATATAGGAGACTCATTATTTAAAATTTAAGAGTTTTATTCACATTTGGTCGATATTGGAAAACTTAGGAATGAATCAAAGAAAATGGGTAAGACTCATCTTGTGTGAGAAACTGACCATTGGAATCAAATTAACTCTTGGATAATAGCATCAAAAACTAGACACCCTAGGTTTCAACATTGTAGTCCTATTTAGGCACTATTATTCAGAGGGTCTAGGACCTAGTGGGGTCGAATAAGCATGAAAATAGTAACTTTGGTCAGTAAATATTAAGTTTGGAAGGTTATGAATGACTGGGAAAAGTCAAAAAAGGTATCTAGGTTATAAAACAAGACCAAGGCAAATTAGATAAAAAGACATGGTTAGATGTGAATAAGATTCATATTCTCTAGTCAAAGTTTCCTATGAAAGGAATGTGAAAAGACATGATATGTGTGGTTGTTTGACCAATTTAGGGTGTATACATTTTTCCCACTTTTAGTCTAGTGATGCAATGAAATGAATTACTAGAGTAAAATAAATAAAAAAGATGTGTACCTAAACTTACCTATATGGAGATAAGTATACTAAAAAAAGGATCCAACTTTTTGGTCATGGCAATGGATGGAAAATTGAATAGTGCTTGGATAAAGAAGGAATCCTTATAATAGATGCCCCTTGTATTGAATCTAAATGAGAAATGCTCAGAGGCCCAAAACCAATGTCTTCCCTTTATCCCACATAAACTCATGTAATCTAGAGCGTGTGTATATAATCTATATGTTGTGAAGAGTAAGATCTATTATGCCCCTACTCTAAATAATATGAATTAGAAATGAGAAGTGCTTAGAGGTACAAAACTAATGTCTACACTCTATCCCACATAAACTCCTTAGACTAAGTAATGCTATGGACCAACCACTATAGATGATCATACGATCTAACCTAGTAATAACCTAGGTATGCTTGGGTGTAATTTGAAAACTTTGGTAAATGTGTAAGAAGAAAATGGCATGTCTTGTCATTCTAATTTGTATAATCTTGGATGTTGAAGAACATGATAATCTATGTTATGCCCCCAAATATGGTATGTGAGTGATGCTTTTGGATGATCTAGAGATCTATATAACCATATGTCTCATGATCTATCGTGCCATTTCCCATGTGCAAATTTGGAGATCAGAATAATGTACTCTACACTAGGCCTATAATCTACTATCTGGTCTTATAACTATGTCATGTTGTATGAAGTTGTATGTATGAGATGTGTAGTAATGTAAATGTCTCTAAATCTATTATCTAAGTCTGAGTCTATATCTAAGTCATTGTGAGTCTATATAATCTGAACCACAATATCTGAATAGTCTATGTATCTATAAACTAACGGTATATCCCTCTAGATGTCCAAGTGATGTTGAGTGACCCATATAAATAAATCACTATATAATCTTGACCAATGTAAGCTGAGTGATGCTAAGTGACTTATATAGTTTGAAAATTTGTATAATCTTGACCAATCTATATTGAGTAATGTTGATGATCTAGATTTTGTAGGTGTAAAAACCATGTTGAGTGACCCATTATAGTCTGAATCACTATATAATCTTGACCAATCTATGTTGAATCTGATAATCTGACTACTAGAGGTGTGATAACCAAGATGTATTTACCTATAAGAGTGAATAGGGATACTAGGTAATTTGTAGAGATATTAGGAATGATGTCCCCCTTTTATGGAGAGGGATGAGATCTGTGATAGAGGAGTTTTAGCCAAAAGTGATGACTAGTGGCATATGAATAGTAACTAGGTTGCCTGTAGTAAAAACATTGAAAGTATTTTGTTTTATTGGTGAGAGTTGAATTACTAGGATTAAAATGTGTTCTTGATTGGTTAAGACTAAATTTTGTGTGTGGGTATAGCATAAATTAGAAACATTCATGTCATGGTAGGTAAACAAGTTGGTAGTACATTGAATGGATTGAAGAGTTGATTGATGTGGTTGGATTGTTTGAACAAGTTTTTGATTGGTAGGTACCAATTTGTATGTTAGAGTACAAAATAGGTATAAGGATATGCATATGCTATAGATGACATAGTGATAGAGCAAGGCATGAATGATGTCAAAGGTATCCTTGTCACGATTCTGTTAAATAAAATGGTTTATAAAATGGAGCTATGGGGTTCTAGTTATGGGCAAAATGGTGTTTTGCTTTTGAATAAAAAAGTTGGTTGATATGATAATTTTGATTGACTTTGGGTTCATTTGTGAATTCACTAGTTTGAGATATTGGAGCTCTGGAGTGATAAAATGCCTAGGAGATGAGCACCTTCTATAACCTATTTTGAGAAACTAGTAACCCAGATTTAGTCTGACAGAGAGATTACTGTAGTGAGTAATGAAAGTACTTAGTTTTTGCCTATTTAAAATTTTGTATTTGTAATTTTTAAGCTATTTTAGGTGGTTTAAGAAGTGTTTAGCTGGTTCCATTGCTCCTGTCCTAGAGGTAGTGCTCCTGTCTAGGATGTAGTGTTGTTGTCCATGTTCTGGCACTATTGTCCAATGTTAGTGTCCTTTTGTAAAACTGTTATCTACTAAGGATATCTTTTATATTTTCTATGTTATTTCATATTGTGTGGCTTAGTTGTTTTTCTTGGCATGATTGACTAATATATATGTTATTTTTTTATGTTTTCAAGATGAGGTGTGGATGAGAGATGAGTTCAAGTGATGGAGATGTTGAGGGTGTTGCCCTTATCAGCTAATGAGAGAGCTATGATAGATAGAGTAGGATTGGGTCATGTATGTGACCTAGGTACTATGTAGTGGGATAGGTATTTCACCACTACCTTATGTAAGAGGTGGAATTTAAACACTTGTATATTCTAGATTCTTATAGGAGAGATCATTATGACCCTAGAGGATGTGTATCATATTTTACATCTACCGATTAGTGGGTGATAGGTGACATTATAAGATGATATGGGTGCTAATGCCATTGATCTTGCATCCTTTTATTTTTCTAGTGTGCCTTCAAGTGCACATCAGAGAGGTAGTAATAGTGATGTATTATTATCAATTATTATGTAGTCAAATGTTCCATGCCTACAAAAGTGGTTATTCATGTTGTTGGATTCATTTATTTAGTGGATGGTAGTAGAGTTTCTATTACCTATAGGATGCATAAGGTGGTTTGTAGTGTTGAGGTGTATGGTATTATTTTCTTGTAGGGTAGTAATATGCTTGCCCATTTATATAGATTTACATAGGAGGCATTCAGTGGTGGTGTGGGTGTTGTAACTCTATTGCATCATTGGGCTTATGAGCACATAGTATTATGACTAATTGGATTACCAACAAAGATTTAGGCACCTCCACAACCATATGGGGAATGGTGGTTGAGTTCATTAGCTATCAGGTCTCTTGGGATAGATCACTATAGATGATTTTTGGATAGATTGGAGGCCCATGATATCATATGAGGCCTTATAGAGGATAACCTAGGTGGGAGGAGGATGGAGTGCAGTTGAGATATATGAGGGTTAGTTTTTGGATACATGACCATTAGGTTGGAGTATATGAGCACTTTTAGTATGAGAACATGATTAGGTAGTTTTGATTTCAATAGTATGTTCCTCTTATAGCATGGGTATGGTTGAGGAGTGCATAAGTACCAGCAAGAGTAGGAGTTCATGTGAGACCCACTAAGGTTGAGTTGGCACCATTACCTTTAGATGCATGAGATGTGACTATAAATATTCTTGATGTAGATGATGTGGGATGTATTGAGGCATATATTACATGGTGGGTTGGGCATTAGTGGCCTCCATTATATCATGTTGATGGAGTGGATATTCCTATGTATGAGGATCTTGAGCCAATCTAGATGATGGGAGGTAAGCCATGATTGGATTTGAATTGTGCCTACATTTATGTTTTAGTTTGATTTGAAAGTATATATCTAATGTAGTGTTGTACTTATTATGCATGCAAGTGGAGTGGGAGGATCACAGGATGAGGCACCTAATGGGGCATAGAGAGGAGATAATGAGCTTTGGGAGACCATAAATTAGTTGACACTCTGAGAGCTCATATGGCATGTTCTTGATGATGTGGTGGAGGGTTTGATAGAACAAGTGATGGTTATAGTTGGCATTACCCTCATTTATTTGATAGGGATATTATGCCTCCACCTAATTGTGGCATGATGAGCATGAAGATTTTGGATGATTATATAGATATTCAATGGAGATATGTAGACTTATATGAGGAGCATGGTCTATTGTTGGAGTGAGATAGTCGATGTAAGAGGCATTCAGGAGTTCAAGGAGGTGTGAGGATTTCAAGCATGAGACTAGATTATAGGACTAGTACTAGAAGAGAGAGTGAGACTGAGAGTTAGGGCATGATACCCATTCATGATTGATTGTATTTGATACAGTTTATATGTATTTAAAACCTTGGTTATATATATAGACACTAGTTTGAGTTTAGATTTTCTCATATTTATGTTATGAATTCTAGAAAATACTAATATTGTAATGTTTTTATTTGAAATAGTTGATTTGATATTGATGTTTGATTTGTAATCATATGTAAATGACAATTTCGTTGGTTTTTTTAATTGGTAAAATTGATTTGGTAAAGTGAATTGGTTTGCAAGTAGGATATAAGTAAGGTCTATATTTTGAGATTCATAACTTGTTTGGATAAGTTGAGTTAATTTGAGATTGGTAAAGGGTTTGGATCAGTTGATTTTGTAAGATATGTACTTTGATAGGTAGGTTTTGGGATATGGATAGTTAGAGGTAATTAGGAATGTTAGTTATTAGTAGGGGGATGTAAGATAGAACTATGTGCATATTACTTTCCTGATAGTAGCTCAAGTGTTAGGACTTATCCAAAGTCTTAACATTAGCTTAGGATTTTTCGTAGGTTAGAATAAATTAATACTTGTAAATGGGGCATGCATATTTTAATTAAGACACCCCCATAAATAAATTTACTTAGTTTTTTGTTTAGGTAGTTTTATATGTTTTTGAGTTAATTAATCTAGAATTACCTTATGGGTTGGATTCCCATAAATAGTTGGTTATAGGATTAGTTGGTTTTACTGATCATGGGTAAAACTTATAAAATATTGATTTGTCTTTATAAAAGGGTTAATAGAGTAAAGGCACCCTTATATTGTATTTAATTTTCTTTATTAATAAAATGCTTATGGACACACCTATGTGGGCACAAGATTCAACCTAATTAGTTCGAGGGTTATCGGTGGTATCAGAGCTTTGTTTTTGAAAGCACAGTGAATACAAAGAGCAAGGTGAATTTAGGTTAAAAAGAAAAGGCGAAATACTCACGTGGAATCAAATTATTGAAAATGGATGCATAATATAAGCCTTCCAATGTCCAATATCTCCCAAAAATTAGTTTTACTTAGTCAAAATTTCCTCAGACAGTTTCAAACATTGCCAAACAGTGAAATAATATGGATTTATATAGCCCAGATCAATGCTAGAAGGGTTTTAATTTTTTTGAGATCAGCCATGGCACTGGAAACTCTAGCATGGCATTAGAACATTGCAAGAAAATAAAAAAATTAATTTGGCAAAGTTGGATTTACTTTTGACAAAAATTAAAGGATTGGTGGGACCTAGATTAAGCTTAAAAGTCCTTTTTCTTTTTAACTTGGAAAAATCTTCAAGGAATTTTTAATTTGTATTCATCCAAGTAATTTTTTCAATTATCATAACACTAAAAATTCAAGTTTATATAGTAATTATCATCTTTATGAACTTGTAAATGCTCATAGAGCAGTTAGAAATAATAATTTTGTGAAGATCTTTAAAGGGAGGAGGTCAAGGGTTCAAATCCCTTATTTTTGGAAGAAATTGTTTTTTAGAATATACTTTTGTAGAAGGAATATTCCCTTTTTTAATTCATTTTGTATGCTTTCAAAGTTGTGAAACTCATACATATTGGGTAAAGTTGTTTTAAAAATTGAAAAAGGGGAATTGAATTATATTTCTTTTACATTATTGTGGTGAAATAAGGGTGTACTTGGTGGAATAAGGTTGTATTTTGGTGAAATAAGGGTGTATTTTTTATTTTTTGGTGTGTTTAAGTGCAAAACCCATCAAAGTATCCTTTTTTGGCTCTACATGGAGGTTAAGTGCAAAACCCTATAGAAGTAGTGTTGTGTGTGTTATCTCTGAAGTGTGTTATATGTGGTGTTTCTTCATTTTGTTGCATTATCTTTTGCATGAAGTCACACTCACTTTTTCTTATTACACTTGAATTTATTTAAATATGCCAAATATTCAAAATTTACTTTCAAATGGTGATAGATTAATGATTTATAATTATTTAGATTGGAAATATTTGATGGAAGCTTCATTAGTCTTTAATGAGTTATGGGATATTATTAAGAATGAAAATCCCACATTGCCAATAGAACAAGCTAAACTATATGCATTTAATTTTCATGATTATAAGGCCTTAGCACTAATCAAATGTTATTATACTCATGATACTTATATTCATATTGAAAATTCTCCTCATAGTTACACTGCATGGAAAACATTATCTGATTTGTATGATAAGAAACCTAAAATTAAGAAGATAGACATCCATATGCAGTTGTTTACTTTGTCATTAAAGGATGATGGGTACATGGGGGAATATATGTCTAAGTTGAATAACATTGTTACTGAGTACACTAAGGCTGGGTTTGGAAAATTAGATGATGATCTCATAGCCACTGTTGCATTAAAAGGACTACCTAGGTCCTATAGGAATTTTGTATAAATTTTACATGTCTCTAACAAGATCACATGCATCAATTTTGACAAGTTGCATAAGTTTATCATCCAAAATGGCCTCTCTCTACCAAATAAATCTAATAAAACTAAGGAAGCCCATGTTTCAGAGTCAGCCTAGTTTAGCTTCTTCTGGTCAATAAATTTATAGAGGGAATAGTTATAAAAGGGGTCGAGGTTACAAAGGAAGTAGATATCAAAATAGAGTTAGGGGTTATTCAAATCAACAACAATTTATAAATTCTCATTAAAATTAGATGAGCGATAGAGGACATGGTAACAACTCTTATAGGGGCAGAGGTCGAGGTAGATCAAATATTTAGTGTCATAGATGTGGAAAATTTGGTCACATTGCCTCTCAGTGTAGGATTTCATTTGACAAAATGTAGAGGCCACAAAAAGTGACTAAGTATAAATCTACTCAATATTTTGATCATGACTATGATGAGTCTATAAATGTTGCTCATGAATCTACATTCACTACTTTAGGGCACATTGATTATATGAAATATGAGGCTAGAGATGAGCTCATAGATGTATGGGTTTTAGACACAGGAGAAACCTAACACATGACATTTAGGCAAGACTTGTTTTGGAATTTCAAAGAAGCTTCTCTCTCTCTAGTTACCTTGGTAGATAAGTCTATGCATACTCCACTAGGAATTGGATCTATTCAGATTCTTCTTCCTAATGGATCTATAAAATACTTAAAGGATGTTTAGTATGTTCCCACATTAAAAAAACATCTTCTTTCCTTGGTAACTATTCAAAAGAAAGGTTATCAAATTATGCTTTAAAATGGGATCATTTACATTCATTCAATGAAGGATGGTTATAAAACCATGTATACATGATATAAATATGGAAACTTGGTTAGATTGTATTTTAAAGTGATTCCTCCCACAGTGGAACTAGCAACAGTTGTTGACACAAGTACAGGTACTATGTCTCCTCAGTAATTATGGCATCTCTGCTATGGACATTTGAATATTCACTCTTTAGTGGAATTATAGAGATATGGTATGGTGAGTGGATTACCCACTTTTCATAAAGATGTTATTATTTTTGAATCATGTGTTTTGGGTAAACATAATCAGGAAAATTTTCCCAAAAAATCTTCATGGTGAAATAACAGAGGTTTGAAGTTAGTTCATAGTGATGTATGTGACATGAATAAGTCATCCATTGGAGGGTGTAGATATTTTGTGTTGTTTATTGATAATTTTTCTAGGATGAATTGGGTATTTTTCATGAGAAATATATCTAAAGTTTTCACTAAGTTTATTGATTGGTTACACTTAGTTGAAAAAGAAACAGGTTCACACTTAACCACTCTTTGTTCAGATAATGGTGGTGAGTATAATTTAAATGAGTTTTCATATTATTATTGAAAACATGGTATTCATCAAAAATATATTAATGCTTACACTCCACATTAGAATGGAGTATTTGAATGAATGACTAGAACTTTAGAGGGCACAACACATCCTATGTTGTACTATAAATAGCTTGATGATAAGTTTTGGGTAGAAGCCATTGGTACTACAGTGTATTTGAGAAATAGGTCCCCCATAGCTGCACTTTTGGGACAAACTCCATATAAGGCTTGGCATGGGTTTAAACCAAAAGATAAACATGATGAGGCCAGGATATGCCTGATAAATTTATAATAAATGACCTCATCTTACTCTCTCTTTCTATTAAGTTTGATTGCATTTTGTAACTTTTGTTTTTATATGAGATGAGTTAGGATGTAATTATCCATATTTTGTTGATTATGATTCTAACATTTTAAAAAACTTGTAATTCCTAACAATTGTGTTGGAAAATTCAAGTTTTGCAATAAAACAGGTCATCATCAAGATAAAGAACAAATATGAAGTGGATTGCATGTTTTTGGAAGAATTGGAATCAATTTAGCTTAGTTCCAAAACTCCACCATACTATTACAAGTTGTCACATTTTTTGACTTAGCTCTAAAACTCTATATTTAAGCTCCAAAATTATCTGAATTAGCTTCGATACTCCTACTAAAAAACTCCAAAACTTTTGTAGCTAGATATGGAACTGATAAGGATCTATTCCAAATGGCCGGTGATATATTAGGTTAATGATCCCATTAAATCAGGGGTATATTTCTGATTTCCATACTTATAAATCCAAGACATTTATCACATAGCTGGACATCTAGCCACATCTTGATTCAGCATCTATTCTGGGTATGATTCAGTTCCATCATATCCATGAAATAGTTACAGCCATCAAAGCATCTATATATTCAAACCTAGGAATTTAGGAAGTAATAGAAATCATTGAAGAATAGAGAGAAAAAGGATAGATTAGTACATTTTGTAATACAGAACATTTTATCAATGAAATAGCCATTTCTATTTTGAAAGCAAATTAAATTATTCAATCCTGTTTCTAGGCAGAGCAAGGGCCCACTCCTCCAAAGAAATAGGATTTTCATTTTTTTGTCGATATTTATATTTTATTCACAAAAGCAAATAGGTAACTCTGTTAAATTTATAAATGCTTCTAACTCCTTAAATTTAAAATTTGTTGTAAATTTTTTCCTACAGGTGTTTTAGATTAAATTCTCATTTCTTTGTAATCATTTTCCAGCAATCTATTTTATTCTACAAAAGTTTGTTTATTTCCAGAAATCTATTTTATTCTACAAAAGTATGTTTATTTCTAGCAATCTATTTCATTTCTGCAACATGTGTCTACTTCTGTAAAATTCACATAGTTTGATTCCAATAAGGTTTTAACCAAGAAGTCCTTAAGACATTAAAAATCCCCCAAAACAAAAATAAAAAAAATACAAATACCTACAATCAATTACTAAATCACTATGATTCTTCTTGTTGCATATAGCTTTAGACATAGCCTTAGTTAAATATGACATCAATAGAAAGTTTATTAAATGAAGGGAATAATGACACCCATCATTTTTGGCACCGTTGTCAGGGACTCACTAGTTGGAATTTTCTAATTACTTGTCAACAAGAGCAACAATCATTCATTTAGTAATTAAAGAAATTTTCCCTAATTTATGAGTAGACCACAAGACTCCAAGGGTATATTTCTCCCCAAAATATCTAAACAAGAATTTCCATCATCCTCTAGTTTAAGAAAGGATGTTGAGCAAGAATTGGAGGCACCATTATCTCCTACAAGACAAGAAGCAAAATTGCCATTTTTGGATTTTTTGGATCAGTCACCAAAACCAAGTAGAACCTTAGGGAGAAGGATTATTTCTCAAGATCCATTGAGGGAAATTTTTTATTCTCAATTGAGTAGTCAACCTCCTACTCCTGAATTTTCACCATCCCTAAAATGGACCACATACCACATTGACTGGGAGAAGGGACTAGAAAATACTAGAGAGATGGCACAAGAAGTTGAAGAGAACTTGAGAGAACCTTTACCTATCCCATTCAGATTGAGAATGATGAAACCACTATGAAAAACATTTCACTTGCACACTTTCCCATATTTAGAGGAATGTCATCTGAGGATCTTGACCAATTTCTGTTTGAGTTTAAAGTACTATGTCAGATTTATGATTACAAGACAGATAATCAAAAATTGAAGTTATTTTCATCTACCCTAAAGGATGTAGCAATGAGGTGGTTTATGGGATTAACATCTAATTCTATTACTAATTAGGAACAAATGGAAACTATCTTCCTAGACAAATATCAAGATTATTGTAGAGGAAGAAATCAAAGGGAAGAATTTTTCAAAATCAAACAGGAAGAAGATGAAAATATGGAAGATTATTTGGATAGATTCCTCTTTATGAGTAAAAGATGTGGATTTTTACTTCAAGAAGATTTAATTAAAACCATTTTTCTCAAAAGTCTGGATTATGAATTTAGGGAAACCCTTGATTTAATTAATGGAGGAAACATTGCTCAATCAAGAATGGATAAAATCATAGAAATTTGTAGAAACTATTCAAGGATAAGGGGTGGACCTAGAAAGGGGAAAATGGTTAAAAATTTGAATCCAGATATGAACAAATTGATGGATGAATTGGAAAACTTTACAATAGAAATATTAGTTCAATTAACCTCCACCATGGATGGATTTCAAGCTAAAGTAAATGCCCAACTTGAACCATTAGCCATGTCTTGTCTTAGATGCAGGAAGAAGCATGTAATAAGGGAATGTCCTTTAGATAAAATAGATGTCTTGTCTGTGAATCTAAAGGGCATGATACTCATGCTTGTTCTCTTCTTCAACTCATAAAATATCATCTCAAACAAACCTATACATCATCCACCATAGAAGAATTAAATTTTGGTCAGAGACAACCTAACCAAGGATATTTTTTGCCAAGACCAGCCCCCAATCCTTGGATGATGCCTAGGCAACTCAAATAGTACCACGAAGTTGGGGATAGCCACCTTGGGCCCCTCAACCCACATGGCATCCTCAAGATTGGGCAAGTCAATCTTGGTATACTCAAGGACATCAACAACCTTGGGCTGGTCAAGGAAATCCTTATGCTTGGCCATAACCTAGATGGGGCCCTAATAATTATGTGTAAGGGAAAACATATCCAAATCAGAACCAACAAGCCATAATGAGACCTCTAGCACAAAATCTATAGGTTGAAAACATATTCTAAACATAAATTCCAGCACAACCAGTAGCAAACCCAAGAAATAAACAAACAACACCTATATACGAAATAGAACTAGAAAAATTAGTTGATTTAAATACAATGGATTGTAAAAAAATTCAAACCAGATCTAGAAAAATAGATAGCAGTCCACCTATTATAATCATTGAGATGATAGAAGAAGCTAAAACCCCTATCACATTTACACTTAAGGAAGATGACAAAGAAAAAGATAAGAAACCAAAAATAAATTCTACTGAGATTCCATTTCTAGAAAGACTTAAAGAAACCATAAAACTTAAGTAATTTGAATTGGTGCAAGAACTACAAAGATTGAATATTGAAATACCATTATTATAAGAAATTAAGGATATTCCAGAGTTGAACAAGTTAATCAAAGTGTTATGTTTTAAAAAACCTAGAAGAAATAAGCAGTACCCTAGGACTATTTAGGTAGATGAGAAACTTGTTGATTTATTAGCAAGAAAACTCCTACTACCCAAATATGGAGATCCTAGAAGCCATGTTATTTATGTTTCTATAGGTAATAAGGATATACATAGAATTTTGATTTATTTGGGCACAACTATCAATGTAATGACAGTGGACACTTTGAAAACATTACCACTAATAGGCATACAACCTACTAATACCATATTGTAGATGGTAGATCAGTCTGTAACAAAACTAGGAGTTATTGAAGATGTGCCAGTAATGGTGGAATCATGGGAATATCTAGTTAACTTCCTTATCTTACAACCAAAAGTCAAAACACTTAGTTATCTCATTATTTTGGGGATACCATGGTTAGCTACAGTTGTTGCCTTAATTGATTGCAGGTCAGGCGATATGACTATTTCAAATGGTAAGAATTCTAAGCAAATTTAATTATATCCCTCTGCATGACCTTTTATTGATAATTAAGTGAAATTATGGGTTGATAATCTTGATATTAATGAGCAAAATCTACCTTCTTTGGCTATGATAACATTGCAGGATCATGTATGAGAAATAGATGATATGGTTAATCCTTCATTAAATGAACATCAATCATTATTAGATACTTAGGATTAGTTCTAAAACATGCAGAATCTATTTTGAAACCATCATAATTAGTTCTGAAACCACACCAATTCTCTACAAATAAAGATAATTTCACTCTGGAGGAACGCAATTTCTCTTGGGGAAAGGAAGGATCTATAGCTTCAGCTTTATAGATATCAAGAGATGATGAAGAATTTTTGGAAAATAGCAGTAACGAGGAGTTTGACCTACAACAAGATAAGTATCATAACTCTTCCTACTATCCTTTGGCCAACATTCTACCTCTAGGAACTTTTGAATATGTTGTTACATATCATATGTTGTTACATATCATATGTTGTTACCACATGCCTGTCCACAAAATACCTTAATGGAACCCTTTCAACAAATTAGTTCATCATATCTTGGAACCAAACATGTTGAGATTTAACCAGGAAAAAATTTTAATATTAATAGTTGGTTAAAGAACAATGAAGAAGTCAAATTATTTGATGTTCTGAAGGATCATACTAAATATTTTGCTTGGGACTATAGAGATATGAAGGGAATTCATCCAATTATCTGCACCCATCACATTTATACTAAAAACATTAGACCAATTAGGCAACCTCAAAGAAGGATTAATCCAACCTTAAGGGATATAGTCAAACAAGAAATTGAAAAACTATTACAAGTAGGTTTTATCTACCCTATCTTAGATATCCAGTGGGTGTCTCCTCTTGTAATTATCCCTAAAAAGAATATAAAATGGAGAATTTGTGTTGACTATAGGGAACTAAACAAAGCCACCCTGAGAGATTATTTTTCTTTACCATTCATAGATCATCTTAGACAACCTTTCAAGTAAATAGTACTTTTCCTTCTTAGATGGATTTAGTGGATACAATCAAATCAGAGTTACTACTGAGGATTAGGAAAAAACTACATTTACTTGTCCATGGGGTACCTTTGCTTATAGGGTATTACCATTTAGACTATGTAATGCTCTAGTAACCTTTCAAAGAGTTGTATTAGCAATTTTTGTAGACTTAAAAAATGACTGTGTGGAGGTATACATGGATGACTTTACTGTGTATGGAGATACATTTGATGATGCCTTAAAATTTTGGATAGAGTATTAACAAGATGTGAACAACATCACTTGTCTTTTAGTCATGAGAAATGTTTGATGATGGTTGATGAAGGGATCATATTAGGGCACCATATTTCAAAAAGAGGAATTCAGGTTGACCAAAACAAAATCAAGATTATTTTAGGCTTGCCTATTCCTCAAACTCCCTCAAATATCAAATCATTTTTAGGACATGCTGGATACTATATGTGCTTTATCAAGGATTTTAGTAAAATTGTTTCCCCCATGTTTAAATTGCTTACCAAGGACTATGAATTTATTTGGGATGAATAGTGTCAACATGCTTTTGAAGAAATTAAAGAGAAATTAGTAACTACCCCAATATTTCAAGAACCTAATTGGGAGAAACCTTTTCACATCCAAACTGATGCCTCAAATACCTCAATTGGTGTAGTTTTGGGACAAAAAGATGAAGAAGGAATAATGTATGCTATTTACTATCTCAATAAAAATCTTACTCCCACTGAAAGAAATTACACTACAACTAAAAAAGAATTGTTGGATGTGATCTATGTAATCAATAAATTTAGACATTACATTATAGGGTATAAAATATTTGTACATATAGATCACTCAGCAATTAAATATTTAATGAACAAACTAGTGGTTGGAGGTATAATAATTAGATGGTTATTACTTCTACAAGAAGTTGATATTACCATTGTGGACAATCTAGGCAAATCTAATGTGGTAGTTGATTTCTTGTCAAGATTGACCACTACAGGGGAGTAGAATCTAGTCAACGATAAATTTTTAGATGAAGAATTATTTATTATTTCAACTAATACACCATGGTTTGCTGACATGTAAAATTATCTTGCAACAGGGAAGTTTCCTCCTTTCACTAAAAAACAAATAAAAAAATTAATCAAACCTAGTGCACAGTTCAAATGGTTAAAAGGAATGTTATTTAAATGTGGTCATGATTTGGTTTTATGCAGGTGTGTAAGAAAAGATGAAATCTTTGACATCCTCTGAGCATGTCATGATGAACCAAGTGGGGGACACTATTCAATGAAAAGAATATCTCATAAGATACTTGGCACTAGTTACTATTAGCCATCTTTGTATAAAGATGTGAAGAGATAATCAAGTGGTGTGATCCTTGTCAAAGGATGGGATAGCCAGCCATTACCAATGAAATGCCTCTACAACCACAAGTAGTGATTGAACCATTTGAGAGATGGAGATTGGATTTTGTTGGACCCTTTAATCCTCCTTCACAGGGAAAAGAGCACATTCTTGTGTGTACTAATTATCTAACAAAATGGGTAGAAGTGCAAGCTTTAACAAATGCCATTGAAGAAGCAGTTGTTGATTTCTTTTTTCATAGAATTATGGTAAATTTCGGATCACCAAGAAGCTTAGTTTTAGACCAAGGACCACAATTTATATCTAATATGATCCAAGCCTTCACAATGTATTATCAAATCAATCATAGGAAGTCATCTCCCTATCACCCATAATCAAATGGACAACTTGAAGTAACAAATAGAGAATTAGAAAACATCCTCACTAAAATAGTTGAAGCTAAAAGAAGAGATTGGGTAAAAAAGACTACCTAAATCTATCTGGGCTTACGATACAACTTGGAAAACTATAACAGAGTCTTCACCATATGAGTTAGTCTATGGGAAAAATCCCTTATTGCCTATTGAGTTTGAAATATAGACATTAAGGATAGCAGCTAAGGTGGGAATTGAATTGGATGTAGCTCAAAAGGAGTGAATCCTTCAACTCAATGAATTGGATGAATTTAGAACGGAATCACTTCACTAGACAGAGATAATCCAAGGTTAAAGGAAGTAATGGCATGATTCACATATCAAGGAAAGACAATTCAAAGTAGGAGAGTGGGCATTGCTATTTGATTCTAAGTACCAACAATTCAAAGGCAAATTAAGAACCAAATGGTTGGGACCTTATTAGATCAAGCAGATATTTGATAATGGTTCTATCTAGTTACTTCCCATTGATGGCAATAGAAGAATACTCTTGGTCAATGGACACAGGCTAAAACTTTATAGGAAGCCTCCTACTAAGGATGAATTCTTGAAGTAGATTGAAGCAAATAAAGAATTTAATCATATGGAAGAACCCAGTTCTTCCAAAATGATCAAATAATTAGATAAAAAGATCTAAAATAAAGGGAAGAGGATGAAAACTAGTAAATGGCATTCTCTTCTTCAAAAAATATATATATATCAATTGAAAACCAGTGATGGCGGTTGATCTTCTCAAATAAATGGCTAATTCAAATTAAAAAAATTATTCTATCTAGTTTTTCTAACCATTTTTCAAGAATGATGTGTCATCATGATGGAGGGATTACATCATCAAGGATGGTAATTATGTTTTTAACTTGTTAAAGGTTAAATTGAAAGTTTGCATGTGTGATTAGACTTAATTGAAAAGATTAGTATGATGAGTCATCTATTGTACATCATGGTTAAATGTGCAAAATCATGAGAAGGATATTGATGATGGAATGAGTTGGCAGATAGTCATAAATAATCATTCTTATTATTGCATCAAAAAAGTAAAAGCTAGCTACAAAAAAAATTCAAAAGAGATATAATGAATTACCTCCATCAGTTCCACAGTTGAGTACAGTAGTTCCACAGTCAAAATCACTAAGTTTCACAGCTAAGTACAGTAATTTCGCTACTAAATTCACCAGATCAGCAACTAAATATGCTAGTTCCACAGCTAAAATCATTAATTCTACCAATAAGAGAAGTAATCTTTAACTAACATGTGTAAGGTTCAAGAAGAATGAATCATGGGAATCAAAAAGAAGTTAGAACTAGAAAATGATACCCAACTCCTTGCAGATGAAGAAGTAGCAACTATCTTTCAACAGGCAAGATGGCTAGAGTTTCTAAGGAAATTTCCCAAATATAATGATGAACTGGTAAGAGAATTTGTTATCAATTTAGAACAAATAAGAACATAACCAGTAGATTAAATAGGCTCTATTTTTGTCTAGAGTAGAACTCATTATCAAGGAAAAGGATGAGGAATTGAACTTCCTCAAACTCAAATTAGAATAAAAAGAAATACTCCTTGAATAATTAATAAACCAGTTCATAGCTAAGAATGAGGAATTAGCAGAGATTAAAAGGAATCTGATGGAGAATGAGGAAAAATGTATAATACAAACCTTTGTGTCAATAGTCTCTGCATAGACTGAATTGACTTATCTGCCACTCAAGTAGTTATGGGATGATACATGCAGAGAACTCAATGCAATCAAGGCATCTAATATAGACTTGAAAGGCAAACTGGTGGAACAAGAGAAAGCAAGGAAGGAATGGGAAAACAAATTTTACAAGGAGGAAAATGATAAGTATAAATGTCTTGTGAAAATATAAATAGTTTGTATGATGAGTGAGAAATTGTTTGTGTGCAGAAGACCTTCTCCTGTTTATAGCATGTTTTTAGAGGAACAATTTATTCACTGGCAGTTGGCAAGGATAACATGTGGCCTTCCACATGAAATAAAATATAAAGCTAATTTCTTGGCCACCTACTCCTTAGCCAATATAGAAAAGAAAAATAATCTTTGTGAATTTTGCCTCTATAATTTTATGCTATAAAGAAATATAGATTTCATGATCAATTTGTATGTAGGGGAAAGCTAGCTTAATGTATTTGTCTCTGTTCTTCAAAATAAGATTGCATGGAAAGAAAGGGAGTCAGAGCATTGGTCAAAGGCTAGTTCATCTGGTCTCTGTATGAGAATTCATTATGGTAATCCACTCGCCTTTGCTACACATTTCCAATCCCATGCATTTAATGACAAATTCAGGGGACCTTATCTTTTCAATTTACAGCAAAGCATGGATGTCTTCACTTCTTATGAGAAGGAAAATTTTGATAATATCTATGATGTATGTTTAAAAAGATGGGAATTTCTTCTAGTGGTATTAAAAGAAGGGAAGTAATATCCCCTTCAAATTTGATCAGGAGTCTAGAAAGGGCAAAAGTTTTATGCACAATAATTCCTTAGATCAATGAAACTCCCCTATGCATATGGATAGGCATGTGGACAAGGCCACCTCTACTTCTCACTCCCATATCTCCTTGGAAAAATAGATAAATTCAAAATGCCACTCAATTTGCAAAATGGAAAAGAAAAGTAGAAGCAGGAGCTGGGTATAGTACCTCTGAATCAAAGCATTGGGATCTTCAGTTCCAACCATTTGATCTGAGTAATCAAATGGAATGTAAGATATTCAATCCTAAATTTGAAGAGTGAAGTTTGTAAAGGGACTTACAAATAAGTAAATATGGGGGAAATTATGAGGCCAAGATATGCCCTATAAATGTATAATAAATGACCTCATCTTACTCTCTCTTTCTATTAAGTTTGATTGCATTTTGTAACTTTTATTTTGATCTGAGATGAGTTAGGATGTAATTATCCATTTTTTGTTGATTTTGATTCTAACATTTAAAAAAATCTATAATTCCTAACAAGTGTGTTGGAAAATTCAAGTCTTGTAATAAAACAGGTCATCATTAGGCTAAAGAAAACATATGAAGTGGATTGCATGTCTTTGGAAGCATTGGAATCAATTCAGCTTAGTTCCAGAACTCCATCATACTATTTCAAGTTGTTGCATTTTTAGACTTAGCTCTGGAACTCTATATTTAAGCTCCAAAATTATCTAAATTAGCTCTGGTACTCCTACAGATAAGCTCTGAAACTTTCACAGATAGATATGAAACTGATAAGGATCTATTCCAAATAGCCAAGGATCTATTAGGTTAATAATCCCATTAAATTAGGAGTAGATTCCCAATTTCCATACTTGTAGATCCAAGACATTTATCACATAGCTGGACATCCAGCCACATCTTGATTCAGCATCTATTCTGGGTACGATTCAGTTCCTTCGTATCCATGAAATAGTTACATCCATCAAAGCATCTATATATACAGACCTAGGAATTTAAGAAGTAATATAAAATCATTGAAGAATAGAGAGAAAAAGGATAGATTAGTACATTTTGTAATACAGAACATTTTATCAATAAAATAGTCATTTTTGTTTTGAAAGCAAATTAAATTATTCAATCCTATTTCTAGGTGGAGCAAGGGCTCACTCCTCCAAAGAACCAGGATCTTCATTTTTTTGTCAGTATCTATATTTTATTCACAAAATCAAATAGGTAACTCTGTTAAATTTATAAATGATTCTAACTCCTTAAAGTTAAAATTTGTTGTAAATTTGTTCCTACAAGCGTTTTAGATTAGATTCTCATTTCTTTGCAATCATTTTCTAGCAATCTATTTTATTTTGCAAAAGTGTGTTTATTTCCAGAAATCTATTTTATTCTACAAAACTATGTTTATTTCTAGCAATCTATTTCATTTCTGTAACGTGTGTCTACTTCCAGAAAATTCACATAGTTTGATTCCAATAAGGTTTTAATCAAAAATTTCTTAAGACATTAAAAATCCCCCAAAACAAAAAGAAAAAAATACAAATACCTACAATCAATTACTAAATCGCTATGATTCTTCTTATTGCATATAGCTTTAGACATAGCCCTAGTTAAATATGACATCAACAGAAAGTTGATTAAATTAAGGGAATAACGACACCCATCAAAACACTTAAAAGTTTTTGGATGCCTTTGTTTAGCTTTAGTTCCCACTGAACATAGAACTAAGTTGGAACCATGAAGTCAAAAATGCATCTTTCTTGGATATTCTAAAAATAAAAAGGATTTTTTTTTTCTTGCATAAGATAAAAGTAAATTCATAATTAGTTGGGATGTAATATTTGATGAGTTTGGGACCATGAACACTGCAGAGATTGATTCTTAACTTGATAGGTTAGAGAGGAAAAATGTAAAACAAGATAAGGATTTGAATAATGGGGAGAATTCTTTGAGGTTATGGTATGAGACTCAAATCCCTTCACTTTCCTCTCCTTCATCTAATAATTTATAGGTTGATGATTTATAAATATTAAATATTCTCTAAGTCTTCCTTCAAATAGTGTACATGATGGTACACATGATGAGAATTATGGTGTTCTTGATTTGAATAATTTGACTATCTAAAATGGGATCAAAACACTTTTTCTGACTTGAAAGTAGATGAATTTGGTTAAACAAGTCCTAGGAGTTCTTGAAAATAGGTAAACTATTCTATGGTTATTACGACTTCTTCTACTAAGCCATCTATTTTTGAGGAGGCATCTACTGAACATGTTTGGCAATAGGCAATGCAATGTGAGTATGATGCAATACTAAACAATAATAATTGGGTTTTAAATTATGATCCTCCACATGTTCAACCCATAGGATGTAAATGGGTTTATAGGATTAAGTATAAATTAGATGGCTCCATTAATAAGCATAAGGCAAGACTTGTTGTGAAAGGTTATGTGCAATAAGAAGGTATTGACTATGAAGAAACATTTTCACCAACTACCAAATGGCACACTATTCATATGGTACTTGCCTTAGCCACACAAAATGGTTGGAAATTCCATCAAATGGATGTCAAAAGTGCCTTTTTGAATGGTGATTTATAGGAAGAATTATACATGAAATAACGTGAGGATTTTAAATAGGTGGGTACAGAACACAAAGTGTGTAAATTGATAAAAGATTTGTATGGGCTCAAATAGGAACCTAGGGATTGGTATAATAAAATGGATTTACACTTGAAGAAAATTGTCTTTCAACATAGTGAATCTGATGATAATCTTTATTTTTGAGTGTAGGGTAAGAAATTGGTAATACTTGTTCTCTATGTCGATGACTTATTTATCATAGGCAATGATAAAACCCATAATAATTATATGAATAAGGAATATAAATATGGGTTTGAGATGATAGACCTTGGACTTCTTCACTACTATCTAGGTAGAGAGGTAACTTAGAAAGAGCATTGTATTTTCATTTCACAAACTAAGTATATTTTTGAGTTATTAGATAGGTTTTGCATGAGTGATTGCAAAACTACCCTAACTCCCATGGAAAGTAACTTAAAATTGGCTAAGGATGATGGTAGTACCTTTTTTGATGGCACCAAATATAGACCATTGGTGGGAGGTTTGATATATTTGATGACTACCAGGCCTGATATATCATTTTCAATTGGAATTTTGTCTAGGTTTATGCATGAGCCTAGAGAAATTCATTGGCATATAGAAAAAAGAGTACTTCATTACCTTCAAGGAATGAAAACATATGGACTTGAATACTACCATAATAAAAACTTCGAACTTGTTGGATATTATGATGAAAATTTTGGTGGATGTGTGGATGACAGAGTGTCCATAATAGGATACACTATGTATATGGGATCAGCTACCATTGCATGGTGTTGTAAAAAGTAAGATACAATGGCAAATTCATCAATAGAATTAGAGTACATTGTAACATGGGATAATTCTATAGAAATTGTTTACTTACAACATATTCTTAAATATCTTTTGATTTCTCAGATTGCTCCTACATAGTTATACATTGATAATCAAAGTGCAATCAAGATGTCTAAGAATCTAATGTTTCATGCCAAAACAAAACATATGGATGTCAAATATCATTATCTATGAATGCTAGTGGTAAATAAATATCTTGATCCAATATATTTCCCAACTGTTGATCAAATTATTGATATTTTCACAAAACCCCTTGATAGAATCAAATTTGAAAAATTTAGAAAAATGTTTGGTATGTGTCCAAAGACCTGATTTAGATCATAGGTGGGTTTTTTAGGACTTATCTAAAGTCTTAACATCAGCTTATGATTTTTTATAGGTTAGAATAAATTAATACTTATAAATGGGGCATGCATTTTTTAATTAAGACACCCCCATAAATAAATTTACTTAGTTTTTTGTTTAGGTAGTTTTATATGTTTTTGAGTTAATTAATCTAGAACTACCTTATAGATTGAATTCTCGTAAATAGTTGGTTATAAGATTAGTTGGTTTTACCAGTCATGGGTAAAACCTATAAAATATTGGTTTGTATTTATAAAAGGGTTAATGGAGTAAAGGCACCCTTATATTGTATTTGATTTGCTTTTTTAATAAAATTCTTGTGGACCCACCTGTGTGGGCATAAGATTCAACCTAATTGGTTTAAGTGTTATCATCAAGAATACAAAGGTTATCTAGACCTTTGGCTCCATCATTTCCCTGTTAAGTGGAGTTATATGTGTATTGTATCACTATCTAAATCCTAATGGCCAATTGAATAAATGCCCATATTAATCATGCTATGTAAGAACATATATTGTATCTGATACTACCTACTATGCACTAATTGTAGTTGTATGTGGAGACACTAAAAAATAAAACCTTATTGGATGTGCAACTAAAACTATATGGTATAGAGGAGGCTCATTGATTTACAATCGTAGTGGATTTTTATGTGCAATAACACCCTGTGGCCTCTATGGTGATGCATATGACTAAGAAATAGATCGAGATGGAACTATAACATGTGATGAGGGTTCATCTAATCTTAACTATAGTGGGTTGCTACATGAGATAAGACCCCAATAACTCGGTTGTAGTGAATATCTCTCATGAGTAGGACTCTACTATGGTGCTCTTGACTCAGCTAGATATGTATATGGAACTACACTATGTATTACTTAGACTACATTGTTTTAGGTAGGTTGTTCTTGATGTACTAGTTTCTAAACCTTTTGAGGCAGTTGAATAGGAGATCTCTTATGAGATTTTCTCTCTTAAA
Organism: Torreya grandis; assembly: GCA_037957365.1. Lineage (NCBI taxonomy): Eukaryota > Viridiplantae > Streptophyta > Pinopsida > Cupressales > Taxaceae > Torreya > Torreya grandis. Next base: position 1,268,250 of record JARHVA010002850.1, read on the forward strand.
ATTGTCTAAGGATGATGGTAGTGCCTTTTTTTATGGCACCAAATATAGACAATTGGTGGGAGGTTTGATATATTTGATGGCTACCAGGCCTGATATATCAAACAGAATTTTGTCTAGGTTTATGCATGAGCCTAGATAAATTCATTGGCATGTAGAAAAAAGAGTACTTTATTACCTTTAGGGAACAAAAACATATGGCCTTAAATACTAACACAATAAAAACTTTAAACTTGTTGGATATTATGATGTAGATTCTGGTGGATGTGTAGATGACGGAGTGTCCACAATAGGATACACTATGTATATGGGATCAACTACCATTGCTTGTTGTTGTAAAAAGCAAGATACAGTGGCAAATTCATTAGCAAAATTAGAGTACATTACAACATAGGATGATTCCAGAGAAATTGTTTACTTACGGTGTATTCTTTAATATCTTTAGGTTTCTCAAATTGCTCCTATATAGTTATACATTGATAATCAGAGTGAAATAAAGATGTCCAAGAATCTAATGTTTCATGCCAAAACAAAACATATGGATGTCAAATATCATTATCTATGAATTCTAGTGGTGAAGAAAGCTCTTGATCTAATATATTACTGAACTACTGATCAGACTATTGATATTTTCATAAAACCCCTTGATAGAATCAAATTTTAAAATTTTAAAAAAATATTTGGTGTGTCCAAAGACCTGACTTTGGATCGTAGAGGGTTTGTTATGACTTATCCAAAGTCTTAACATTATCTTAGGATTTTTGGTAGGTTAGAATAAATTAATACTTATAAATGGGGCATTTATATTTTAATTAAGATACCCCCATAAATAAATTTACTTAGTTTTTTGTTTAGGTAGTTTTATATGTTTTTGAGTTAATTAATCTAGAATTACCTTACAGATTGAATTCTCATAAATAGTTGGTTAGAGGATTAGTTGGTTTTACCAGTCATGGGTAAAACCTATAAAATATTGATTTGTCTTTATAAAAGGGTTAATGGAGTAAAGTCACCCTTATATTTTATTTGATGTGATTTATTAATAAAATGCTTGTGGACCCGCCTGTGTGGGCACAAGATTCAACCTAATTGGTTTAAGTGTTATCATCAAGAATACAAAGGTTAGCTAGACCTTTGGCTCCATCATTGCCGTATTAAGTGGAGGTATATGTGTATTGTATCACTATTTGAATCATGATGGCCAACTAAATAAATGCCCATATTACTCATGTTGTGTAAGAATATATGTTGTATCTGATACTACCTACTATGCACTAACTATAGTTGTATGTGGAGACTCTAAAAAATACAACCTTATTAGATGTGCAACTAAAACTATATGATATGGAGGAGTCTCATTGATTTGCAATCATATTGGATTGTTATATGCAATAACACCCTATGGCCTCTATGGTGATGCATATGACTAAGCAATAGATCAAGATAGAACTATAACATGTGATGAGGGTTCATCTAATCTTAATTGTAGTGGGTTGTTATGTGAGATAAGACCCTAAAAACTCAGTTGTAGTGAATATCTCTCATGAGTAGGACTCTATTGTTGTGTTTGTGACTCAGCTAGATATGTATATGGAACTACACTATATATTACTTGGAATATGGTGTTATATGTAGTCTATTCTTGTTTTACTAGTTTCCAAACATTTTGAGGTAGTGGAATAGGATATTTCCTATGAGATTTTATCTTAAAACTTGTATTGTGCTCATGATGATTGACCAATGATTCTTGTAAATGAATTTCCTAGGATGATGTAGTCATGGATGAATGAGGTCTAGGGTTCCATAATGGAGGAGATATATGTGCTCCCTATGTGAATGCTATGATACCATTATCAACACATCTAGTAATGAAATATCTAAGTCCAAAATAATCATTATCTTTATGTCCATAGATACAATGATAGTTATAAAAAGGTCAATGTGGTTGTCTATGTAAGAGACGTGGATCTCATCAATGAGTAGAAGGTAATGTGATTAACTTTTTATCTATTAATGCTCATAATATGGTAGATGGGCTATACCTCTTTGAATGAAACTATAGTGGTGCTTTATTATTGTTCTTTGTAATACAAACTATAGGTTGTGCTCTAGAATTTAGCTCTTTATTCTTAACTGGTTGCTTTTCTAGTTGTGGTCTCCTATCTTGTCTAGGACATGGTGGATGCTTTACTATTAGGAGTTGTATCTAAAGATGCTACTATGAAATCTAGAGTGATCTGATCAACTGAATCTACCTCAATAAATCCCAATTTTTTTTCCAAAGATAAAAGTGTATAAAACAAGTTTCTAAAAGAAGACTCTATTTGATATAGTATATGCTTGAGTAGAGGTTAGAGAATCCCCTTAATAAATATTTGATAAATATCTAGATCTGTTGGTTTGTATATTAGTCTTAACATGTGAGCCTTGAATTTGAAGATATAGTTACTAACTAGCTCTAAAGAATTATGATGTAGTATGGAAAGTTTCTCATATGTAACATGAGGGCCCATGTCTATGATGTAATATCTAATAAATGCCTCCTCTAAGTCATCATATGTGTGTAATGAACCAAAAGAGAGTAGATGAAAGAAACAATTATGTGTTTCCCCTACTAATGTCTATTAGAATAACTTGAGTAGAATCAATGAGGTCACATCAGATGGCAAAGCCTTTTGAAGGGCCTGAAGGTGTACAAATGGATCTCTAGTTCCATCAAAGTGAGGCAATGATGGTATCTAGAAATGCTTAGGCAATTAATCTTTTATGAATGTCTTTGGAATATGGTTACCATGTAGATCATTAGCATCCATCCAAGACTTGTAAGCTTTATTTTCCAAGGTAAGGAGATGTACTTGGTGTTGTAGTTCACCAACTTCATGTATCAAAGAGATGGTCTCATCAGATGTACATTAGTATCTTGAAGTGGTTCATTTAATTGTTGAAGTTGATTATTGATAATAACCATGAGAATGATACATTTTACAATTGGATCATAAAGAGGGGGTGTGATCACTTGAACCTTGGAAGTAATGGTAACTTGGACCTTATTGGAGGGATGTGGACTACCATTCTCTTTAGGTAAAGTGTGAGAACTGGGTTCTACTATAGTGAGGGGTGGCTTGGGAGATTCATTGGTATCTTTATGTTTTATTGAATCACATGCTAATTTAGTAGAGGATGTGTTATTAACATTAACATGTGTATTATTTGAAATAGAATCATGAATAAAATTAGGAGCAACATTATGACATGCATTACATTTGAAAGAAAGAGTGAGGGAAGAGGTAGAAGCATGAGATGCATTTTCTTCTTCACTATATGCATAATAGTCATCATTATTCTATGCATTATCACAAACTAAATTTTGTTCATTTTAAATGGTAGAATTTGAAGTATCATTTTTGCATTCACTTTCATTCTCATATTCATTTGCATGTTCACTATCATACTCATTATCACTTCCATCATTGCTAGGGGGAGGTGTAAGAGAAGAATTTAGTTCCTTTCTAATATGCATTAAGTTATCATTGGAATTTAAAATAGCATGTGTATCTATGTTATCCATGGATGGAGTGTATGCATTTTATTAATTTGCATTATGAGAAGTAAGAGTAAGAGATTTATCATTTGTACATTCATAAGATGCATCATTTAAACTATGCTTTGGTAATTTGATTCTATTACATTTATATTGTTGTATTTTGAACATAGCATAAGTGTGTGTGTGTGTGTGTGTGTGTGTGTGTGTGTGTGTGTGTGTGTGTGTGTGTGTGTGTGTGTGTGTGTGTGTGTGTGTGTGTGTGTGTGTGTGTGTGTGTGTGTGTGTGTGTGTGTGTGAGAGAGAGAGAGAGAGAGAGAGATTAGGTTCACATGGAAGTAAATTATCAGCTATTAGAGGTTCACTTGGAAGTGCATGACTAAATTTGTACATTTTGTGCATTGTGCATAAGAAAATGAGGTGAGAAGCATTTTTCCCATTTATCAAAAGTATTTTCTTTAGAAGAAGGGATGAAAGAGATAGGTTTGAGAGGAGAAGATGCATCTACTTTTTCTTCACTATCACTTTTATATGCATGATAATATTCCTCATTTAAACAATAGTAATTATCTTTATTGTAAATAAAATCATTTTCCACATTTTTAGCTAATGTGAAATTTTTTAAATTTGTCCACTCATTATCATAATTATGTGAAAAATTAAGAAATTTGTCTATGGGATGACAGGGAAGAAGTACCTTAGTGGCCATTTTATTTCTTTTGCCAAAAATAATATGAAGTACTATTAAACAAGGAAATGCAATAATAACTACTAACATATAAATTTTGAAAATACTTGTGACTATCTAAATAATTTGAAAAAAAATTGAAACTAATTTCTAAAAATTACAAGGATGAAAGGCTTGAAGGTAGAGGACCTAGTTTAGGAATCTAGGGTTTTAGGCTAGGGTTTTAGAATTTTTGAAATTATGGTTATAATTTAAATTTTAAAATTAATTTGAAGAAGATAATTGCACAAAAATTGATACGAAAATCACAATTTTGAAATTGATTTTTTGCACAAAATAACTACTAATTTAGAAATTTTGAAAATATTTTTGGCACACTAAATAATTTTCAAAAATTTTGAAATTAATTTCTAAATTTTGTAAGGGAGGGAAACTTGGGGTTTGAGAACCTAGTTTGAAAATTTAGGCTTTTGAGCGAGGATTTTAGAATTTTTGAAAATTATGTCTATAATTTAAATTCTAAAAATAGGTTTTAATGGAATAATTGCACAAAAATTAATACAAAAATCATAAATTTGTAAAGTAATTTTGGCACAAAATATGAAGGAAAAACCTTAAGGGTACCTAGGGTTTTAAATTTTTTCAAAGTAAGTCAGGTTCACCAAATGTTTTATTATTTTTTGGGGAATCTAGTGTTTAGATCTTAAATAATAAGGGTCTAGAATGATAGGAAAAAACTACTTTGATAGGGAAAATATAGATTTTAATTGATAATTATAAATAGAAATAGAAATTAACTTATCTATATTTGGACTAAAATAGAGGATTCTAAGGTTGGAAATGGAAGATTAGGACTAAGAAATTATTAAGAATCTAAATATGGGTTTTATTTTTTGATTGGATAGGAGTGTCAAAAACAATACACCCTATTGTATATCACTATAGTCCTTCCTAGCATTTTTTCCTAAGGATCTAAGATTTATAGGTTATGTTTCCCTAGTTAATATGAGCCTACATACCAAATTTTGAGAGATGGAAGTCACTGGAGCTCATTTTAGATATATTTTAGTCTTTAATACTTATATCCATCTACATACATACAAACAATGAATACATTAAAATCAAAAGGGGAAAAAACTTGGTTAGGGGAAGAATGATCACACAATCAAGAGCCCTTGCTATTTTGATTACTACCTACATTAACCCTCAAGCTAGGTTCTCATATCTAATGTAGTTCTTCCTTAGGGAACATGCACATGATAAATGCAAGAATTAATTTCCCCTAGGCCCCTCCTTGATCAATCATGCAAGTCTATGTGTGATGCATAATGTTAATCTATACAATTGACTGATTTTTATTATGTCTAATATGCCAAAGTAATAAATGCTAGATATAAAATGCCTTGTGTAGTCCTTTATGTAGGAGACTCATTATTTTGAATTTGGGAGTTTTATTTGCATTTGGATGACATTTTAAAACTTAGGAATAAAGCAAATAAAATGGGTAAGACTCATCTTGCAATAAAAACTAACCATTGGAATCAAATTTACACTTAGAGAACAACACCAGAAATTGGACACCATAGGTTTCAACACTATAATCCTATTTGGGTGCTATTGTTTGAAGGGTCTAGGACCTGGGGGGTGGAATAGGAATGATAATAGTAACATGGGTTAGTAAAGGTTAATTATATAAGGCTATGAATGATTGGGAAAATTCAAAAAGGTGTCTAGCGTATAAAACAATCCCAAGGCAAATCAAACAAAAAGACATGGCTAGATGTGAATAAGACTCATATTCTCTAGTCAGAGTCTCTTATGAAAGGACTATGAAAAGAAATTATATGTTTTGTTTATTAACCAATTTAGGGTGTATACAACTTCTTATTGGCTGACAAATAAATCCCTAGGTACTTTCAAGATTCTATGGGGTGTGTGGAAGCTAAATTTTGTATGTTTTTTTGTCTAATGGGTTGAGTATGGGGGTAATACCCCTCACACCATAATTTAGGTAAAACTATTAATTTATTTTCCTAAAAACTCCTATGATTTTTACAACTAATAGACATAATTATAGGAGGGAAAAATTAAGTAAAGATGATTTAGATTGAAAGTGAAAAAAATTGTAACATGGACTGAAATAAATGAACACTCAGAATAGTATTGAGTTAGTTGATACAATTGAAAGTAAAACTAATAAAACTAAATTATATTGAGTTATCCAAAATGGTTGGAAGGAGACATTAAAGTGTATTATATATGATGATGTAGTTGATAAAAATTAAATACTATATCAAACTCATCAATATAGTTGTAGAAAAATAAGGAATTGTATCGAACTAATCAATATAGTTTATAAAACTAAGAAAATTATATCAGGTTGGCTGATATATTTAGACTAAAAATATATTATGGTTTTAAATATGTTGCTAATAATCTAAAATAAAAACTATGAAAATTATCAAACCAAATGTGGGATAATAATCACGTTGAGTTTACCAAAATGCATTTACAAATGAGGATGAACTACAACTATTCTCTTTCTCTCAATAAGCTAAGACTCAAATAAGGTTAATCAATAAATTTTGTATATTTTTAGGTGATTTGATAAGGACCCAAAATATTTTAGACCTTTTAGAGGTTAATCCACAATCAAATTTGAATATGAAAGGGTTCCAAAGCCTAAACCTATGACATAGGGGATAACTCTCACTAGGGATCAATTATGGGTAAGTGATTGTAAAGATGCAAGTAAAAGTAAATGATGATTAAGTGATTATAAATAATTTAAGTAAAACTGGTAAAAAATATTTTTTTTAGGTTTTTCAATATGTCTCTAAGGTGACCAAGGTTGTTGATGAGGTGTCATGTGTGTTAGATTGATAATGACAAAGTGTGTTTCAAGGTGCTTCAATGTTCCTGTATGGTTCTTTAGTGTTTGACTTAATGAGGTAATTAATGGAGGATATTGATGATATGAAAATGTTTTATATACCCTATTGGATGTTATTATTTATTAGAGTGCTTATGTAAGTGAAAGGAATTCATTAGAGCAGTCAATTGAGTGTCTAGGTTTAAGTAGTCATCCTGACAAATAAAGTTGAGTGAGCAAATTGATGACATCATATTTCACATATGTGAAGGTTTAAATATCATATTTATATATGTATGGATTACCATATGTTATTATATAATATTTATAAAATTTAATATCATGAGGTTTAGCGTATAAAAATTTATTAAGGTGCAAAGTTGGCCTTCTAGGTAGAGTCTTACTAAGTTCCCATACTTAGACAAATTTACAAGAAGAGATCTATGGTGAGAATTTAATTATATTATATATATAATGGTGATAATTTAATATAACCAAAAAATGATCCAATAGATAATATTTAGCCAAATATTCAAGATTTCATTGGGGGATTTCAAGTGGCCGAAGCTCATTGGAGTCAAATAGTTAATATGCTCAGAAGACACACGTTGGTAACAAATGTCACAATCTTGGAAGCTTTGACAGTAGATCAACGGTGAGTGTATGATCATGAATTTATATATAAATGGTGTGTTTTAATTCAATAATTCAGATTATTCTCATAATTCATGTATAACTACCAAGTGTCACAAGCACATTGACTGAATGGTACAGGGTGTGTAGAAAGCACATATAGCTGCCAAGTGGCAAAATCATAGGAGCTTTGATCAAAGATCAATGGTGATCATTTCAAGATAAATACTAGGATAAGTCTATATATATATATATATATATATATATATATATATATATATGGTTTTTATTTTTTCAATTTTTTTAGTAATCATGATATGAGTTCAAAGTGTTCGATGTTTAAAATCTACATGGTGATTGTTGGCAATTGAATTTAACAAAGGAAAAATTAGTGCTCAGTATTTTGCCTATATCTTTTGATCCAAAAAAAATTTGATGTAGTAAACATAAAATTTTTAAAGGAATATAATGTGAATCTAATTAAACTATTTATATAATCCTAATGTTTCTACAATCAAATATATTAATCTCCAAAATTGACTGTATTTGATCATGTTCTGCAAGTGACCCGAGAAGGATAATTGAGTTTTTATTTATAGTTTTTTGATGTTTTAAGATGATATAAATATTGGAAATAATTTTATACTCCATAAAAAATATTTTTATGAATTTTTTATGTTTTATCAATCCATGTTAAATGTGAACAAAAGCTTATAAGTTGACTATGTTTGTTGAATGCACAGGTAGTTTGAGTGACCATGTTGCAGGAGTGAGATGGAAGAGTTATGAGTAGAATTTAAGAATAAAATAAGTATGGAGATGTTATGTATGTATCTAAGTCTTATTATAAATCTTGTGTTTTCATATTTTTCCCCTGATCAAATATAGAGAGTCAAAATAGCTTGATTATATGTGACCAATCTGAGTGGTCATTTTGAGAGAGTTGGTTTAAGTGATTAGAGATTATGTTGAAGTGTCTAAATAATATAGATGTTTTGAATAGGTCCTTAAGTTTTCACCCATGTGATCTAATCATATGGATATGTGAAATATTTTATTTATAGCTTTATAAGTTTGAGACTATGTTTTTTGTGTATGAAGACCTAAAGAGCAAGGAGACCTAATTGGTAGGTTCAAGTGTAGAGTTGGTATTCTAGGTGGCATGGACCCATATATGAGTAATAAAGGTTATATTTTATATATTTTTGATGTGTTATAATCATTGGTAAAGGATGAAGGTGGTCCAAGTAGTCTCACATGTAATGTGTGAGTATGAAGGCCTAATTGTTTTAGGTCTCACCAAGACCTATTAGTGGTTTAAGGCTAATGAGGTATTGGAAAACCTAAGGAGTGTGTGTTTATTACACATAATGTGTATTAGAACATATTTAAAATGTGTGTACAATATTTAAATCATATTTTCTGACCAATATGGTTTAAATTAAGAGAGTGGTATAAATATAAGGCATAATTGGATTAATTGTTCTAGTTGTGTGAGTGTGGATTCAAGTGAATGAGAGAACCTTTTAAAGAGAAGGTAAAGGTCAATGAGGACCATAAAATATAAAATAATATTATTCATGTTAATATTATCAATCTGATGCATGTGGATACACAAGTCATTAGACCTAATGATCCTAGAAGAGGCAGATTGAGCGATTGAGCCCTTGAGACTGTTTGGGTAAAAGAGTGAAGGTTAAGAGTGAAAATTAAAGTGGTCATCATTATTTAAAGAGTATAAATAGGTGCCTTAGATGATTTTTTCAAGGTATCTAAGTGGTTTCTTGGTTTCCTATGGGGTTGGTTTCTCATTACAAGGTAAATCTTGCTAAAGGCATAGTTGTTATGGGTGCTCAGCTCGACAGGGGCCATAACTCCTTGTGGGATTGGTGTCTCACTAAACTAAGGGATGGGTGTTCCTTGATTAGTTAGTATTGGTATAAATATTATATCCTATTTCATAGGACTGTAATCCATCTTTTAGAGTTAAGTGGGATTTATCTCCTAAGAGGTTTTCCCACATATATGATGTGTTCATGTGATGTATTTTCTTATGTATGCTTCAGATATATGTGCTTTCATGTTTATGTTTCTTGATCAAGTTGATGTATATTGAATGTTTAACAATTGAGAATTTAATTAGATTATCTTTAAAGTTAAATCATGAGGGTTAAATAATATAAATGTGTTCAATTGAAGGCTAATCTTGTTTCCTTGAAGGATGAGCATAAAAAGGTCATAATCAAGATAGGCAAGATTGAAGAAGAATAGAAGAAATCAAAACAAGGCAAAGAGGATGGTATCATGAAATACAATAAGTCAATTCAAGTTAAATACAAAATGAAGAAGCCAATCAAACAACCAAATGCATCAAGGTATGACAAATATTTTATGGGCCATTTTTTATTGGCCATCTTGTTGGTCATATGGAAAAGGATTGTGTAAGAATAAAAAATCAGTCAAAAGGAGATCACTGCCATATTCAAATAAAAGGTATGACTTATCTTGTTTGTTTTAGATGTCATAGAGTTAGTCACATTGCTAGTTAATAAAATAATAATTTAAATGAGTTATCAAAGAAAAATAAGGTATATGTAGCTCTTAGTGTGCTAGGAAGAGGTCACAAATGGTTGTAGAAACATAAACTTGTTAGTAAAGATCAAACTGAGACCAAAGATGGTTTTTTTTCCATGATAGACATGAAGGAAAGTCAAGAGTTTTTATTGTCTACATTAGTTAACAAGTCTAAATCAAAGAATGAAATCAAGGATCCATTTAAATTCAGTATAGTGATGAGGTAGGACTATAATTCAAATGAGAGTATGGAGAGATTGGAGTCTCCTAAGTTTTGGGACTTATAGTCTCACTATGTCAAAGGGGTGTCTCTCTCTAAGCTTTTAGGAGACACTTGAAAGTAAGAGGAAGCACGGTGGATGTCAATTAAACTTTGGTTGATGTTTTAAGATAATAAAGGTCATAATAAGATGCATTGGTTTACTATAGAAGGACATGATAAGATATTTTTATAGATAGTGATCTTAAATTCAAAGTTTTGTTCAAATCTTTAAAGGATGGTCTAGTTGGTTAAAATGGTGAAGAATGAAGATATGCAAGCAAGTAATGAATATTTCTAGATGTATAAATAATTCATGTGTTTTGATAAGGTATTTAATATTTGTGCATAAACAAAAGGGGGGATTTTTAAATGGTCAGGTCCTAGGATCATAGGACTATGTAGTAGAATTTGAGAGAGAATGTATGAAGGCAATTATGTTGTTTCATCACTATTAGAAATGGTTTGAAGATGATCAAAAGGGTGCTTAAGCTCAAAATATATGTGTAATCAAAGAATAATGTAGTCATGGAGCATGTTTTAAGATTCTCAATTTAAGAATAGGTATTCACTATGTTAGGGAGAGTTTGTATCATCTCTCAAAGTTGGTCCTTTCCTATTATTGGTCCTTGAAGTCTTTTTAAGTCTACAGGATTTGGAGTTGATCCCACTTTATCATTATGTTAAAGGGGGAGAAAGTGATTTATATTGGTGTTGACATCAATGAAAAAGGGGGAGATTATTGTAGGTTTTTCAATTATATCTCCAAGGTGACCAAGGTTGTTGATGAGGTGTCATATGTGTTAAATTTACAATGATAAAATGTGCTTCAAGGTGCTTTAGTGTTCCTACATGGTTCTTCAATTTTTGACTTAATGAGGCAATTTATGGATGATATTGATGATATGTACATGTTTTAGATACCCTATGGGATGTTATGAGTTCTTATGGAAGTGAAAAACATTCATTAGAGTAGTCAATTGAGTGTCTAGGTTCAAGTAGTCATCTTAATAGATAAAGTTGAGTGAGCAAATTGATGACATCATATCTCACACATGTGAAGGTTTCAAGACAAGATTGATATATGGATGGATTACCCTATTTTATTATATCATATGTTTCAAATTTTATTCCATGAGGTTAAGCGTAGAAAAAATTATTAAGGTGCAAAGTTAGCCTTCCAGGTAGAATCTTATGAAGTTCCCATACTTAGCCAAATTTGTAAGAAGAGATCTACAGTGAGCGTTTAATAAAATAAAAAATCTAATAGCGAGCATATAATCTGATATTATATTTATATAATTAATTTTATTGATTCAAATATTCAATATTACATGTGGCACTACCAAGTGGTGGAACCTCATTGGAGTCAAATAGTTAATATGCTCAGAAGGCATGTGTTGGTGACAAGTATCACAATCTTTTGATAGTAGATCAATAATGAGTGTATGATTATTTAGATAGAGATAAATGATTTGATTTAATACAATTATTCAAATGATTATTATATTTCATGCATAACTACTAAGTGGCATAAGCACATTGACTGTATAGGGTATGTAGAAGGCATGTAGAGTTGCCAAGTGTCACAATCATGGAAGCTTTGATCGAAGATAAATGGTGAGTGTTTAAAGATAAATACCAAGATAATTATAAATATATATAAGGTGCATATTTTTTCAAATTTTATAAGGAGCATGAGATGAGTTCAAAGTGTATGATGTTTAACATCTACACAGTGACCGTTGGCATTTGAATTTAATAAAAGAAAAACCAATACCCAATATTTTGCCTATATATTTTTGATCAAGGAAAAATTTATTGATACAGTAAAAATAAAAGTTTTAAATGACTCTAAGGATCATTCATAAACACTATTAATAATATTTGAGTTTTTTTACAGTCAAATATATTAAGATCCAAAGTTGACTATGTGTTTGATCATGTTCAGCAAATGACCTGAGAAAGATAATTGAGTTATTCTTGATAGTATTTTGATGTTTTAAGATGATCTAATTATTTAATATAATTTTATAATCCATTAAAACTATATTTATGTATTATTTAGGTTTTATCAATCCATTTTTAGTGTGAACAAAGGCTTATAAGTTGATTGTGTTTGTTGAATACATTGGTAGTTTGAGTGACCATGTTGTAGGAGTGAGTTGGAAATTTCAAAGTAGAATTGACTAATAAAATAAGTATGGAGATGTTATATAAGTCTCTAAGGCTTATGATAAATATATGTTTGTCATATTTTTCCCTTGATCAGATATAGAGAGTCAAAATAGCTTGAATATATTTTGATTGTATGTGACCAATCTAAGTGGTCATTTTGAGAGAGTTGATTTAAGTGCTTAGAGATTATGTTGAAGCTTATAAATTACATGTAGGTATTTAATATGTTTTTAACATCTCACACATATGATAAAATCACATGTATATGTGAAATAATTGATCTATAGCTTCATAAGTTTGAGACTATTCTTTTTGTGTATGAAGATCTAGAGAGCAAGGATACCTAATTGGTAGGTTAAAGTACAGAGTTGGTATTCCAAGTGGCATGGAATAATATGGGATTAATAAATGGGTTATTTTAAATATTTTTCATGTGTTTAATTATTTTTAAAGGATGAATGTGGTCCAAGTAGTCTCACATGTAATGTGTGAGTATGAAGTCCTTATTAGGTCTCACCAAGACCTATTGGTGGTTTGGGGATAATTAGGTATTAGAAAACATATGGAGTGTGTGTTTATTACATGTAACATGTATTATAACCTATTTCAAAATTGGTTCAAATATGTAAATCATCTTGTCTGACCAAGATGTGTTAAAGGAATAGAGTGGTATGAATACAAGGCATAATTGGACTAATTAAGTTAGTTGTGTGAGTGTGGATTCAAGAAAAGGAGATAACCTTTGAAAGAGAAGGTATAAGTTAGTTAGGACCATCAAATAGTAAATAATATCATGCATTTTAATATGATCAATTTTATGCAGGTGGATACATAGGTCATTGGACTTAATGATCCTAGAAGAGGTAGATTGAGCGAGTGAGCCCTTGAGACTATTTGGGTGAAAGAATGAAGGTAAAGAGTGAAAAAAAAGTGTTAATAATTAGTTGAAGATAAGAAATAGGTGTTTTAGATGATATTTTTAAGGTATCTAATTGGGTTCTTGGTTGTTTAGGGGGTTGGTTCCTCTTTTCAAGTTAAATCTTGATAAAGGTCTAGTTGTTATGGGTGTTCAGCTAGACAAGGGTAGTAGCTCCTTGTGGGACTAATGTCTTGATAAATAAGGGATAGGTGTTCCTTGATTATTTCATGTTGGTATAAATGTTTTATCTTGTTTTATAGTAATGTATCCTATCTTATAGGGTTCATTAGGTTTATCCCCCAAGAGGGTTTCCCACATATATGATGTGTTCATGTGATGTATGATCTTATGTATGATTTGGATGTATGTGTTTTCATGTTTATGTTTCTTAATCAATTTGATGTATGATTAATGTTTAAGACTTGGGAATTGAATTGGATTATCTAGAATCACTGATTCACCCCCTCAATTATTGTACCTCTGACAAAATAGAGCTATACGTAACCTAAGATGATAAAATCCTAAGAAACATTATATTTATATCAGTTTATTTGATATAAGGAAGAGCATAAAAAAATATCCACGCATATATCCACAAATAAATAAATAATATATAATCTACTTAGTAAATAAAAGAGTGTATGGATATAAATATTTACCTTTGGGTAGATCCATAGATGCTTCAATATCTCCCTTTGGTTCAAGTGGCACTTTACAAAAGATGTTGTAGATTGAAGACCTAAAATAGTAAGATAAATACCTGTAAATTTTTCATTAGGAACTCCAAATACCTCTTTTATTAACCTTTAATTACACCACAAGACAAGACCTCCAAGATAAGGTTATAAACCTCTAACTCTCCCAAATACTACTTAGGATCATAAATTCAAATGTAAGAAAAGCATATAAATGTGATATATGTTTTAATAATGAAATATGGTCCTTATAAATATGACTCCAATACCCAAAACTAAACCTAAACTCTAAGTTGAAACTATCCTCTAGGCAAATATAGTTGGAAGATGTTGGTAAACATAGTAAAATATTGACCTAGCCAATATAGTAAAAATGACAAAAAACATACTTAGAATTATATCAAACTTAACAATATAGTATAGGTAAGATAAATTAAAAAATATAATGTATCGACCAAACCAATACAATAGGATATATGGAAGCTAAAAATTGTGGATGGAAAGTAGACAGAGAGATAAGATAAATAGAGAATCATAGGAGGTTAGAGTGATAGTAGTGATGGTGTGATATAATAGTATGCAAACATATTTTTAAAATCACCATGAGCTGATCCCACCCCATTCTTGATGCACCCATCAATGCATGAACTCATGGAGATTGATGATTTATCAAGACACTACAAGAGAAATTTTTAGTACAATTATAAAAGTGAAAAATATTATGTATATATTTTTGACCTTCTAGGTCACCCTAGCCTGCACAAAGTTCATAAAATGTTGCATAGAATATTTTCATGCTTACATAGTGATAGGTCCCTCAAAAATAGGCCTACACATAGATGTTTCTTACAAGTTCCAAAGGATGATAGTTAGTGCAAATCAGTACCTTAGCTAAGTGTCTACATGTGTCTATGAAGAGATCCTTTTTTCATGCCCCCACATAAATGTTTTTTCACCCATATGCTAAACATTTAATTAAAATCACATGTAATCCATGTGCATGGAGTCCCCAAGATTTAGGTAGTGGTAAGTAAGTTCACATGGCACAGGCTCTAATTATGTGTACACACGTGAAATGTTTTTTTCCTATGCACTCTTCTTTGAGGAATTTTTCAGTCCAAGAGATGGGGTCTCATGCTCAAATGCATAAATTTTCATCTATGCTTACATTATTAGTAAACCAAACTCTAAAATATGCATTGATCCCTATGAAATTTTGTATCTCTCAAACATCTCTATGATATTATACTTCATCACCTAGACTTCCACAATAACGTCTCACACACACTTCTGCATAAAACATCTCAACTATAAAACACATGTAGCCAAGGTGTATAAGGTGCATATTCAAATTTATAAGCATGTTCTCAAGGTGCCATTTTTCTATTTACTTTTATTCTAAATGATTTTGGCACTTAAATAACAAAGTCCCATGCCTAATTATAGAAGACTGCAACTACGACTTCATAATTCATAGGCTACAATCTAAGATATGCACCACCTCCTTAGCAGACTAATACAAGTTCTAGATAAAAAAGCATAGACTATAAAATGCCACCAAAAGACATTAATTATAAGGGTATCAAGACCTTATGTGTTTTTACAAGATAGTAAGGGATGCACCCTTCACAAGCTTGTAGCTACATTGCACATCTAGCTCTCTATTGTCAAGAATATAAAACACATAGCAATATTAATGAACTAAAGATGAAAATAAAATGAAAAAAACACAACATAATAGAGACAAATATTTAATGTAGTTCACCCAATATGTGCTACATCCACACAAAAATAGCTAGTCCTTCTTATTATTTAGTCTATCAAATGAAGGGAAAAACCTACAATACATCCACTGCAATATCCTCTTCACTCACACACAACATGTTGCCATAATTACAATACCTTCATATCAAAGGAGGGTTACATATTAGGATAAAAATACACAAATATAATTTATACCATTAGATCTATGACCTAATAGTGAATGGTCTAGATTTACTACAAAATTATAATATTTTATAATGCATTTTTAACAAAAAATTTCTTCAAGGGCATTATCCCTGAACCCCCTCTAGGGGGGATATAAAATAGGTCACCACCCCCTATACCCCCATGATTAGCTTATTAGGATGGCATTTTCCCCTCACACCCCCCCCATTGAAAACTAGGCATTAAAATAAGATCAAACTCCACCATCTAATAATCTCCCACTTGGAGACTTATTATTGTAACTCCACTTCTAAAACTCTTTCTTGGATTTTTCTTTGAAATTTGACCCTAGCATGTTTCTCATATTCCTTTTTATCCTTGAAGACCTATTGAATTTGAAAAAATATTTATCTTATCTTTAGTGACTGCCTTTGTTAGCATATCTATAGGATTGTGACTCATATGGATATTTTCCAACTTCAGTTGGCCATCCTCAGTAATTAAATAAATGAAGTGATACCTTAGTTGTATATGTTTGGTTCTTGAGTGGAATGCTAAGTTATTTTATAAATGAATCATACTCTAGATATCACTATACAACCTATAATCTTCCTACTTCTACCTCAACTCTTCCATGAATCATTAGATCTATATCATCTCCTTGCTTGTTTTAGTAGCTATAACATGTTCTACCTTTGTAGTTGATAAATCAACTATCTTCTATAATTTTGATATCCAAATAACTATTGTGTCACCAATTTTGAATACATAACCTATGGTGTTCCTCCTTCCATCTAAATCTCTAGCCATGTTTGTATCAACATATTCTTATAAGGTAACTTTTGAACCTTCATAACATAATCATCTATCAATGGTCCCTCTCAAGTACCTAAGAATCCACTTGATTGCATCCCAATGCTCTTTTCCTAGATTATTCATAAACGTATTGAAAACTCCCATTGCATGACCAATATCTGGTCTCGCACACACCATAACATACATTAAACTTCCAACTATTGAAGCATATAAAACTTTAGACATGTAATTGATTTATTCCTACATTTTAGGACATTGTTCCTTTCTTAATTTGAAGTTCCCTCCCAAAGGCATACTTACAAGTTTTTCATCTTACATATTTAACCTGACTAACACCTTATTTATGTACTCTTCTTAAAAAAATATCATTTTTTTATTTTTTGTCTCTTATTATTCTCATACCAAGGATTTACTTTGCATCACCCAAACCCTTCATTACAGATAAATTTGCTAATTTTATTTTGAGATCATTTATATGTTGCATGTTAGACCTTACAATAAACATGTCATCTACATATAATAACAATATAATATAGCTGCCATTATCTAATCTCTTAAAATGGACACAATGATCAAAATGACATCCACTATAACCTTGTTTTATCATACACATGTCAAATTTCAAATACCACTATCTTGGATCTTTGTTTAGACCATACAAACTCTTCTTCAACCTACACACCATTTTATCCTTACCTTTTACTTTGTATCCATGTGGCTGCTCCATATATATTTCTTCCTCCCAATCACCATGAAGGAAATCAGTCTTCACATCTAACTATTCAAGTTACAAATATTCTACTACTACCAAACTTAAAATAGTTTTTATGGAAGTCATTTTTACAACTAGAGAAAATATTTCATCTAAATCAATACCTTTCTTTTATGCAAATCTCTTTACAAAAATTCTAGCCTCGTACCTCTTCTTTCCTCCATCTTTTTCATTCAACCTATAAACCCATTTATTTTACAATGCTCTTTTACCTACAGGAAATTGAACCAAATCCCAATTTTGGTTATGTACCAAGGATTCCATCTCCTCTTTCATGCCTTGCTCACATTTATTTTTGGTTTCTACCTGCATTTGCTTCTTCATATCTTTTTGGCTCACCACCATTAGTCAATAATAAATAATAAAGTGAAGAAGAGTATCATTCAAGGAGTCTACTTACTCTGGTAGATGTTCTAACTACACTTCCAAAAGTTTAAGGTACTTTTTATATTTATTGCACATTCTAATTTTTTAGAACTTTTAGAATTTCATTTCCAATGATTTCATCAAGTATTGCATATTTAATATTTAACTTTTCTTGTTTATTTCCCTACAATTGATCTCTGTACATGACCTTCTCATTAAAGATCACATCGCTACTCCTAATGATTTTACAATTTTCAAAATTCCATAAATGGTAACTAAAATCATTAATTCCATGTCCAATAAAAGTATATTTCTTATATTTTACTTCAAGCTTGGTTTTATTTTATTTACTAATATGGACAAATTCTTCACAACTAAAAGTCTTTAAAAAGGAATAATCTACCTTTTTACCTATCCATGCTTCTTCTATAATTCCACCATCCAAAGGACTTGAAGGCCCTCTATTTATTAAATAAATAGTAGTATCCACATCATCTACCAAAAATATAAGGGCAGCCCTGCATGTAATCTCATGTTGCTTACACACACCATGATTATCTTGTTCATCCTTTATGACACACCATTTTGTTATGGTGTTCTTGGAACTATCTTCTCTCTATAAATCCCATGGGATGAACAATAATTATTGAATTATTTGTTTTAATATTCACTTCCATTATTTGATCTAACACACTTTAGCTTATTTCTTATCTCATTCTCAACCAAATATTTCCATTTCTTAAAAGTATCAAAAATATCAATTTTTTTCATATGTAATAAACCCAAGTTTTTCTAGTTTCATCATCAACAAAAGTAAAATAATAATAAGAGTCACCAAAGGATGATACCTAAGATGGTCCCTAATCATCTTTATGCACAAGCTCTAACTTTTCATCCTTCTTTATCTTCCTAACTCTGAGAAAGTTGACTCTCTTCTATTTTCCATACATAGAGTGCTCACAAAAATCCAAATCCACCTTCTTCAAATCTGGTAATAAAATCCTTGTGTGGATAAATTTCATCCCCTTCTCACTCATGTGCCCAAGTCTATGGTGCCATAATTTTGTATCTACTTCTATAGAAGCTAAAGCAATAGAAGAGTCAACATTACCATTAGATAAATATAATGTACCTACATTCTCTCCTCTTTATATTACCAGTGATCCTTTAGTGACCTTCCATGAATTTTCTATAAATGTAACTTTGTATCCCTCACTTCCCAACTACCCTACTTAATTTAGATTTATTCTCAATTCAGGAACATGCCTCACCTCTTTCAATAACCATTTATTTCCATTCTATAATTTATCTATATCTTACCCTTTCCTAAAATTTTACAAGGTTCACAATCACCCAAATAAACGTATCCAAAATTACCTTGAACATAGTCCTAAAAATATATCTTATGGAGTGTAGCATGAAATGAATTTCCTAAATATAACACCCAAGAATCATTAATATTATCTAGGGAAAGGATTAAAGCATCTTGTAAAACATAACCTACTACATTTATTTCCTGATTTTTATCTTGTTGTCCATCTCCTTATTTTCCTTTTTGAAACTAATAATCCTTCTTTAGGTGTCCTTTCTTCCCAAAAATCCATCACACCAATGTTCCTCTAGAATTAGATCTACCCTTCTTAGACTTGCAATGATTCCTTGGGCCTTTTATTTTATCTTTTTATCTTCCCCTCTTCTCCATAGTTAAAACATTACCTGATGTCTCACATGTGTTTTTTCCATTGCATTTCCTTGCTAAGAATAACACCAATAACATCATCAAAGTTTAAAGTGTTTAAACCAGAGATATAATTAATCATAGCCATGACCAAGCCATTCCAAATTTTTGGCAATGAGCACAAAATTAAAATATCCCTAACCTCGTCATTAAAATTTACTCTTATAGAGGTTAATTGATTTGTGATTGTGTTAAATTAATTTAAATGATCAACAACAAACACACCTTCTAAACTTTCTAGATTAAATAAATAAATCTTTCATAAGAAATACCTTGTTGGAGGCTGATGGATTTTCATATACTCTATCTAATGCTTTTATCAAATCCATTATTGTCTTTCATTTTGAAATATTGAAGGCCACAAATGTTTCCACATGTTGATGCCTAAATCTATATCACAACGTGCTCAGAGTGTTTAAGAAACACATTTCATTTTATAATTTAGAGAATTTAGAACATGAGTTATAGTTTGTGATAATCCTATTATCTATGATGGAATAGAGTCAAAATAGATGATTGTTTCATAATATATATTAGTTGGTGGTTGGGAGCCACCATGGCCTATAAATGTTTGCAAATAAGAAAATGATTTATGTTAATTAAGATGAATTATGTTCAATTCTAAGTCTAAAGCTAAACTAAGATGGACATATATAATGAATCTTTTAATCTAAAGTGAATTGCTTAAAAAAGAATCAAAAATAAGGTTAGGGTAGAGAGAAAATATGTTGCTACTAATCTTCATTTTAGACATTATGACAAAGTTCAAATATCCTCTAGGCATGTACTTAAAACCAATGTATGATATGAAATAGCTTAATCTCAAATCTTACCATGCATCAAGAAAACTTCTAAAGAAAGTTAAAAATAATTCAAATAAGAACCAATCTTACTTTAAATATTTTCCGCTATAATCAAATAGTTAATGCACATCTACAAATGCAAAGCAAATAAAATAAATTAAACTATAGAATTTTTAGTTATCCTAGCATAAGTATAAGTTAAAAATTCTGCATTCAAAGGTACACACTAAGAGTCTACAATAACTATTCAAATATATAATTCAAAATAGACAAGTGAGAGAGAAGCCATATAATAATTCACATAGACAAAATGAGACAATCTTTGCAGAATTCTCTATTTGCATTAGTTACTTAAATTTTAAACTAGTTTTTAGCTCAAAAACTCTCTCTCCTTTTATAAATGGTAATACTCCCTTTTATATAATTCTAAGGAATTATACCTATCATTCATATCAAATTATAAGTGTACAAGTGTAAGGATAGTTGTCCTTTCTACAAAGTTTTTAGAATACATTAGACTTTCCCAAATGAACTGACCTATAGGCAATGCAATTTTACAAATTACACAAGCCTTTATAAAATAATATTCTATTTTTAAAATATTACAAAGTTATACCAAATAATATCCCTAACTTTTTAGACCCTATGTTGATGTTGCCTCTTGTTTCTACTGAAGGATATTCAATCTCTAATGTTACTTGATGATAAACTAAATATCTACCACTAGAACTAGGGAAATCTCCTTTCCATGATCCTATAGTTCTTTTAGGATCTTTTTAATCTTATCTATATCTCATTTTATGCCCCTAGCATCTCCCATTTTATCCTCAGATGATAGGAGTAAGCCCATGACTTTCTTGTTGCCATCTACTATTTGGTTTTTCCCCTAGTTTCTTACTTCTTATATAAAACGAAAGGTCCTATGTTTGAACTCTTCATTATTTATGAGACCCAATAATATGAAGGTTGTGGGCTCATTTATCAAGATGTCTAAGATATGAGACACTCCATATTCTATCTACTTGAAGTCTTTGGCAAGGTCTTCCAAAAAAAATTGACCAATTGTCTATGACCTCAATCTTGTCAACTAATATGGCCATGGCCATATTCAAATGTGCCTTACTGATAGTTCTAAAATTTGGGACTATATTCTTGGATAATGCCTTAATCAAGTCTTTGACCTGAAGACTTATTACTTGACATTATCCAACTTGACCTATTTCTTTAGATATTTTCTTCTCTATTTCTCTTTGTCTATTCCTGACCAACTTTAAAGAGCTACATAGGTCAGTCAGGTGTCCTCAAACTTCTTGAATTTGTCCTCATGAATTGATAATATAGTAGATTCTTTAAAATTATTAGTTTCTTACAATATTCCCTTGATCATTATTTTTAACTAATCATTTTGAGCTTGGGCCACTTCAAGGATCTTCTCCTCAAACATCTTGTCTTATCTTGGATGTTTACCTACCACTAGAGTTAGACCAACAAAGGCTCAATCTTATAAAAGGTTAACTATTCACCTTCAACCATGGATTTTTTCTTAATTACTCACTCCATTTTGGTTGTCTTTAGGTTAAAACAAAATCCCACTGATGATTATGTAACTTAAGGAGTAGGGATCTAAACTTGTGCTAAAATTGAATTTTTGGGAACATCCATCTATGTTCCACTTGACTTTCCAAGGGTAGCCATGCATCTTTATTTTTCCTATTATTGTAATTCCACAACCTAGGGCTTTAGTTCACCATAATATATGGCTTGAGTTCATCATGCACATAGATTTTAACAAACTTTATAATAGCCCAATGGTGGTGCATGGTTGGAACCTTTTTCAACTTTCCATATATGAAATAATCTGAAATGAAAGGTCCATAAATTGGATTATCATCACTAAAAAAGTTGATTTAACTCCAAGTTTGAGTGAAAGTAAACTTTGGCTTCTTGCTTCCTACTTGAACCAGAGCTAGCTCAACTTTCCTTTTGGGCTGGGTTGCAATAGGAACTAAGACCAAAGCTACTTATTTCTCCTTTTCTTCCTTTGTTTCCTCTTTAGTTTGGGATTGAGGTTCTTCCATTTATACTTCTTCTTCATCTGACTAGTAGGCACTATCCACTTCCTTTCAGGCATCTTTTAATAGCTCCTTAGGGTCTAATTCAATTATGTTGATTTCTTTAATTTGTGACTCTAGTTCCTCAAGTAGTGTTGAAGATGATGTTAATTCACCAGGTCTCCTCTCCTTAGGTCTCTTTTCATCTAGCCCTTGTGTAACGTGTCCTTCAATTTATTGTGTCTCCACCTATGGTTATATGGGAAGAGGTCTAGAAGATGGTCATGGTGAAAAATGATACTACTTAGGCCCCATCTTCCATATATCCTCACTTGACTTTTGCTCTCTTAGTAGTCTAGCTTTGAGCTTGATGTTATGCTTTTTTAATCTTTCCAAGACTTCTATGAATGAATAAGCTTAGATGTACATTAAATCATAGACATTAGGTTGATGTTCATAAGTCATGTTGATCTAATTAACCTTTAAATATTTTTCAACTCTTTCATAGGGGTCCCATTATCTCATTTCATCAATCCACAAATTGAAGGAGGACCTATGCTTGGAGATAGTCTCTACATGGTCCTAATTTTGGAACATAGTCCTACTAATAGTTAAAGTAAATGAATGGAGTAGTCTTTTCCTTTTAATTTTACACATGTTGTCTATGCCATGGAATAATTGGTATGTTACCTCCTGTTCTACCAACTTTTTGAGTACATGGACTAGTAACCTAAGAGGTTGGCTCATAGTTCCTTCTATCTAGATTATAGTACAATATGGATATGGCTAAATATCCCTAATGATCTCAACATAATTCTTGATTAAGGGGCTGGTACTCATCAATGGTTTTAACTAATTCTAGCTATACATAGTCACATATAAATTAAATATGGTCCATGTACTTAAATATATGTAATTTGGAATAATACTGGGAGATTGTTTGTCTCTCATTAGGTGACCATTCTCTTATGTTGGGGATTTTGGTATTGGCTATCAAGGCATACAAACGATAAGACATCATATATAAATGGTTGTTAGTTTTCTTCTTTATTGTAGATAATTATTATTTCAATCAAATATTGATCATCTCTCTATGATGGGGAGTAAGTCCTTTCTCAACCATGAAATACACAAAAAGGACCTAGATTTTGTTGACATAGGTGGTGGAGGGGTTTTTAGATAATCTATTTAGTAATTTCATAATCATTATAATACCAATCCTAAATTGGGTGATTGGGATCCTTCTATTGAGGTCAGAGACTACTTGGGTTCATGAATATAACCATGGGGTAAGGATGGTTTTTAAGTCATTCTTATTAGACCATTCTCTAATTATGGGTAAATCCACCTGAGGCTTGGGTCATTTGTAGTAATTCTCTAATTCAATAGGGGAGATATAAACAATTATTTTAAAACTATGTTTATGTACTATCATGTCTTGATCAAGTTTACAATCTTTAAAAATGGGAACAATAACATCAATGTAATGTAGTACCTCTAGGTTTACTACCACATAATGAAGACTTATTATTTGAATGCTGACTAGGTCATATTATCTTTGACTGACTGATGTAATATTTTTATCCTCTCTTGTAATGGCTAATAGTTACTCAATGGTCCAAAAAATCTTGACCCAGTTACTATCTCTTATGTTTAAGGCTACAACATCAAACTTAGTATCTTTGAAGACTCTCCCTTTTGCATCCATGGTTAGATAGAGTTTTGTGTCCTCTCTATGTTGTTTTTTGGCCACCATGATTGTGAGTTCTTCAAAATTACTCACTAGTGGTCTACAATTCACCTTTGAATCAATTTGCACTTGTTTAGGTATCAATTTGGTGATTTTAAGCTCAACTATGGTCAATTTGAGATTGAATTAGGGATTTTTTATACCCTAGGGTTCTTCAATAAGTTTTTCCCAAGATTTATGGTGACATTATTTGAACTTGAGTGATTTTTTGCCTTAGATTTTATTATACCTTGGCATTTATACCTTTACTTTTTTGATCCCACAAAATCTCTAGTTTTATTTCTTTTTACCCATATGGCATCATCATGGCATCTACATGGCACTTTTCATGGAAGATTATTTATTAATGTTTAAAAACATGATCATTTTCATTTAAAATCTACCTTTTATTTTTTACCATCAGATCTTCTTGCATGGATCAACATGGATCATTGATCTTGATCCCAAGATTTGAATGATATTAGCTACCTTTACTATATTTTCTATGGTTATAACAAGTGTCATTACCATGGGTCTCCTAAGATTTATTGAAAATTATATTCTCATCTCGATCCATTTGATTAACTTCATTCAATTAGATATGGTCCATTGATTATGATCTATGGGATGGATGGTCATTGGCTACTTGTTGTTCTTTAGTTCTGACTATGACACTAGTCACCTTCTCTCCATATCAGAGATTCTATTAAAACCTTGACTTGGCCTCACTCCATTAGATCAATCTTGTCCACATGAACGTGAGCCATAGATCCTATAAACATGCACAATTTTTAAGTTAGTATTGGGATGTATAAATAACTTAGCCTAAATACATGAAATGAACCTTAGGCTAAAATATTTAAGTTAGGTTTGGATCATAGTAAAAAGGGGACCCTGAATAATAAAAGGGACTTAATGTATGATTTTTAACCTAAAGTTTTATAATATTTACAAACACAATAAAACTTTAGGGTAAAAGCTCTAGGCTAAGTCTTATAATAATAGGACCCTTCATTACTTATATCGAGCCAATAAAATAGACAAAAAGATCATGGGATATATAGGGACCAAGCATAAAATTTTAGACTAAGGTTTGGTCAAATGTTTAAAAACATGAACTAATCTTAGGATAACATTTAAGCTAATTTTATGATGTTTATAATTGTTCCCACACAATTTTACTTAGACTATGATAGGTTAAAGGTTGATGAAATATCAATTTTAGTATTGAGGTACAAAACCCTAAGCATGTTTATTTTTCAAATGAGATTCCATTGATCCTACAACATGAAGACAAGCATGTTCATTTATCCAGGTGAGATTAGTTCCTAATCTTGAATTTTTATGGTCTCACAAACATCAATGATAGTTATGCGAATGTTAACGATGTTCGCATTAATGTTAAAATTAAGCTCACAAAATTAACTTATGGGACTAAAATTTGATAGTATTATCGACATCAATGAAAGTCTCATAAATGTCAAATGATGAGCATGAGAATGTCAAATTTAATTCCCATGAAATATAGTGGGTCTATAAAAACTTTGATTCCGTACGTGTCATTTGATTGATCTTTCCTGAGTAAACGTGGGTTGTCAATTATGATTTGGGTAGTTAGACGTCATTGGCTACTATAGTCATAAATGGATTAACTGATCTTGGGACCATTTAGAATTTATACCATAAGTGCTTAACATAGGTCCTTAAAACATAATAAAATGAAGACCCTTCCAATAATTAAATTCATAACATAAGTTTTATCTTAAGGTTTTATTTTATTGATAAATTCAAAAAAAAACTTTAGGGTAAAACTTAGGTTAAGTCTACCTTATAATAAAAAAGGACCCATTGTGATCTATGATGATCTCACTCTATTGGATCTTTAGCATCTACATGAATGTGGATCATTGATCTCAATCCATGAAGTTGAATGGGATTGGTCCCATGGGTTAAAGTCTTAGGCATATTGGGCTCATCTCACTCTGTTCGATCAATTGGGGCTCAGAGACATATAATACTTAGGATAAAGTCTTAATACTAAGGTCTTGTTTTTGTTAATATACACAAATGGGGCATTATGACCAAGACATTAATCTAATTTAATAACATATGAAAATGACCCTACTTATAAAAGGTTAAACCTTATTAAAATAAAAGGGGACAAAGGGCTCAAGATATAAAAGAGGCCTAGTATAAAATTTTTAGACTAAGGTTTGGTAATGTTGAAAAACATGACTAAACCTTAGTATAAAAATTTAACTAAGTCCATAGCATATTAAAAAGTTCTCACATAATTTTATTTATCAAATTTGAATTTGAATGAGGGGTTTAAGTTAGGGTTTCTGAATGAGGGTTTTCAGAAGCTTGAACATGGATTTAATTTGACTTTTAATAGACCAAAGGCTAGTAAAAGGTCAGATTAAGATAAAATCATTAAAATTATGAAACTAAGACATTATCTACCTCTAATGGACATTTTTTAGACCTGTAACCTAAAATAAGAAGATCTAAAGTTATCAAACTTTAGATAAGGTTAAACTAGAGCCATGAACAAGTAGACTAACTAGAACATGATGTGCATGATCTTCAAATAAAAATAATGTGCAAACATGGTAATGATGTTCTGATCAAATGGATTTTCAATTTTAAAGTATAAATTTACACAATTTTAACATAAGGGTCCTCATTTTTCAATAATGGGGGTATGTTTCCCTCAATAAATGGCAATTTTAAGGGAAACATAGTAATATATTAGAATTAAAAGACTCTGGTTTAGACCAACAACTAAATTATCTATTCCACTTGATTAGTAGCCTTATCAAGATCAATTTATGGTTAAAACAAGCCTTACACTTATATAATTAAGATCAAACATCAAAACATAGCCATGTTGTGTGTGCGCTTTGATTTTACTTACTATTTTCCATGGGATTTAGGAAGGAACTTCCAATTTTTATGTCTTTAACCATTAACATTGACTTATAGCACATTTAGATATCCATTAAGAATCATGTTTTAGTTCAGGAAGGCTTGAGCATTGCTCTACTTCCATCTAAGTGTCCATATCCCTAACATAGATACCTTTGGATTCATTTAAGGCCTTGCTTCACTACCATTCAGGTGTCCATAGCCCTAGTGGAGATTACCAAAATCACCTTTTCTTGGAAAGCTTTTAATTTTGTAATAAGCTCTTATTTTTGTATTTTTTAGACCATTTGGATTTCTAGTAAAGGTTGGGAACCAAGTTTATCAAAGTTTAAGGATTTGGTCAAATGTTTGATCCTTAGATGATGACCTATGGTTGCAACCTTCATCTTAGGCAAGGATGTTTGGTAAGTGCAAACATGACTATGACTTAATAATTCAATCTTTCATCCCACATGTGAAATTTTTCTTAAAACCAAGTTTAGATCAAAAATAAAGTTTAAGTTCTCATAGAATATTTTACCTATACATCAGTCCTTATGAGTTTCCTTAAACTATAACATAAGCTTACATTTCAAATCCATGATCAATAAATCCTTAAGATTCATACCTGAATTTTTGAAAATGTGGAGTTCTCTAGTATTTAAGATGAACTTTGAGTTGAGGGTTATCCCAAAGGACTTATTAGAAGCAAAGAATAAAGTAGAGAATGAAAACACACAAAATAAAAAGAAAATAAACTAAAAATCAAAGGCAAATCAAATAAATATATATAAACAAGGGATAGAAAGGGAAGAATACAAGGAAACTAATCTAGCCCACCTACACTAGCTCTAACTATTCTTACAATTTACTCCATGAAGACACTAGGGGGAGCAACAAAAAAGTAGTGCTTAAGGTACTGCCCATTGGTGGGTAGTGTGAACTCTGATCCTTGTAGGTCTTTTACTTTGAAAGTGTTATTTCCAAGTGTTTCAATAATATGATAGGGACCTATCCATAAAGGAGTGAACTTCTCATGTTTACCTTTAGGCTCTGATACCTTGTCCTAAAGAAGAACTAAGTTTCCTTACCTGAATACCTTTATCTTTGATCACTTATCAAACCACATTTTCACCATGGTTTGGTGCTTGCTAAAATTATCAAAAGCCTCTTCTCATGCATCCACTATTTAAATAATGTCCAGTAGTCTTGAATTTTCCAATTCTTGATCATTCTTCATATACTCTTGCATGAACTGATATTTTGGAAGCTTGATTATAATGGGGAATATGGGCTCTTTTCCATATACCAATAGTAAGGGTGATGATTTGAGATCTTGTTTAACCCTTGTTTTATCTTCCCATAATGCATATTTTAGTATCTTATGCCAAGTTCTAAGCTTATCTATAGTAGACTTCTTTATTGCTTTCATCAAGTTCTTATTGGTTTATTTGGATATGCCATTACCTTGAGGATATTAGTTGGATAAGAACATGAGAGTGATAATGTTATCATATGCCCATTTATCCATCTCAATAGATATAAAATTTGATACATTATCACATACTAGAGAGATCAGTGTTCCAAACCTGGTACATATGTTTTCCTTTAGAAAGGTGATCACTTTTTTGATCTTGCACTTTTTAGTGGCTACTACTTTAGTCAATCTGGTGTAGTAGTTAGTAGTAATTAGAATGTCTTTGTGACCTTCTACTTAATTATGGTTTATTACCCCCATTAAATCTAGTCCCCACTAAGCAAAAGGTTTATCTACCATAACTCGCTGTAGTGGCATGGCTGCTTTGGGATCCTTTGTGCTAAAGACTTGGCATGAATGGCATTTCCTTACATGTTTTTGGGAATCCTTGAATATTTTGGGCCAATAGTAACCATACCTAAGGATTTTGTGATTTTTCCTTCCAAACAGATGTCCACATCCTAGCTTCTCATGAACAGTGCTCATGATTTCAGTTTCTTCTTCTTTGGATACACACCTCAAGTAAATACCCTCAAAGTTTTTTCTAAATAACACCTCATCTTTAATCAATAAATGGGCTAATTTGAGTCTTATATATCTTATTTTCTCCCTAGTTAACCCTATAAGACAAGTGACATTGATTAGAATCTAGATAATAGGATCATACCAATCATTGGATTGAAAACTTTGTTGTTCAACTTACTTGACACTAAGCTTGGGGTTAGCATTTGAAATCATTTTAATTAAACCTTGGCACCTTACCAATTTTATAGTCTTCATTTTAATGTCATATTCTTAAATCACAAGAATCCACTTACCTTTTATTTCTCCTAGTTTATTTTGATTTAGCATGAGCTTGGTGGTAGGGTCTGGTAAGATTGCATGCACCTTATTCCTAAGAATGTAATGCCTAAATTTTTTCATAGATTTAACTAATGCACCTACTTGTTTATCAATTAAAGAATAATTTAAATCAAAAAAATTAAATTTTTTTCTCATGAAATAAATTGGATGGTCACATCCATCAATTTTTTGAGTTAATACTGCAACAATAGTATGATCAAGAGCAAAGGAATAAAGGTAAAAGTCTTTAGAGAAGTTTGGGCTTATCAAGACCAAAACTTGTCTAATTGCATCCTTGATGTCTTTAAAATCCTTATTGGTTTCCTCATTCCAAGTGATTTTGGCATCCTTTTTTATCATGTCATTCAATGGTTTGACAATTTCTATAAAGCCAAAAATAAACTTTCTTACAAAGTTAATTTTAAAAAAGAATGATTTCAGTTCTTTCCTACTATTAAGAGGATGTATCTTTGATATAGAATTTAATCTATCCAGATCTACAGAGATTCCCTCCTTATTGATGACATAGCCTAACAACTTTCCCTTAGTAACACAAAAAATATTTTTCTTTAGATTGAGATAAATCCCATACATTCTGCACCTTTTAAACACCTACTATAAATGAATAATGTGGTCCTCCCTATTCTTAGAAAAAATAGTCAGATCATCCATGTATATAATAATGCATTTACATACCAAACCTTGGAAACCATGATCCATGGCACTTTGGAATGTTACCCCTACATTGATTGGTCCAAATGGCATTATTTTGTAAGCTAATGTGTCCCACTTGGTAGTAAAAGTAGTCTCCATCCTATCTTCCTTATTTATTAATACCTAGTTATACCCTAAAAATCCATCAAGAAAGGACATCATAGAAGAATCAAAAATGCTTTGTATAACTTCATTTAGAGAAGGCAAAGGATAGTTGTCATTTTTAGATGATTTATTTAGATTCCTAAAATCAATGTACAATATTATTTCACCATTCTTTTTCCTAACTAGCATAGAGTTGGTGACCTAGGTAGAGTGCCTAATGGGAAATATAATCTTGGCATCTAAAAACTTTTTGACTTCTTTGAAAATCATAGGTTCTAAAATAGGGTTGATAGGCATCTAATTTTATCTGAAAGGTTTACTATTTTCTTTCTAGGATATGGTATGGGTGATGACTCTTGGATCAAAAATATTCAAGTCATCATAAGACCATGCTATTATATCCTTATAGTTTATCATCAAGTCTTGGGCCTTTTCATTTTCAATGCTCATACATGTTGTCCCAATATTAACTAGCTAAGTTTTATCTGGAGGTCCAAGATCAACTACCTTGTAATCCTTCACACTTACCTTGGGAATCCTAGTGTTCTCAGTAAGTTTACCCTAATCAAATAACCTCTCTAAGGCAATCATACCTTTTGGGATTTTGATGTCATTCAGTTGAATGAATTTTTTATCAAGAGTGCCTTCCTATTTAAGATTATTATCATTAACCTCATCTATGACATGGACCTCAAATACTTTTGAGTTGGTCTAGAAATCCAAGATCTATTGGTCATCATTAAAAACCTATAGATGGTTTATGTTATCTAATATTGAAAGGCATGGAACTAGCTCAAAGCTAAAGTTTTAAGAGTCATGGTTTGGCATAATATTGGATATAGTGGAGGTAAGATCATTATTATCCTTGTTCTCCTCCCTAAGGATGGAAACAATGTTGAATGCAGCAAAAGATTCTAGCAAATCCCAAACTCTGAACTTATATCTCTTGAGATATAATAATCTACATTGATATTTACTCCTCACATAATTGAATACAAGTTTTGAGTCACCATGAACCAATATCTCTTTAACATTAAGCCTAATGGTAAATTTCAATCCTAGAATAAAATATTCATACTCTACAAGATTATTAGTATAAGAAATTTGAAGTCTATAAGCAAATTTTAGTTCCTTCCAAACATGATTGGTAAGAACAATTCCTACTCTAGATCTAGACTTACACCTAACACCATCAAAATGTAATTTCTAAATTCTAAGAAAAGTATGAGAAGTCTTAGGATTATGTACCTTCGAGGTCTCTCTATCATTTTCTTGATAAATATAATTCTAGGATTATGCCTAGAATTCCTACTCTATATCTATTGTTTTCTTATCAGCAAATGATTCATTATTCTTATTATTGTTGTAACTATCATTATGGAATCTTTTATCAAGCCTATTAAACCTTTATAAAGAAAATTTCCTACCAAAGCTCTCTCTAGTATTAACAACTTGCTTCTATAGCTAAATAAAATTAGTGCTTAACTTTTGGACCATCTTTAAGATAGAGTGATTTTCATTTTTGGGTGCCTCAAAATGGTGAACCTGATTATTATAAATACCAATGGTTGGTACCAAGGCATTTTGATCACTAGGATTAAATCCATTGGTAGTAGTGTTCAAGAATCCCAAGTTTTGAGTAGGATGAGCATGACTTAAAGGTAATTGGTTCAATGTTGGGATTTGATTCAAGGCAGGTATATTCTAATTATTATTTGGGAAGACATTGAAGGTAGGAAAACATTGGTTGATGTTTGGAATAAATTAATCCATCTAACCTTGGGATTGCATCTGGTCATTAATAATCATAACCTTGGCATAAGATAAAGTTAATGTGTTCATGGGTCCAATATCTCTTTTTATGAATATATAAGTCATAATATATAAGGCATCCTTATAGATTTCTAAGCCCAAAGTGTCATTAAGATTGTAAGGATCTATGGTTCGACTATACATATTTTGGAACTTGGTATTAAATGCTCTTATAGGTTCATTTGCATCCTTATTGATCATGGTGAATGATTGGTATAAGACACAAGGACTAATAATTTTTCCAAACTGGTTAATGAAGACATTGTTAAAATCAACCCAACTTGTAATGTAGCTCTTAGGTAAATTTTAAACCCATTCATATGAAGCATCTTTAAAAGTGAAAGGAAATAGTCTACATGTTACATCTTCATAAGTGACATTTAGCAATCTCAAAGTAGCTCTAAATGATTTAATATGTTCTTCTGTAGTTATAATACTATTAGGACTAAATGTTGGAAAATATTTCTCAGGGTTATGGGGAAGGTCATTTACCACACCTAACACATTGATAGAAGAGCCACCCAGCCAAACCATACCCTTATCTAGTTTGAATATGTGAGCACCCTAAATTGGTGAAGTTGGTAAAGACTTTGAAATATTTTGCTTACCTTTGTCCCACCTAGCTCTTCTATGGACTTTTAATTCAATCAGATGTTCCCTAGTCTCTGAGTGTGACCTTGTTCTAATTATTGGTAATTCCAACTTGAGAATTTTGATTCCTATTTGAAATACAATGTGTCAATCTTATCATTTTAGAGAATAATGATTAAAAATTCCCATTAATCAAATTTTACAAAGATTCATATAAAAGATGATAAATGATGGTAATCTTTAATCAATTCAGCTCAAATATGTATCCAAATACATAATTAAGATCAACCTTTACATGTTTTAAGCTCAAATGAACTTAATTAAGCAAAGTATCTAAGAATATTTGATCAAAATATCTATTACTAACCTCAAATCTATTAGGTTCACCATTCTAAAGCTATCTTTACCACAATCCAGCATATGTTTTCAAAGAATGTCAATCGTTGTCTCAATAAGCAAAAAGACCAGTCTTAAACCATGAATATCACATAACTTTACATGATTATGATAAAATAAACACATATGAAAAAATATTAAAGTCATCTTTTAATAGAATTCACAAAAAACTAGCAAAGATACTACAAATCTACAAAGAATAGCCCTCCTTCTAGTGTCAACAAAGCCTGCCCTATTGATACCTAAATATGTATCACAAGGTGCTCAAAGTGTTTTAGAAACACTTCTCATTTTAGAATTTAGATCATGAGTTATAGTTTATGATAATCTTGTTATCTATAATGGAATATAGGCAAAACACAAGACTATTTCACAATATTTATATTAGTTGGTGGTTAGGAGCCACCATGCCTTGTAAATATTTGAAAATAAGAAGATGATCTATGATAATTAAGATGAATTATATTCAATTATAAGTCTAAATATAAACTAATATGGACATATACAATGAATCTTTTAATCTAAAGAGAATTGGTTAAAAAATAAGCAAAAGGAAGGGTACGATAGAGAGAAAATATGTTGGTATTGATATTCATTCCAAACATTATGACAAAGTTTAAATATCCTCTAGGCATGTAATTAAAACCAATGTATGATATGAAAAATCTTAAGCTTGAATATTACCATACATCAAGCAAAATTTTAAGGAAAGTGAAAAATAATGCAAATAAGAACCAAACTTACTTTAAAGATTTACACCTATAAATAGATAGTTGATGCACATCTACAAATGTAGAGCAAATAAAATGAATTAAACTAGAGAACCTTTATTTATCCTAACATAATCACAAGTTAACCATTTTGCATTCAAAGGTACACACCAAGAGTCTAAAAGAACTATTCAAATCTAGAATTTAGAATAGACAAGTGAGATAGAAGCCATATAACAATTCACATAAACAAAATGACACAATCTTTTTATAATTTTCTGCTTGCATTAGCTACTCAAATTTTACACTAGTTTTAAGATAAAAAACTCTCTCCTTTTACAAATGGTAATACTCCATTTTATATAATGCTAAAGTACTATACTGATCAATCATATCAAATTACAAGTGTACAAGTGTAAGGATAGTTGTCCTTTCTACAAAGTTTTTAGAATATACTAGACTTTTCCAAATGAACTAACTTATAGGCAATGCACTTTTACAAATTACACATGCCTTTACAAAGGAATATTATATTTTCAAAATATTACAAATTTATACAAAAAAATATTCCGAACTTTGTAGACCCTATGTTGATATTTCCTCTTGTTTCTACTAAAGGATATTCAATCTATAATGGTATTCACTGATAAAATAAAGATCCACCATTGGATTTAGGGAAAACTCCTTTAAATGATCTTCTAGGTAATTAAGGTTCTTTTAAATATTCTCTATATCTCATTTGATTCCCCTGGCATCTCCCATTTTCTCCTCAAATGATAGGAGTAAGCTCATAACTTTCCTATTGCCATTTTTTTTTGGTTTTTCCCCTAGTTTCTTACCTCTTACATGAACTGAAAGGTCCTATGTTTGAACTCTTCATCAGTTATGAGACCCAATGAGCTGAGGGATGTGGACTCCTTTATCAAGTTTTCTAATATATGAGACATTCCATCTTTTATCTTCTTGAAGTCTTTGGAAAGGTCTTCCATTCTTTTGGACCAGCTATCTAGGGCCTCAATCTTGTCAACCAATAAGGTCATCACCATATTCAAATGTGCCTTATTGATATTTCTAAAAATTTTGAATATAGTCTTGGATGAGGCCTTAATCAAGTCTTTCACCTGAAGACTTACTGCTTACCATTGGCCAACTTGGCTTGTTTCTTTAAATATTTGTTTCTCTTTTTCTCTTTATTTGGTCCTTACTACCTTTAAAGAGATGAATAGGTTGACCATGGTGTCCTCAAACTTCTTTAATCTATCCTCATGAATTGATAAGATAGAAAATTCTTTAAAATTATTATTTTATTACAATATATCCTTGATCATTATTTGTAACTGATCATTTTGAGCCTAGGCCACTTCAAGGATATTCTCCTCAAACATCTTGTCTTGTCTTGGATTTTTCCCTACCACTAGAGTTAGGCCAAAAAAAGGATCAATCTTCTAAAAGGTGAACTATTCACCTTCAACCATGGCTTTCTTCTCAATTACTCTCTCTATACTAGCCATCTCTGGGTTAAACCAAACTCCAACTAATGATTATATCACTTGAGGAGTATGGATCTAAAATTATGCTCTACTTGAAGTTCCAAGATCATCCATCTATGTTCCATTTGACTCTCCAAGTGTATCCATGCATCTTTAATTTTTCTATTGTTACAATTCCATAATCCAAGGCTTGAGTTCATCATGCATATATATGCTAACAGACTTAGTAATCGCCCACTGGTGGTGCATGGTTAGAACCTTTTTCAACTTGCCATATATGAAATAATCTATAATGTAAGGGCCATAAATTGGATTATCATTACTAAAAAAATTTATTTCACTCCAAGGTTGAGTGAAATTCAACTTTGGCTTCATGCTTCCTACTTGAACCAAAGCTAGCTCATCTTTCTTTTTAGGTTGGGTTACAATAGGAACTAAGTCCAAAGATACTTCCTTCCCCTTTTCTTCCTTTTCTTCCTCCTTAGTTTGGGATTGACTTTCTTCCATTTGTACTTCTTCATCTGACTGGTAGGCACTAGTCAATGCCTTCAGGGCATATTCTACTATATCCTCAGGGTCTAATGCAATTATGTCAATTTATTCAAATTATGACTCTAATTCCTCAAGTAGTGTTGAATATGATGCTACTTCACTTAGTATACTTTCTTTAGGTCTCTTTTCATCTATCCCTTGTGCAACTTGTACTTTGGGTTGTTTTGTCTCTACCTGTGGCTATATGGGAGGAGGTCTAGAAGATGGTCTTGATAACAAATGATACTAGCAATTCTTCTAAAATTATGATCATGTACTATCATGTCTTGATCAATTTTATAATCCTTAAAAATAGGATAAATAACATTAATGCAAACATAAGGGTTTTTGTAAAAAATAGGATAAATAAAATGGGAGGGTTTTTTTAAAAATAAATCCATAGCTTCGATTCCTTTTTCTGACAAACATAAGGGTTCCAAAAAGTGTAAGAATGATGAGAATGTTAAAGGGAAAGAAAAGGCAAAACCAAAGCCCTCTAGTTCTCAAAAACAAATTATAGAAGAGGATTTTGAGTTGGAGAGAACTGAAAGCTCTGAGCAGGATGTCCTGAAGGAAGAGGATGGGACGGATATTGGGGAGTTTAGTTCCAATTTGGATGGATATCTGAAAACTAAAGGAAAATTTGAGAAAGGGAATGAAGAGGATACTATTGAGGGAAACTCAGAACATAGCAATTCTGAAAATGAGGGTAATCAAAAAGTGTCTGAGGAAGGTGATAAAGAAAAAGATATCTTAACTGATGTTCCAGTTTTTATGAGAGAGGAAGATCATATGGTTTTGGTTTACACTTCTACTATGGAGACTAGGGAAAAAGAAGAAGAGGAACATGTTAAGCATAAAGACCCTGTTGAGACTAAAGAGGAGAAACTGATGGATAGGGAGGAACAAATTGAAAAGGTTGATTCCCTTCCACATGAGACTGTAGAAGATATTTGCGACTCTCCACAAAGGGAAACTAAGATTTCCTTCCTGCATTTTGCCAAGTTTAAAGCCGACTCAATTCTCAAAGTTGAATAATGAAATAATGGGACTGAAGAAGAAAGTGGAAATAATCCAACACAATTAGGATGTTGATCAAACTAAAATTAACCACTTAGAGATGCAAATGAGAGATATCCCAAAAAAACTTAAAGATCATGAGCATAATCTCAGAATGCTCATCAAGGAAAGTAGAATAAAGATGGAGTAGTTAACATCAAGCATTTGTGCTACTACAGCTAACCTCGATAAAAGAGCAAATGAAGAAACAATATCCTTGGAGGGTCCTAGTAAGAGGACAAGGTAGAGTTCAAGGAAGAAAGCCTTGGAAGTTGCTACTACTCCAGCTGCTAAAACCATTCAAGATACTGCTACGATTGGAAAGGAGGATGTTCCAATGATCATGGATTTGAAATAGAAGACTAGGATCTTCTATGCTAGTTTTTGTTTCTGTTCTGGTCTTTATTGCTGGTAGATGCAACTAGTTTTTTTGTTTGGTCCTATTTCTTGGTTTTTGGTTTAAAAACTTTATTTGAGGTTCTAGTTCCTTGTAAAACTTGGGTACTTTTATTGAATTATGTTTGTGGTTTCAGGTCCCTATAAAACCTAATTTTCATGCTGCTCTTTAGTAGGTTTTAGGAATGTTTTTCCTGGTAGTTGTTAATGTTTTATCCTTTTTGATATTGTTATAGGGTTTTAGGGTCCCTTCAAAACTTGCTTTTACCATAATCTAAAACATTAATGCAATGTAGTACCTTTGGCTTTGTTGTCATATAGTGAAGACTTCTTATTTGAATGCGACCAAGTCATAGTATCTCTGGTTGACTGATACAATATTTTCATCCTCTCTTATAATGGTTGGTAGTTCTTCCATGGTCAAAAAAATCTTGGACCAATTTATATCTCCTATGTTTAAGGCTAAATCATCAAATTATATATCTTTGAAGACTCCCTTCTGAATCCATGGTCAGATAGAGTTTTGTGTCCTCTCTATGTTGTTTTTTGGCCACCATGACTGAGTTCTTTCAAATTACTCACTAGTGGTCTAAAATTCAACTTTGGATCAATTTACACTTGCTCAAGTGGAAATTTAGCTCTTTCAGGCTCAACTATGATCAAATTGAGATCAAATTAGGGATTTTGTAGACCTTAGGGTTCTTTTATAGGTTTTTCCCAATTTTAATGGAGATGGATTTTGCACTTGAGTGAGTTTTTTCCTTGGATTTGATTTATACCTTGGCATTTATACCTTTAATTTTTTGAGCCCACAAAATCTCTAGTTTTATCACTTTCTAACCATGT
This sequence comes from Torreya grandis, assembly GCA_037957365.1. Taxonomy (NCBI): domain Eukaryota; kingdom Viridiplantae; phylum Streptophyta; class Pinopsida; order Cupressales; family Taxaceae; genus Torreya; species Torreya grandis. The sequence goes on from JARHVA010002850.1 coordinate 1,306,687, forward strand.
GTCATCATTGTGACATCTACATGACACTTTTCATGTTAGATTTTTCATTAATGTTTAAAACATGACCATTATCATTTAAAATCTACATTTTATTTTGCATCATCTGATCTTCTTGCATGGATCAATGCAGCTTATTGATATTGATCCCAAGATTTGAAAACTATTGGCCACTTTTACTATGTTTTATGTGGTTATGACATGTCATTACCATAGGTCTCCTGAGCTTTGTTGAAAAGTCTATCCTCATCTCGCTCCATTCGATTAACTTTGTCTGGTTAGATGTGGGACGTCAATTATGATCCATGGGATGGACCACCATTGGCTACTTGTTATTATTTGATCATGACCATGACACTTGTCACCTTCTTGCCATCTTAGAGGTTCTATTGAAACCTTGACTTGGCCTCATTCCATTGGATCAATCTCATCTATGTGAATGTGAACCATAGATCCTACAAAGATGCACATTGTTTAAGTTAGTATCAGGACATATAAATAACTTAGCCTAAATACTTTAGACTATGATTTTATTACATGTTAATAGACATGAAATGAAACTTAAGATAAAATATTTAAATTAGGTTTAGATCATAGTAAAAAGAGGACCCCAAATAATAAAAGGGACTTAATGTAAGGTTTTTAACCCAAGTTTTTATCATATTAATAAACATGATGAAACTTTAGGGTAAAATCTCTAGGCTAAGTCTTATAACAATAAGACCCTACATTAGTTATATCAAGCCAATAAAATAGATCAAAATATCATGGGATATATATGGATCAAGCATAAGATTTTAGACTAAAGTTTGGTCAAGTGTTTAAAAACATGACTCAATCTTAGGATAACATTTAAACTAAGTCTATGGTGTTTATAATTATTTTCATGCAATTTTACTTAGCCTATAATAGGTCAAAGGTTAATGAAAGATTAATTTTGATATTGAGGTACAAAACCTTAAGCATGTTTATTTTCCAAATGAGATTCCATTTATCCTACAACATGAATAAAAACATGTTCATTCATCCAAGTGATATTGGTTCCTGAGCTTGAATTTTGATGGTCTCACGAACGTCAATGACGATCATGTGAATGTAAATGATGGTCATGCAAACATAAAAGTTAAGCTCTCATGATTAACCATAGGGACTTGAATTTTATGGTTCACATATGTTAATGATGGCTTCATGGATGTAAAATGATGGGCATGATAACATCAAATTTAAGTCCTATGAAACACAGTGGGACTATAGAAACTTTGATTCAATATGTGTCATTTGATTGATCTCACTCAAGTAAACATAGGTTGTCGATTATGATCTAGGTATATGGATGTCATGGACTCCTGAAGTCATAAAGGGATTAAGTGAGCTTAGGACCATTTAGAATTTAGACCATAATTCTTTAACATAGGTCCTTAAAACATAATAAAATGAAGACCGTTTGATTAATTAAAGTCATAACATTAGTTTTATCCTAAGGTTTTATTGTATTGATAAATAAAATAAAAAAACATTAGGGTAAAACTTAGTCTAAGTCTACGTTATAATAAAAAGGGACCCATTGTGATCCATGATGATCTTACTTCATTGGATCTTTAGTATCCATGTGAATGTAAATTGTTGATCTTGATCTATGGAGATGAGTGGGATTGGTCCCATAGGTTAAAGTCTTAGGCATATCAGTCTCATCTTGATCCATTCAATCAAATTTTCCTGATTAAATGTGGGCCAATGATCCTACAAAGAAACACACTATTTAAGGTAGGGCTCAGACACATAAGACTTAGGATAAAGTCTTAAGACTAAGGTCTTATTTGTGTTAATAAACACAAATGGGGACTTAGGATTAAGACATTAATCTAAGTTAATAACATATAAAAAGGACCTTATGTATAAAAGGTTAGATTGTATTAAAATAAAAAGGGACAAAGGGCTTGGGATATAAAAGAAACCTAGTATATAATTTTTAGACTAAGGTTTGGTAGTGTTGAAAATGATGACTAAGCCTTAGTATAAAAATTTAAATAAGTCCATAGCATATTAAAAAGTTCCCCCATAACTTTATTCCTTCCAAATTTGAATTAAAATGAGGGGTCTAAGCTAGGGTTTCTAAATGAGATTTTTAGGAAGCTTGAACATGGATTCAATTTGAATTTTAATAGACCAAAGGCTAGTAAAAGGTCAAATTAAGATAAAATCATTAAAATTATGAAACCCAAACATTGTCTACCTCCAATGGACATTTTTTAGACCTGTAACTTGAAATAATAAGATCAAAAGTTAGAAAAATTTAGACAAGGTTAAACCAAAGCCATGAACAAGCAGACCAAGTAAAACATGGTGTAGATGATCTTCAAATATGAATAATGTGAAAACATGGTAATGATGTTATGATCAAATGAATCTTTAATTTTAAAGTATAAATTTGCACAATTTTAACTCAAGGGTCCTCATTTTTCAAGAATGGGGGTATGTCTCCCTCAACACCAGGCACAACCATATTGTTCCTAGTGCCTTTCTATCAAAAACCTCCCAATCTTCATCCTTCATAGTCATTAGCTTCTTTGTTATTCTACCTAATGGTAGGAAAATTTCCTTTTGATATAGATATTCTTCCATTTGCATCTTCCATAGCTAGTATTTTTGGTTGTTAAACTTCTCGACCTTAAACTTTCTTTCTTATGCCATTGCTCCCAATCGAACAAGGAACCATCTTTTCCTACAAGTTTATCTTCCAAATAAATCTTTGGATCTTATACCAGTTGTTAAGAATATAGAACATAGAGAAATATTATTGAATTAAATATGGAAATAAAATGCATAAAACATAACATAATAGAGACAGATTTAATGTGGTTCACCCAATATGGCCTATGTCCACATAGAAATAGCCAGGCCTTATTATTCAGTCCATCAAATGAATGGAAAAAAGTATAATACATCCACTGCAATATCCTCTTCACTCACACACAACATGCTACCATAATTAAAATACCCTCATATCAAAGGAGGGTTATATATTAGGGTAAAAATGCACAAACATAATTTCTACCATTAGATCTATGACCTAATAGTGAATAGTCCATTTTTAATATGAAATTAAAATATTTTATAATGCATTTTTAACAAAAAATTTCTTCAGGGGTACTAGCCTCAAACCACCACTAAGTGGGATACAAAATAAATCACCACCCCCTAGACCCCCATGGTGATCCTAGTGAGGGGACATTACCCCCCACACCTCCTATTGAGAACTGGGCATTAAAATAAGATCAGGCTCTACCATCCAACATCTACATAATATTTAGTGAACACCCTTTATGCAGAACATACTTATCTATACTTACATAGCCACATATGATACTTAGCACAAAATAGAGCTTGCATGGACTTATGCACATATGGTCCCAAGGGGGACCAAGTAAAATCCCCATTGCATGTGCAGGATGATGATATATGCATAGTCATGTATGAGACTCAACAAAGAAGAGAGTATATATGGGCTAGTTTGCATATGGTCCCAAGTGGGATGCACACAAAATCCCCACTACATGCATATGATTACAAGGTAGAACCTAAAGATACACTTTCATAATTCAATGCTAGTGGGCTAGTCTAGGTGGATTACCATGTGGCATCCATAAACAAAGGTTTTAGTTGAGCTTGATTGGATTATTGAGGGAAATGTATCTAAGTAGGATTGAATTCAAGGGTGGCTATAAAATCATGTACACACATCTCCTCTAAATTTAAAAGTTTATATTCCATATTTGATACACATTTTGGCCACTAAAATATCCAAGAGTGACCTTCTAACTACTTCCATGATCAAATTATCAGACATAAATTGAATGAGCATGGCTTATAGAAGTTATTATGAATACTTTGATGTTCTTGATTAGCCTTGGGATTTAGGCACCATTTTTGAATTCAAGTTCCTATCTACCACTTCTAATAGCAAATTGATTATGCAGAGTCTTGCCCAGTACCATAAAAACCCTCTTTTTTATTTAAAATGGACATTTCTAGATATCGTAATGCTACTTACTATAATTTACCCTTGAAGATCCCTCTCCCTAGTATAATAAATATCTACCCATTAAAGTTTTTAAAATTGGATTAGGACTTGAAATTAATGTGAGATAGACTATATTCCTTTCATACATTATGTTCTATGTGAACTTAAGGTTGTTTATCTTTATTTTTGGATGTTTATCCCTCTCATTTTTATCTTATATTTGCACCTTAACATGGAATCAAAATCCTTTACAAGTCATACTCCATGTATACATGGGTCTGTATAGGGATTATCTATGGACCATTATCATCCCCTTCAATCTTTCATTATGTTATCTTACCTCTGTGTGAACCACTTATGCATTGGATACCTAATCTGAAAGTCATGCATCAACCCCCTTAGTTTTATTATGTCACAAGCAAGTGAGGTACTCACTCTACTCTTGGTGCATCACCATGTTTCCCTTTCATCAAATATCTTACCTTCTCCCTCCTTTTTCCTTTAAAATATTTAGGTTTAACATTAGGCGTATATTTCATTTCATTCTTATTGGTCTACGCACTGGTCTTAAAATAAGTGTACTTAGATTATAAGGAAGCTAGCCTACTCCACAATTTTATCTTAAGGAGTGAAAGAATCTCATGCCTTGGAGACATTCCCACTATTGTGATGAGACAATAGATGTTATGCACACATAAGTGATTTGAATACTTTTATTCCCTACACTGAATGCTTTCGCACCCTAAACCAAAGTGCTCATGTTACATGCCCACCAACAAAATCTTCTTAAAAATGGGACTATATATAGGTGCATGTTTAAAGTGATAACATATACATCTAATAGTTTTAATCATGTGGAGGCTTGATTCATTACATGACCCTTTCCTTCTTCTCAATTTGATGCTGATGACTTATTTGATGAGATTCCATATATACCTGATTATGTTCCTTAACATAGGTTGGATATAGAATCATTCCCTCCCACCACAAATAAAGTTCCATTTTGTGAGTTTCATAAGGCCTCTAATCATTTAGCTCAGAATTTTAGAGATTAATAGTAATTTTTAACATAGCATAAGCTAAAATGCTTAACTCCTATCGTGGATAGTCAATCACCTCAATCTTCTAATCCAAGGAATTCTTTTTGATTTCATGGGACTAGTACACATTATTCAAATAATTTTTTATCCCTTTAATGGTATTTAGATGTACTTCATCTCAAATCATTTAATTTATCCCTTTATCTAAACATGTTACCTCCAAATATTACACCTAATTATATCCCCAAAAATAGGGAGGTGTAATATCTTTGACACCAATATCATATACATTTTAAATATAAGGGTAAATCCATTCAGTAGAATTTTATATATTTTATGAGACTTGTGCTTCAGTATTCCCAACAAATTTTAGATGGTTTACCTAGGACAAAATATCAACCTACCTTATGACCAAAATTCCCTCTTAAACTTGATGATGTTTGTTTCATTCCTTCTCGTTTGGCATCCTCTCTTCCTCATTTATGTTATTCTCATCAAGAGGCCCTATATTATTCTCCTTCCAATGCACCTAATTTTTATTTGGAGCTCATTTGTAAGGTAGTCCTTACATAAATCTTAGAAAAGGTAAAATAAACTATGGTTTAAATTAGATGTCATTTATAATGAGAATTGAAAAATTTTATTGGTGATGTGTGAAGAGATGTTTCATATCATTTAAGATCATATATTTCATTATTTTATATTTTACATTGTCTGATATCATATTTTTATCTATAGTAATATGATTTCATTATATATATCTTATTTGTCTCATGATCTTTAATTTTAAACATATTATTTTTTAGCATATCTTTACTTTATATATTTTTATCACACTCTATAGTTGGACTTAATTTACCTTGTGAATCTTTGATGTCACCTTCAGGTTTTCTCTTCAATATTTTGACTTCCCCCTCTTTTGTGATGATTTACAATCGGCTTTCATTTCCTTTGTATATCTTAGATAGCACCTTAGAGTTTATTTTTCACATATTATAGCATATTTATAGTCGATGTTAATTTCCTTGTGATTCTTTGGTATCTTTTTTCATCCCTTTATTTTGGGATAATCTCTCTTATCAGTGTTTGTGTTAGACTCTTTGTAGGTTAATATGGATTTTCTAGTGACATAATTACCACATTTCATATCACTTCCCTTTTTTGGGTTTCCTTTATGTGATTTGACATACATTTATATGTACTTATAAATCCCCTCTCTATGTATAGTCACTTGTGAAGTAAAATTCTCCCTTATTTTGGTTAGTTACTAGTGTATCTTCATTGTATCACCCTTTCACATGGATAGTTCTTCCATGATCCCTATCTTTCCATCTCTTTTCACTTGAGGTACACATGGGTCAGATTCAAGATTTCACTCTTTATTATGGTTTAAGTCTATGAGTCTTTAGGATTTTTAATCTTTAGGTTTTCTTCTCTAGCAGTTAAGTGTAGGCCTTATTGTGTAAGTCATCTTTAGCACCCATTATTGGTTTTCCAAATCTAAATAGAGGATTAAAATATAAAAATTCAAAGTAATTAAAAGTTAAACCATAAGTAAATATAATGTTAAAAGGTAAATTATATCTTAAAAGTTATATCATACCAAAATACATGATCTTTTTGGCACATCTCTTATTCTAGTCAAAGCTCAAACTCCACAGTTGGCCTCATGATATATTTTAGGTCCATTGAAGTGTGGTAAGATAGTAGACTAGGTAGGGAAGTCTAATTGCAACATTTTATATTTATATCTTCACACATTATTATGCTACTTACTTTTTCACACTTCATATTAGAGTGATGGCTCTATAAGGTGTCCTAAGGAATGGAGAACACATTGTGGGAAGGTAAGATATTTTTATTTTTCATACATATAAAATTTATGATATGATCTATATACTTACCTTTTTAGTCCAAGCATATGCTTTGTTAGATGGGGTTCTTCAGGTCCATAATGTCAATAATTATTAGTCTTGCCTACTTGATTAGAGTGTTTTGTCTTTGTTAAGGATTTCTAAATCGCCCTTCTAGTGATTTGCATACTTATATCTTCATAATATATTTTTTGATACTCCCTTGATATATATTTATTATATTTGATCACATCCCTCTTCTTTACATTCTCATTTTCTATCTATTATCTTCATATTTGAATTTTAGTTTTAATTTATAGAGCCTCATGGCATTTCAATTTGTGAGTTGCATTATAAGACCTCAGGGAATACAACCAGGTCTTCCTCACAAACACCCATCACCATGAATATCCACATTTTTGTCATCATATTTATTACTCTATTTTTTAACCCTAAATTTTAGAGGTGGATGGGGTTAAGAATATATAAGCATTTAAATCAAAGGGTGATAAACTAAACTATAGCACACCAATTAATAGAAAACTTGGATAAACAATATTATGAATTTATACAATTGAGATTACTAAAAATAGTATAATAATGGTACTTGGTTTATTATGTGTAGATAGATTTAGATTAGGAACAAGTGTAAAGTATGTAAGATTAGTATTTTATATTAGTCATCAGATTCTATCAATTACACTTCTATGGCCACAAACACTACCATATAATATAGACACTATCATTTATACAAGTGTCTAACTATGATGTAGGTATCGAATATATAATAATGATTGGATCTAGATGTGACCAGATTTGTTTTTATAATTTTATGTCACATTTTTATATTAATATTTATAATATGGGTTGTCTCTCTTAATTGATTTATCAAAACCTAGCTCTTCACCTTTCTTCACCCTTGGAATGAGTTTGCTAAAAATGGGTTAGTGGGCTCATAGTGTCGAGATAACCCCAAAGTCCCATTTGGTAATAGGCACTACCTATATATAAAATAATATAAGGAGGGCCTCAAACTTATGTATTTATCCTCTATGTGTGGTAAAGTGTGTGCACATGGCTGTAATATACTATACGATGATGCATGCATTGATCTAGCTTATAATTTGAAAAATGTCACTCATGGATTGTTTTTTGAATGCTTCAAGCATGTAATATTATTGATCCTATGTTTGACATAATAATAGTGATGAATGTGAAATAATAATATCTTGGCTATTTATTTGATTAATTTAGCTTTAGTAGGTTTTTGCTTAGTATTTGATAGGTGAATAATTAGAAGGATTAGACTTGTATTTATACTAGTCATTTTTAAAATATCTCACAATAGGGTTCAATAAAACAAGTAAGTCTACCCATAGATTTAAAACTTTTGAAATTTAGATGAATCTTGGTAGCTAAAAACTAGATAAGGATCTAAACACTACTATTGATGATATTATCCCTCTATTGTCAATAGTGTTCAAAAGGCTAGAAATTGTGTGTGGATATAAAATTAATAGTGAAGTATGTTTAATAGGTTTTAATTTTTATATCTAATGTAGCAAACCTAGGTCATCAAAATGATATATATTAGACTAATATATAAGCATTTAAGTACAATAAGATGATGAATGTAATCCTTTCAACAATAGGGAGGTCTAGAATTGAAGGGTAGAGCCTTGATTGATATTTGTCAAATCTACAAGACTAAGATGCTATAAATATTCAATTTAAAAATCTAAATTTATCCCCCTTTAATCTAGTAATGCATAAATATGAAATTATAATTTTAAAGGAAATAAATGTGCACTTGCATGTGTATAACACACCTTTCCTTTATTTGAACTGAATTTAAGTGTTTTTATAGTGTATGACATGTAACTAATAGTATGTTATAATATAAATTAGTGCATATAATATAAATTTTGAAATAATTGAAATGATTAAAAAGAAAGAGAGCAAGGAAAGAATACATATGTATGTCAATAAAACTATTGTCAATCAAACTCTCACCCTTGTGAAGGTAGTTTCAAGCCTTCACAATTTGATAAAACATGGAAACAATCCTAGGCTGTGGGTGGCCTAATTAGTGGATTGAATCTCTAGATTCTAAGGGCTACTTCCCTTTGGTGTATCAATTAGGATCTATACTCTATGCTACAAACTGTTAGGAAAAGGGAAGAAAAAAAATGAAGGAAAAATCCTATATAATAATGGTGATACACCTATATTTTGGTTCATCTAGTCAATTTGAGCTCTTAAAAACACTGATTAGACAAGAAAAATACTAAACTTTCAACTCTAATTGACTCCTATACATTAGTATTTCATAAAAAATTTATATATGGTGATCAAATATTAAGGGAAATGAGGTAATAGGCCTAACTCAAGGTACTAACAGCCACTTACATCCACTGTAACTTTATCCAAAAGACATCAAACACAGAATATGACCTACATAATCTGATCAACTAGTAACTAGGTAAGAATCAAGACTCGATAAGGAAGAAAATTATATCACATATGCAAATCACTAACATTAATACACTATACCAGCATTATAGAGTATGAAAATAGTCCTATTTATTTGAAATAGGTTACAAAACTCAATCTTTGGTAGAATTTTGGTCTTGTCAAAAGAGGGATTTTTACAATGGCTGAAAAAACCAACTTATATAGAAAAAAGCATACAAAATCCAAGATATTGGCACTAAAAATAGAAGAGGAGATCAACCCCCACATCACCCCAAGTCCAACTTGGGTTGTCCAAAGATCTAAAAATAAAATCCCTTTGTCTTATGCTTTGCATGAAAAGCTCTTTGGCATTGGAAAGGATGGTGGGTCCATCTTGGACTAATCCACTCCATGTATGAAATATACACCAACTTGGATGTCTAAAATCAATCTTAAACCAATTTGAAGCTAAGTTTGAACATGAAAATTTCCTCTATTGCATAGAAAGCATGAGTGGACATGGCACTTGATAACTAGTCAACTCAAACTCAAGACCAGTCAACTCTAAATGGTCCCCACTTGCTTAAAAATCTATGCCATATCTCAAATTGAGAAATCCACTTGAATCTAAGTTGGAATTTCTTGAAAGGCTAAGATTATATGAAAACTAAGGAGAAGAGCATAGCTTATCAACTAGTCAACCAAAGTGCAAGACTAGTCAACTCCAACCCACTCCATCTTACACGGAAAGCTCTCAAAGATTGAGAAGCATGCATGAAATTCCATGTTAACTCCTTGAATAGCCATCAGTCTCTTGTTCTTGTGCATGTATTGATTTGGGCCATTTCTCTATGGCTTATCTATTTCTATTTATTCTTGTTGACAATTTCTTTTTGACCTTGCTTCTGTTCTTTCCCCATAGACTTATTTGTTATGGGAATTTATTATTTCAACAAATTATCCATGGCTTTTTAGCTTGGTTTCTTGGTTTTAGGCATTTTCCTTTGGATTTCATCCATGAATTATTTGTTCCCTCAAGATTTATGAATGGTCACTTCCTATGAGTAAGTTTTCTAAAGGAATTCTTTCAGATAATTTTTCTGAAGGAATTCCTTTGGACTTTTGTTTAGCCCCTTAATTTATTTCTTTCGATCATTTCTTTCGAACAACTTGTTCAAATGAATTTGTGTCTTTGGGTTTTCTATAATGGGAAATTCCTTTTAAATTTTGTCCAAAATAATTCTTGTCCTTAGACTTTTTTTTGGTGCCCTTCAGAATTGATGAAATGTCCCTTCAAAAAATGAATGAACCCTTTGGCAAATGAAAACTACCCTTCAAGTTTTCGATAAGTGCATCTACCTCTTTGAGAAATGCCTTCTTGAAAATAAATAACCCTTTAGAACATTTGAAAATGCCTATTTAATATTGGAATGGACCCTTTAGACAAATGAAAATGGTCTTTTTTTTAAGGGAAGGAACCCTTCAGACTTATTGCAAAGTCCACCTACCCTTTCAAAAATTCCTTTTTCCAAAGGGTAGATACCCTTCATATTTTTTATAAATGGCCTTTTTCTAAAGGGAATGAACCCTTAAAACTTGTTGTAAATTCCACCTACCCTTTGGAAGAACTAAAATGGACCATTCATCGAAAGAAAAGACCTTTGGAGCTTCAAATGAATCCTTCAGAATGGAAAGAACCCTTAAAATTTCTGGAAATGATCCTTTGGGAAAGTTGATATGGTCCACTTTTCATAAAAATGAAAATCACCCCTTTAATGAGTACCCTTTAGGAAAATGAAAGTGTCCTTCAGGAAACTATGTGATGGTCCTCAGCCCTTCATAAAAATGAAAAAAACCTTTCAAAATTATACATGAATGAACCTTCACAAAAATTATTTCAGACAAAAAGTTTGAAATAATTCTGATACTTAGACAAAACCTAAAGTCTTCCTTCCATGAAATCCTAAAGTATTATGACTATCCCTTTAGAACTGCTCTGAGGAAAATCAAATTGGTAATGACATGAAAAGATTCAAAGGATAAGGGTGAAAATTTGACCTATGGGAGCAAAAATTGTCAACATTTTTGGTGGCTCAACTGGGAAGCATGCATGTTATGATTAAGAACTAGACCATTTGCATGACTCTTAGACTCACAAAGTAATGACAATTTTGATCCATGACTACAAATTCTCCTCTAACCTAGCATGAGGTAACCTTCATTCTCCAAAATAAGAAGGGAAACACACAAAATAAGGAAACTAACTAAACAAATAAAATGTGTAAAAAAACAATTATTTGGATAAAATAGAATTAAACTAATGTGCTTTGAATAGCAATTGAAGGAAATCAAAATAAACTATGTACAAGGAACTTTTCTCTTTAGTAGCAATGTTTTAAATGTATCCCATTTATTGGGATTAGAAGCTCATCACCATCCATATTTGTAAGATGGAAGGCATTGTGGGATTTACAGCTAAAGATTATGTATGGGCCATTCCAAAGGGAATCAAACTTTGTGTGTCTTCCTGTTTTAGCTCTATCCTAATCCCACTTGAGGACCAAATCTCCTTATTTGAAACTTCATGAAGAAGATCCTTTGTCAAAAGTTCTCTTCACTTATGCTTGATGAATTTCCATGGCTAGCATGGACTAATTTCTTATCTCTTCAATTCCATAAGCTTATCATACCTAATCTCCATAAGCTCATTCTCCAATAACTCAAGTTGATGCATTAGTTCCAAAGTATGAAATTTAAGAGAAATGGGTAACCATGTTTCCTTACCATATACCATATTGTATAGAGAGTTAGCTATTGATATTTTGTAGGTGATCCTATCAGTCCATAGAGGTAACTTCAACTTGAGATGCCATGACCTCTAATTGTCTTCAATAGTCCTTCTTATGATCTTCAATGGGTTCTTATTTGTAGACTCAGTAAGGCCATTACCTTGTAGATAATAGTTTGATGAAGTGCTAAGATAAATTCCATGTTGGATAGCCTATTGACTGATCTTAGTTCCCATAAAATCCATTACATTATCATAAATAATAATTGAAGGAACTCCAAATATAGTAATCAAACCTTTATAGAAATCTATAACATTGGTTTCATTTGCTTCCTTCAATGCCACTACTTTTGTCTAATGTGTGAAGTAATCTATAGCAGTTAGAATCCATTTATGTCCTAAACTTGAAGGATTATTAATGAGACTAATAAATTCCAATTCCCATTGGACAAAAGGAAATTGATCCATTGTAATTGGTTAAAGAGTTAAATCTACAAGTTTCACATTTTCTACAAACATATCACACTATTTGCACTTTTTAACCCATGCATGGCAATTACCAAATATACTAGGCCAATAGTACCCACCTCTCATGATCTTAAGGGATATAGTTTTCATAGAAAAATTTCCTCCACCATGTCCATCATGGAATTATTTAAGCAATTTTTGAGTTTGGCTTGGCTCTATACATCTTAGCAACATGCCATTGATATCTTTCTTGAACAAAACACCATCAATAAGCAAAAATAGAATTGATTGCAACCTAAATTATCTTCTTTTTGAGTCACTTAGATGAAAGGGATAAATACCATCTTGGAGATAGCTTACCAAGTCATGAAACTAGCTAGAAGGTGAGGTATGACTAGCTACAACCTCTTCATCATTTGACACCATAACAACTCCATTAGTCTCTTGTAAGTCTTGATCTAGATGCTCATAAAGTCCTTTGCCTCTAATCAGCTTTGTGACCTTAATTTCCACATCCTACTCAATTACCTTGGTTATCCAACTATCTCTCTTCTCATTTATATCTTTATTCAAAAGGAACTCTTTGATGCTCAAATGAGAAACCATTAGGTGTATCTTATTGTTAGACAACAAATATCTAAACTTTTTAAGAGACCTTATAACTAAACGTACATTTTTTCAACAAAATAATACCTTGTTTCATACTTCTTCAAGCCTTGAATAAACAAGGCTATTGGATACTTTAAAGCCTCATGATTCTACTATATAAAAATGCTTGAAATGGTGTCCATGTTAGCATAAGTATATAAAATGAAATCCTTTATGAAATCTAGATTTATAAGTGTAGAATCACTAGCTTTGGCTTTCTCAATATCTTCAAAACTTTTTAATCCTTCTTTATACTAGATAAATCTTTGACTCTTCTTTAACATGGTTGTAAGTGGCTTAGCTAAAATCGTAAAATTTGAAATATATCTCCTTATGAAGTTGATTTTCCCAAAAAAGCTTTGCATAGACCTTTTATGTTTAGGCAAGGAGAGTGAAAGAATAGAGTCAATACTTTTAGAATATATGTTTAAACTATGATTTGAAACAACATGTCCAATAATCATAGCTTCGTGAACTACGAAGACACACTTTTTGAGATATAAAGATACCCCAATTGCCTACACCTTTTGAACACTTGCTTGAAATGAACCATGTGATCACTTGCATTCTTAAAAAACACTATTATATCATCCAAATAAACAATTAAAAACTTTTTAAGGCCCTATAATTCCATATCCATGGATTTTTAAAAGGTTTATCTAGAATTAGATAAACTGAATGGCATCTTTTTATATGCAAATGTCCCCCACTTGGTTGTGAAGGTTGTCTTAAATTGGTCCTCTTCTTTGACAAAAATATGATTTTAACCACTATATCCATCCAACAAATAAAACCTCTATGAACCTATAACCATCTATAAAAAAATTTATATTGATGGCAATGGATAGTGATCTTTAATTGAAGCCCTATTCAAATCATAGAAATCAACACACAATCTAGTCTCACCGTTCTTCCATACCAGAACAATATTTTCCATCCAAGTTGAGTGCTTGATTTAAAATATAATAATTTAATTTATGATCTTGTGAAACTTATCTCTCATCAAAGGCTCAAGCTTAAGATTGATGGGCCTTTATCTTTGTCTTACTAGTTTAGTTTTAGCCTCTAACTCAATGGTGTGTTGAGCTAAACTTAGATAAAATCCCTTGAGATCACTATATTGCCACGCAAATACATCAGCAAAATTTGAACATAACTCAATGAAATCTTCATTTTTTGAAAGTGTATACCTTACCAAACTTCAATAACTTACCAATAGCAATCTCTACATTGGTATAGTATTCTTATTTTGTTAACAAGAATGACTTCTCTTTCCTTAGCTCATCATCACCATTAAAAATGTTCTAAAGTGTGACCAATCCCTTGGGAAACTTATTTGTTTTTAGTTTCACAATATGATCACCATACTATTGCAAGTGCTTTGATTGGTTTTTTGAAGAAAACTCAACCTCCTCTTGCAATAATCTCACAATTTGATAGTCATCTTCAAACACTTGTCAATTCTCATGAATATCTAGAATAGAAGGACTTACAACCACATTTATATGTGACTAAATCTTTTCACTTTTTATATCATCTAGGATACTAAACTGTGACCCAATGGTAGCCAACCTATCTATGTGTTTATTCTCACCTTTTGGTATTGCCTAAATGTTAAAAGCTTAAAAATATTCAAGTAAGTCCCATATTTTATGCTTGTAAGATTTAAACATCAAATTTTTAAATACATTTAAACCTCTTACTTGGTGAACTATAAGTTCACTATCACCAAAAACCTATAAGGTGTTGACTTTCATCTTCTTAGCCCACTACAAACTGTGTACTAGTGCTTCATACTTAGCAACATTGTTTGAATAACCAAACTAAATTTTAATAGAAGAGGAATACCTTTATTTTTTTATAGAAACCAAAATAATTATAGAAATGTTACCATGTTTGTTCCTTGATCCATCAAATTATGATTTCCACAAACCTTCACTAGACTCGTCATCCTTAACCATGGCTGGGATTGGTACATCCTTCTTATGAAGGAAATATACACCAAGTCCTTAGTAAATTAGCTTATAAGTATCATGATCATACAAGTTAGAATACCACTCATCAAGAAATAAATTTGGAACTCCATCCAAAGGTGATTCATCTTCTACTCCACTAGTTTTTAGGACATCATTTGCGATGATATAGTTAGTGTTCACAACACTTGGCATATATGGCTCCATATGGAAAAATGAAATACGTTTAGAATGAATTGTTACCTTGGTATGATACCTAGTTATAAACAACAAATAATTTTAATTAGTTGATAAATATCCCCCAATCTTTGAGGTGAAGTCCCTTGAAAGGCATATAACAAAATAAAGAGGCAAGTCTACCACAACAACATCTTATTGAATAGTAACATTAGGACAAGTATGTAAATTTAATTTCATATCTTTGATTATACCTACCATATTTTTTGGTGACCCATATAATTTTAATTCTCCCTTAGTGTTTGGCTCATAGACAAGGCTAAGCTTGTCTGTAATCCGTTTAGGCATGACTATACTACTAGCTCCATTATCCACCATACAGTTATGAACTAAAGTATAACCTACTATGAAAGAAAGGTAAAAAGGAGTTTTATTTAATTTTACCTCAGTTTTTTCCAACTTTTCTATCTTATTTACTTATTTTACTTGTTGTTTAGTAGGTTGATCTAAATTAGTTAATATGACACCTTCTTTCTCAACCATTTTTGGAGACAATTTGAGAGCCAAGAGTTCTTGGACGAGCATATATTTTTATATTTTAATGGAAATAGAATCCAACATGATAATGCTAATATTAGACTTATTAATCTGATCCACTATACTAAACTGAGATCTACTAAACTTTGGTTTCACTTTTTGAAGCACTATTTATTCATGAAATAGAGGTAGTTGATGAACTTTACTAACATCTATATTCTAATTTTTTTGAGTTGTAGAGGTAGAAAATTATTCCTTTGTACTCTTAGAAATAACATTAGGAGTACTTGAATCCTTTGTCACCTCTTACAACTCATCAATAGCTCTTATTTTAGCTCTAGTTATAGTTGCAACTTGACCCCTTGTGACACCAAACTTGTATCTTGGTATTGACCTCTTTGAAGATAAAACTCTTCTTGTGTCATTTGTGGCAGAGTGATGTTTTATGACACTAAGGCTTGGTTTTGTGCATCATTGAGATTTGAGGACTACCAACCTAAATCCTACATCAAGTTGTTTTGAGGTGGGGCAATAATAATGGCCTTTGAAGTGGAAGGAGTATTAGGATCAATGGAAACATATGGCTTGGCTGGAGTTATGGCTCCTTATACTTGGTAAGGTTTTCTATTCTCCCTGAAACCTTGATAAGGATGCCTTTGATCTTTGAAGGGCTGATAGAGGTCTAATTTTGTTGCTGATAAGGCATATTAGCCTAAATTACTATATCTTGAGTTGCACTATTTCATTCCTAAATGATTGTAACAAGCTTTTCAACTCTCATATCTCACTAGCTTGACTATTAGGGGCTACAATTTGAGCTTGAGGTGATGGAATAAGAGCTAAGTATGGGGTTTGAGGAATTTTAGGGGCTGATATGGAATTTATTTCTAGAAATATAGGCATTATAGGTCTTGGAGAAAGCTTACCATCTTGTATCAAATTATTATCTACCCTAATTGAAACCTCATAAGCATCTAACAAAGTAGCACCACCCATTGACTGTAACATCACACTAAAGTCAAAGTTAAAGGTTTTCAAATAGTACAAAAATGAATATTAAAGAGATGGCCTAATCAACATAGGTATCTTAGTCTATGTATTTTGTAATCTAAGGTTAAAATTACACATGAACTCATGAGCATCTCTATTTATGGTAGTTAATTACTCAACTAAAGATATGTGATCATATTTGTCCTCAAATTTATTGACTACGGCTACACCCAATTCATCCCAAGTAAAAATGGAGTTTAGTGGGAGGTTGTTATATCATTTTAATGTTTTTCCTTTGAAGGAAGCAGCAAGCAATCTAATAGCAATATTATCCTCAATAACATTATGAACTGAATAGAGATTAGATACATTTTGGATACGCTCAATAGGGGTTGCTTAATTTTATCTTGAGAATAATGGGATGATCTTGAGGTTAGATACAATAATGTCATCAAATTAGGATAAATTTAGTGGGATACCTCTATTAAATGAAACAAACACCTGGTTTCAAATGGCCATTTGGATAGTGGGGATTGTAGTGCCTAGAATAATAGGATAGCTAAGAGATAACTACTATTTTTGAGGATAGGGTTTTATCCTACTAAACCTTGCTCTTTTATGAGATGTAGAAGGAAACTCAATGAATTAAAAAGGAATACCTTTACTTGTCAAACTTATAGTAACATTTGGCATGAAAGAATTACCTGAATGATGCAATGAACTCTAAAACCTAAAGAATCTTTAGTTTGTGATGAAGATAGATATTCTCCTCTATTATAAATGCTTCTCCTCAATTGTGCAAATAATTTCTTCAATGTCCCAATATGTGTGCCAAAAAAAATTATCAATCATACTCACACCCATATGAAGGTAATTTCAGGCCTTCACAATCTACTAAAACATGGAAATAATCCTAAGTTATGGGTGGCCTAATTAGTGGATTAAATCTTTAGATTTTAAGGGTTAGCTCCCTTTGGTGTATCAATTAGGATCTCTACTCTATGATACAAACTATCAAAAAAGGGAAGAAAGAAAATTGAATGAAAAATTCTATCTAATGATGGTGATACACCTATATTTTGGTTCATCCACTCAATTTGAGCTCTTAAAACACTGATTAGACAAGAAAAATATTAAACTTTCAATTGTAATTGACTCTTATGCATCAGTATTTCATGAAAAGGTTATATCTGGTGATGAAAGGTTAAGGAAAATGAGGGAATAGACCTAATTCAAGGCATTAACAACCACTTATATCCACTATAACTTCAGCCAAAATAAATCAAACACAGAACATGACCTGCATAATCTAATCAATTAGTAACTAGGTAAGAATCAAGACTTGATAAGGAAGAAAATTATATCACATATGCAAATCACTGACATAAATACACTATACTAGCATTATGGAATCTAGAAATAGTCCTATTTATCTAAAATAGGTTATAAAACTCAATCTTTAGTAAAATTTTGGTCTTGCCAAAAGAGGGATTTTTACAATGGCTAAAAAAACCAACTTATATAGAAAAACCATACAAAAACCAAGAGATTGGTTCTAAAAATAGAAGAGGAGATCAACTCCCACATCACCCCAAGTCCAACTTAGGCTATCTAAAGATCTAAAAATAAAATCTTTTTGTCTTATGCTTTGCATGAAAAGCTCTTTGGCATTGGAAAGGATGATGGGCCCATCTTGGACTAATCCACTCCATGCATGAAATCTATGCCAACTTAGATGTCTAAAATCAATATTGAACTAATTTGAAGCTGAGTTGGAACATGAGAATGTCCTCTATTATGTGGAAAGCATGAGTGGATATGGCATTTGATAACTAGTCAACTCAAACTCAAAACTAGTCAACTCCAAATGGTCCCCACTTACATGAAAAGATATGCAACATCTCAAATTGATAAATCCACTTGAATATAAGTTGGAAGTGCTTGAAAGTCTTAGATTACATGAAAACTAAGGATAAGAGCATGGCTTATCAACTAGTCAACCAAAGTACAAGACTAGTCAACTCCAGCCAACTCCTTACTTATGTTCTTTACTCATAGACTTATTTGTTCTGAGCATTTGTTCTTTAGATAAATTATATGTGGATTTTTAGCTTGGTTACTTGGTTTCAGGCATTTTCCTTTAGCTTTCATCTATGTCTTATTTATTCCCTTAAGCTTTATGAATGGTCACTTCCCATGAGTAAGTTTTCTAAAGGAATTATTTCAGACAATTTATCCATAGGAAGTCCTTCAGAATTTTGTTTGGCCCCTTCATTTATTTCTTTCAATCATTAGTTTTTCAAAATAGTTCATGTCTTCAAGTTTTTTATAATGGATAATTCCTTCAAACATTTTTCTAAATGAATTTTTGTCCTTGGACTTTTATTTGGTGTCCTTCAGAATTGATGAAATGTCCCTTCAAAAAATGAATGAACCCTTTGGAAAATGAAAATTTCCATTCATTTTTTTGACAAGTGTCTCTTCCTCTTTGAGAAATGACTACCCAAAAGGAAATAACCCTTTAGAACATTTGAAAATGCCTCTTGAATTTCATAATGGACCCTTTGGAAAAATAAAAATTATCCTTTTTCAAAGGGAAGGAACCCTTGGAACTTGTTGTAAAGTCCACCTGCCCTTTCAAAAATGCCTTTTTCTAAAGGGCAGATACCCTTCAACTTTTCTATAAATGGCCTTTTTCTTAAGGGAAATAGCCCTTTGAAATTTTTATAAATTCCACCTTCCCTTTGAAAGAACTAAAATAGACCATTCACCAAAATAAAAAACCCTTCAGAGCTTCAAATGAATCCTTCAAAATGGAAATAACCTTTCAGACTTCCTAAAATGACCCTTTAAAAAAGTTGTAATGGTCCACTTTTCAAAAAAATGAAAACTGCCCCTTTGACGAGTACCCTTTAGGAAAATGAAAGTGTCCTTCGAGAAACTATGTGATGGTCCTCGACCCTTTGAAAAAATGAAAAGAACCTTTAGAATTGTGCATGAATGAACCTTTAGAGAAATTATTTTGGACAAAATGTCCAAAACAATTTTGATACTTAGACAAAACCTGAAGTCTTCCTTCCATGAAAGCCTGAAGTATTATGACTATCCCTTTAAAACTCCTCTAAGCAAAAGCAAATTGGTAATGACATGAAAAGCTTCAAATGATAAGGGTGTCAATTTAACTTGTGGGGACAAAAATTGTCAACAGTAACCATGTTGCCTTTTGATGATTTGACTTGGTAAATATGCTTTCTTATAAAGTATTAGATATAAAATGTTCAAAATTTAACCTTGCACATTCAAAGAGGGATATTATAAGGTATTATTCCCCCAATCTAAAGTGAGTATAAGTTGTGACATGGCCTTTAAGATTATCATATCTCAATCACACAACTCAAGTGTGAATATATATAATTTTGTGAGGGTGAGTGATTTACTCAACTCATCTTATAAATATAGTGAGATTGGATGATTTAATCACTCCAATCTATAAATTTGATAAGGTTGAATGATTTAATCACTTTAACCTATAAAGTGAACCCATTGTTGCAATAGAAAAGGCTCGATAACATTACTTTATGGTGTAATTAGTGTGTCTTAGTGAATAGTATAATAGGTAAGTTTACAATTTCTATTATAATAGCATGACATATGCACCTCTAGCATGTTTGAACTAGAGTATATGTCTCATAAATCTAAAAAAAACTTTGTTTTAAATCTAGGCAAAATTAGTCATTATATAGGATTCTGATTCAATTGTATATCTAAATCATGGAATTGAATTATATGTTGTATAAGTATGTATGTCATGATTTTATGGCATTCCCCCACTAATATATATAAATATTAACTATGTATATAAGTGTGGATGTCATATTTTATGACATGCCCCACTAAAATATGGAAACTATGAAAATTTGTATATGTGGAGGTCATGTTTTTATGTCATGCCCCCAATAAAATATAGAAACTATGAAAATGTGGAAATCATGCTTCTATGACATTCCCCCACTGATATTCCCCCTTTCCTCACTTTTGAGGTGATGGACCTAGAATACGGAAGGTATTTCACCTCAAAATGATAATGTAGCTTAATAATCTATGTATTAATCGTGTATCATATAGGGATAACATGTCAAATATATATATATATATATATATATATATATATTATGATCATAATATATGATCATATCAAGTACCAATATGCATGGTATAGATCAGGGAAATGTCTAGAGAGTAACATTACAAGCTCAAAAAACAACTAAACATGCAAACAAGATGACTCAATGTAATGCAAAAGAATGCTCCAAGGAGACATCATATAAGGGGCATGTTTAAATTCCATTTAATTGAAATAAATTACATATTTAAATGTCCAATCCATATATAATGACATATTAAAATTTCCAAACAACATATAATGACTTAGGGGCCAACAAACATAAGGATGTTATATTAGTCCTAACATATTTATGTTATTAAAAAATTTATGTAGTTATAATATATCAAGTGTATACAACAATAAATTTAAAATAATCAATTACTAATGTTTTCTCTCTTGTATGAACCCATCTAGTCTCAACCTGTTTGAGTGCATGCCTTAAAGAGTGCAC
This sequence comes from Torreya grandis, assembly GCA_037957365.1. Lineage (NCBI taxonomy): Eukaryota > Viridiplantae > Streptophyta > Pinopsida > Cupressales > Taxaceae > Torreya > Torreya grandis. The sequence continues at coordinate 1,328,249 of JARHVA010002850.1, forward strand.
CGAGAAAGGGGTGAGCAGGCCTTTAGTGCTTCACAATATTTTTATTCCCTATACCTCCATTTAAAACCAATACAAACCCCTCCTATACATTTTCCTAGGATTTAAAACCTCCATTACACTCTTTTCCAAACCACCTCAAATATCCCCTACACAAGCTAAAACCAATTTTTACTACTTTATTAAATGCATTCAATTGGGTTGGCTAAGTTTTGGGAATGGAGCATGTTACAAGACTAAGTCAACCCAATCGACTTAGTATGAGACCTAACGACTTTATTTTCCTAACTAATTAGGTCGATTGGGAATTTTGGAAGGGCTTTGGGTCAAATCAAGCTATATATACACATCTTTCACCTCATTTCCAATAAAGAGAATCATTCATTTGTGTTTCTTTATATATTTATCAACCATTCTACTTGAGGAGTCATTGCTTGGGGTTTCATGTTTTTTGTAGGAGAAACTTTGTCTTGTGAAAGCCTGAGATTCACTATGAGGTCCTTATCTAGATTATAGTCCATTTTCCATCCTTAGTTTCTTAAATAATACACAACCTCTTACAAAGAACCATTGGCTAAGAAAGATGTTGAGGCTCGATGGGTTCATCTTCAAGGTAAGTATTCCTAAATCTTACTCTTATATTTTAGTAGATATATTTACATGTATAATGGAAAATGAATGTATTATCTATCCTTTCTTAATATTACCTCTACATTAACTTTATTAGAGTTCTTCTTTGCATGTATACTATTTAATTTTATCCCCCCATTTATGCCACAAGATTTAATGAGCACTAAATTAAATTTAATTTACTTTATTATTGCATTGACTATCAAGACTTAGCTAGGGTTATTATTTGGTGTTACTTGATTAGAGGCTTTGGAACTCTCTTTAACCATATCATATGATAAGAGATCCCTTAGATAGGTTTAGGGGATCTATATTGGTCATGACCTTGATTTATATGATTGACATCGTTAGGGCATCATCTTATAGGTTTTTTAATTGAGGCAAACTTGTCAATCTTGGTTGGCTCTCTCTAAACAGTTTTTCCCTCTTAGCACACTAGATAAAGAGTGATGATGGTGAGAATATGGAAGGTGCAAGCTGGAAGATGCCTAATAGTATTAGCAAGTGTATCTCATTTAAGTGATGCATTTAATACAAAAAAAATTAGTGGTTTTTTTTTAAATTAATCTAGATGTGAAAAAGTTGACATTAGGGTAAAACCATGTAATAGAATTGGCCCTAAATAAAATTTTAGGTAGAGTAAGAATTAAGAAGGTCAATGGGTAGGAAGTGGTAGGAGAAACAAATTCCTAAATCATTTATGGTAAATAGTATAAAATTCACCACCTTTTTTGAGCAAATGTATCCCAAATGACTCAATTGAAAAGGTGAAGGGTAGTCAAATGGGTTGATTTAGTATAACTCGATATGACTGATTATGTAGCAAAGGGTCTATCTAGTTAGAAACATTAAAGTGGAAAACTTAGTACATGTTGGCCAATTTAGTAATGTAATAAGGTGGCTGACATAGTTTGTGAAAATGGGCTAACTATGTAGGAGAGGGTTGATGTAGTTTTTAGAAATGGGTAAGAGGTTGACTTCGTATAAAAGTGGTCGACTGTGTAAAGTGACCTGGCTGACTTAGCATAAAGGTGGTTAACTATGTAGGCTGATAGGGCTAACCTAATATTTACTCTATTTTATCAAAATAGAAAAATTACAAATGAATAAATTTTTACCTTATTTATATTTACCATTCAAGATCATTTACATATCAATTATTTACCATTAGTGTCTAGATTTTTCTCATAACTTTGTTTCTACTATCTCTTTTTCCAAACCATAAAATATTCTAGAATCCTAGCCTCATAGATAATTTTTATACATATTATATGTATTTTTGCAAACAAAAATTGAATTTTACCTTATTTTTTAGGTTCACTTAATGTTCCATACATTAGACACCTCTCCATTTCTCTCACATCATTTCTACTCTACAACACTAAGGTAAGTAAAGCTATGTATTTTTTAATTATTTCCTTTTAATTATCTTATTTCCTTTATACTTCAATTTATTTAACTTATCATTATTGGTTGCTATGTTCTTTTTTCCAAAGCACCATCTTGCATTACAACTATATGACATGTGATGAGATTAGAGTGGGGCATATGTATACAAACAATATTTTTAACATTTATCAATTATTGATGTTTTCTGTATTGAAAGAACCCATTGATTCTCAACCTATCTGAGTGCACACCTTAAAATGTGCATTGAGAAAGGGGTGGGTAGGATTTTTGTGCTTTTTAATATTATTGTTCCCTATACCTTCACCTAAAACCAATACAAACTCCTTCTAATGTTTCCATAAGCTTTGACACCTCCCTTACACTCTTTTCAAACTAATTCACCACCTCAAATATCCCCTACCCAAGCCATAACCCATTTTTACCACTTTATTGAATCTATTCGATTAGGTTAGCTTAGTTTTAGGAATTAAGCATGTTACAATATTAAGTCAACCTAATCAACTTAGCCTAAGACCTAACGACTCTATTTTCCTAACTAACCAGGTTAAATGGGTTGAATACATTGAATAAAATTCTAGAAGGGCTTAGGGTCAAATTAGGTTATATATACACATATTTCACCTCATTTCTAATAGAGAGAATCATTCATTTTCACTTCTTTATCTACTTATCTATCATTCTACTTAAGAATTCATTTCTTTGGGTTTCATGCTTCTTATTGAAGAACCTTTATCATTTAAAGGATTGAGATTCACTAGGAGGTCCTTATCTAGACTATAGTCCATTATCCATCCTTAGTTTATTCAATAATACAAAACAACCTATTGAAAATCACCATTGGCCAAGTGAGAGGTTAAGGATCGATAGGTTCATCTTCAAGGTAAGTATTCATAACTCTTACTCTTCTATTTTAGTAGATAGATTTTCATGAATAATGGTAAATGAATGTATTGTCTCTCCTTTCATAGGATTACCTCTACATTGAATTGAGTAGAGTTCTTATTTGCATGTTTATCATTTATGGTTATCCCCCATTTATTCCATTATCTTTAGTGATCACTAGATTACATTTGCTTTATTATTGCATTGAATATCAAGACCTAGCTAAGGTTATTATGTGGTGTTGTTTGACTAGAGCCTTTAGAACCCTCTCTATCTGTATCATATGATAAGAGATCCCTTAGGTAGGTTTAATGGATCCATTTTTGTCATGACCCTAATTATTTGAGTATTTATAGTGTTATAGTTAGCTAATTTATCTTCTCTGATTTAGGATTGATTTGTAAATTAACTTCACTTTTGCTTACATACATCAAGTACACTATGAAATATATGAACATGGATATAAATATGTGTAATTGTTGACATATAATCTCAAAAATGATCATTTATATATGATCATAAATCATATATAACATGTATCAATCATGATTAAAGAAGGCAAATTCCCCCAATGTATTATACGACATGGTTAGAGGAGAGGTCCAGCATACATAAGTGTATAGAGCATGTGTTTAGGCATGCATATATCATACTAAAATATGTGTGAAACATATGGGTATAAAATAATGAAATTATATGTTATATAATAACATAAATTAAACAACATAAATACTAAGAACCTAATAAAACATGGGAATGTTGAATATTTTTGAATTTTTTGAATGTTTTTGTATTTTTGGAATTTTTTTTTGGTTTTTTGGAATGTTTTGTAATGAAAAGGATAATATATTATTTTATCTAAAATATGTTCATAGATAGATCCAAACTCATAATATGGTATATGATAGTGGGTATTGCCAAGGAACATCCATATGTGTCATATATGGATCTATAGAATATGTGGTATCATGTGTATGTGTAGTATGACTCTATGGTCATGAATAAAAAATAGGAGTAAGGGTTCATTAAACCCATATTTTATCTCTCTATGGTTTATTTAGAGTTGTTAGAATTGAAACATATTTAGTTGTTCTAAGTAACTGAGTAAGTTGTGTAGATGTAGATGAAGATTATATGGAATCTATTGTCTCTGGTGCAAAGGCCTCATAATAATGAGTCACCTAGGAAATAGAATTGCATGTTTCTTACCCTTTCATAGAGGATTAACCTTAGTAGGTTTTATAATTACTTAGCCTCAAATAAACTTCTCTTGTTCAAGTGGATATTCATATGGAATTCTAAAAATTATGACTACTCTATTGGTATAAATATATTTAATTCACCCATGTATTGTATAAGTTATTACACAAAGTTTATATATCCAAGGTCATCTCAATAAAATATCAAAGACTCATGTATATGGTATAACTAAAAATGTGGAAAACATTTGTGTTGAAACAACCTATAAAGGTATATTAATCTCACCAATAACATGTGATGTCCCAAACAATATTATAACCATTTTAGTTGAAGGGTAAAAATCATCATGTGTATATCCTAAGTGTGTAAATAGTGTCATTGTACATACATTCTCACTATCACCATTGTCAATCATTACAATATAAATAGGTTTATGGTCAAGCAAGGCTTGAATAAATAATGAATGAAGATCATAGTCATCATCCATTATTTCACTATTATCAAATGCAGTAGAAGGCATCTAAACTATAGGAGATATTATATGTGTATAAGTACCAATAATCTCATCTAATGGGTGCCCATAAAGTGATGTAGGATGATATGCATTGTATGCCATTTTCACTTATGTATCTTTCATAGAATGATATTATAAATGATTGTTAAATATTTCTTGATTATGGTGATCACCAGGTAGTGAACTTGAATCCTTTGGAGGACCATTGAAGGTAATATTTTGGTCATCAATAAGGTCTTGGATCTTATCATTTTATGTATAATTTTTTTTTTTAAATGCCTAGGGCCTTGGTGATAGTTAATATATGCATTAGCATCATATCATTTGGGTAAAGATCGACTCATATCAACCTCTATCAGATGAGGGAGATATATGAGATGACACTCAATAAGATTTTGAATTAAATAAGATGGAGACTCAAATAATCATGTAATTGTCTCTTGGGTGCATTGGATAAGATGAGCTGATTAGGTTGTTATAACACTGTGTTAACCATTATGGTTGTTTCTTTTTTAGGTTCTATATATTTGACCTTATATTTTGGTTTGATATGAAAGTTGGTATTATATGTAGTCGGTATGTTTTTTACATACTTAAGATTGTTCAAGTAAATAAGTTTCATTTCATGATCTTGAACAATATGGCATAAGTCATCAAAATATTTGAAATTTTTTAAAATAATGGACTCATGTAATGAGACAAACAAGTTTTTCTTGAAGATGTTTTGCAATTCTTTATTTTCAATTGGATTTATCATTTTGGCCAACATTATTTTATATCTCAAAACATATTCATTGATATTTTCATTGGCGCCTTGTTTGATATTTTCAATTTGAGCATATGGCATCTTTTTAGTGGTGTTGATATATTGATGTGCTAAGAATTGATTAGCTAGAGGTTTAAATGCTCTCACTGATTTGAATGGTAAATCATAGAGCCATCATAAAGCATAGTTTTTTAGGCTCCTTAGAAATAATTTGGTCAAAATTCTATCATTATAGGCATAATCAACACATGTCACATAAAAATATCAAATACATTATACAAGATCACCCTTTCCATCTTAAAATGTGAACTTGGGTTAAATAAAACTAGTTGGCAAAATGTGAAAAGATATTTTAGGTGAAAGAGTATTATGTAACACATATTATGAATCTATAGCTTAAGGTGACTTCATATAATTTTATTCAATGTTAATTCAAACCATTAGGCATAATATCTTGTTACTCTTTGGGTATTAATATTGGTAAAAGAACTAGGGGTAAACCAACCCATAGTAGAAGGAGACTCACTCAAAATCATCAATTATTTATCTAAGAATAATATGATTGGATGGATCATTAAGAAAATAATGGATGAAGCCAAAAACTTAGTAGACTCCTTTCAAGAGATTGATTTTTAGCATATCTACATGGAGAGGAACCAATTAGCCAATTGGTTTTATATTGAAGGTGTTAATTTAACCAAGCTTCAATGATGGACCACCAAGGAGGAATTAAATGAAACAATCCATTAAAGGATTTATTCTTAAGCATACATAGCAAAATAATGAATATAAACATCATGAAAAAAATCCTTGGTAATGATGTAAGTTTTTAGAGCATCATCATCATTATATGTTGTATTTTGAGTTGGTAGCGCTCATCTCATGCAAAGGGTAACTTGAGAGTTATTACCAAAATGAGTAATTATGTCTCCTATGCATGTAAAATACCTAAGGATCCTAGGTATTTTAATAAAAATCATGAAATTTTAATTAATCACTCTAAATATATTCTATTGCTTCCACATAGAGTGATAAATCTTCCTAAGATTAATAAAATAGGAGGCTAGTTACATATGACCAAACCTATCATGTTTGATAGCATAAAAGATAATGTATAACTATGTAGTATCCTATAGGAAGGTGGCATGTCAAATTTCATGTAATGAATTGAGATATTTGAAGAAAATGTCCTAGAGATGTTCATGAAAGGTTGGAATAATAGGATTGTTGAAATAAATGAGGTCAAAATTGAGATCACTAAGGATATTATAGCCCTTATCACTAGCCTCGAAATAGATGTTACAAAACTTTACAAACTCGATAGGAACTACAAAGAGAAGAAAAACAAATTCTTACTTGAATTAAAGGAGCTCATACCTCTATAAAATGGGTTTTCTTGGGATAGTATTCTTTAGTAATTTGTAAAAATGGCCAAATAGGTCATGTTATACATCACCCTGGAAGGAAGAAAAAAGCTAGTTCACTAGTCTCACTTCATTTTTTTAACTATTTTCTTCAAAATATCCACATCATCATTCCTTTTTTCATTGTGCATTCTCTCAAAATTTTGGCTCTAAATGTCAAAATAAGAAAGAAATCCCTTCCCCTACACTAGGCTATCATTTTCTTGATTTATAAGTTTTTTAAAGGTATAAATAAGGGGTCGGGGAGCTTTCCTGTTGGGGAAACTCATAATTCTTGGAAGAAAGTAAATAAACACCTATCAATTAAAAAAATGACTAAATCAAAGGTTGTTAAGCAAAGTTTGAGAATTGTAGAGGAAGTGGGGATTTAAATCAAAAAGGAACCCATCACTTATCAAGAAAAATAAAGTACTCTAAATCAGAGACATAGGTGCAATTTAAGGAGTAATTCTAAGCCCCTAAAATTTGGTCTTGGTGAAGAGAATACACTTTTTAGAGAAGTATAAACCCAAAATAATCCCTTAGAGGTTCAAGATAATACTACCAAGGACATTACAGATGGTCTATAACTCCTTAAGATAAAAGTTATTATTTTCCCTTTTGAAGATAGGGAAACAGGGGAGGACATTTTTCAAAGAGAAGTAAATAATAAAAGTATAGTTGATTCCCCTTTAGTTTTTATTGATTATAATAATATTAATGTAGACTTCAACAAGCTTGGAGATTTCTTCAAACAATAAAATAAACATGACAAAATTAATGAGGAACTTGGTTTATACAAGGCTTTCATCATATGGATTTTTAGGGAGCACTCCACCCTCATAAATCATGTAATTATATCTCAATAGGGCATTAACTATCTCAAGAACAAGAATGATCATCTTGAAGTGAAATATCAACTAGATAACCTCAAAGAAAAGGTGAAAATGTTTAAATAGGGGAATGTGAAGCTGAAAGACAACTTAAAATGCTTAGTGGTGGTCAACAAAGCTTCAATAAAAATAACATTGCATGCATTGAATCCTTTATAGGCTTATTAGGAGATATGATCAAATAGGTATAGGCATCTTCTACCAAAAATACAAAATACAACAACTACTCTAAGGATGATAGACCAATTTCCAATCAATTCTAAAACATGGGCATTGATCTGTAGAGGATGATTAAAAATTGGGATGAGGTATTTGGTGAGAAGAAAGATTAGATGTTTTTATGTTGTTTTCATGTTGTCGAAGTGTTGATAATCTGACTATTGTTTTAGTTTCCATTTTTTTGTAATTTTGAGTTTTATATAGGCTCTTAAGCCCCTTCTTTTTTGGTATCTTATATAGGGTTGGGGCCCTAATTCAAACAACCTTTTTGTTTATTAATAATAATAATAAATTATTCAATGTTGATAATCTTATCTTGCATAAGTTTTATACTTTGTATAATATATTACACATTTTGATTGCTAAGGTTTGAAGTTTGAGAGGTCACAAAAGGGGATGTTGTTAAAGGTACAAACACTAAAAGGGGGGGTGAATCATTGAGCCTAGATAATTCAACTTCAATTCTAAACTTTTCAAACTCTTAGTCAATTACCACATGCATTCATGAAGCATACACATCATTCATATCAATGAATAAGAGAGATAATTCAAGATTAAGCACATAACACATGACATATGTGGGAAACCCTATTAGGGGAGAAAACCCACTAGAACTTGTAATGGGAATATTGTCCTATAATAACAAGAACCAATTTAGACTAGCTTCAACTAATCAAGGAACTACAATCCCTTATTTAGTGAGACTATAATCCCACAAGGTGCTACAACACCTATCTAACTGAGTTGCAATATCAACTAGACCTTTAAAAAGTTTCACCTTATAAGGAGGCACAACCCCCTATATGTTGAGTTTCCACAATAACACCTATGAACACATCCACATTTGAATTGTTGTCTTCAACACTTGATTATGGATCTCTAATTATCACTCTTAATCTTCACTCATACTCAATCTAAGGGATCACTATTCTACCAATATAAGTATGGCCTATAGGTCATACACACAATCCTCAATCTTCTCTTCAACTCATCCACTAGTCAGCCACCCTTTCCTTCACTCCACAATACTATCCTCTTAATGCCAATTCCACATACAAGTTACTCACAAAGTCTAGAAACCGTCATATTTGGTTTTACTATTTATAGAGCATTCATGACATCACCATCTTGGTCACCCAATAGGAATGCATTAACCCTTAAGGCATATATCTCCTTAATACATAACTCAATACCATCCACATAGGTTATCCATAGCACTCATGGGCCACCCTTAAGCAGTTACACCTTTCAATAAGGCCCCTATAGCTCTTATAAGTCTCATGGAGACCTATTCACCCCATTAGCACAAAAAGGAGCAAAATAAAAACATAGGACCACTTAAAAATGCATATTTCCACTCAATATGACCCCTTATTCATCCTCAAATGATCAAAGTCATCATTGCACTCTTATGTGCAAGCTCAATCAAATTAAACAATAGCCTTGTTTGTAAGGACACCATGAATGAACATACAATCAACTTATTAATCTTTTTCATACTCAACATAGATTTATCACATCTATAAAATCCATATATATGATTTTTGTGGAGTCTAAAACACTCTATAATAGTTAAATCACCATGAAACATCAAAATAGCATCTGCAGAAGCTCAATTACCCTTCTTGGGTCACTTGCATAATAAGCACAAATACACAATAAATTTTTAACATCAATATATTTCACTATACACACTTTAAAATATTCAAAATTATATTTATAAATTAGCTTTGGAGTCCTCTACCACTTTGATTTTTACACCATGAGAAAATTCTACATAGATTGAAATATATGGCCCAAAAACTAGACACTAGTCATTCCTTTATTAAATTCAAATATTTGAATTCAAACAATCACAGTTAAACTTCAAACACCATGTCCTCATCTCATGTCCTTTATTATTTATATCAATCACACACCATCAATATTATTTTATTAAGCTTGAACTTTAACTCATAGTGTGCCACTTTCAAATGTTAAACCTCAAACAGTTGACCTCATCTTGTGCAATCTTGCAATATTTACTCAACACACACCATTGATATTTATGGATCAACTAGGTCTTTATCTTATAGCACTCAAAATTTGATCTTGATCATAACCCCCATGATCATGACACTTGGAAACCTTGCATTCCTTATGATCACTTTTATCATTAACCATCGAGCACTTGTCCTCATCTCGTTATTTCTTGAGACCTTGGAAAATACACACTTTATTGATCATTTTGTAAGGAGCTTGATATTTACCTTCATTAACCAATGAACACTTTGACCTCTTTGACTTGATGTACACCATAGATCTTCATTATATGATTTCTTATGAGCCATTAGATCCCTATCTAGTCTTGATCTTTAACTTCATGAAAAAATGACTAAGTATGGGGACCTATAGTTATATAAAATGTCAAAATTGGTAGTTTGAGTGTGTCTTGTGACACCCAACCCATAGGTCCCTCTTTCATGCTATCATGACCCTTCTAGACACCTTTTTTCTTATTCCTAGTTATCTATAAACTTTCAAGACCTAATTCTAGCTCATCTAGGCTACTTTTCCCATGCTAATTCCATCCCCCTAGGTCTCAAACCTGTAGGAAAAGAGCACTAGGATTGGACTATAGTGTAAGATCCTAGGGGCTACCATTTCTAGTGCTCTTATCTAATCACATTTTGAACCCAAATGACCATTTTCTCTCTATTTCTCTTCTTCATTATGTCAACCTAGTGTGAATGTATTTAACTCATGACCAATAGATCTCTACAAAAGCCCATTCAAAGTTTATTTATAAAGGGTTGGTAAATATGACAAAAGTAAGCAAGAATATAAGTAAAACCACTAAGGCAAATTTCCCTATTCTCTACATACAGCCATCTAATATAGCTACTAACATATTCAAACCCTCAAACTAGTCCCTATCCACCTCAAGCACACTAGTTTAGCATTTTTTCATCTACATAACACCATTTCATTAAGCACATCAAGTGGGAGAACTACATATGGGTTGATCCCTCTTCAAAGTATTTGTATGTAGGTGGCATGCCCATATAAGGGATGTGGATACACGTTTAGTACATATTACACACACTAACATCATCCCTCTTTCTCAAGTTTCATTCAAGCATAATGAAGGTCTAGGTTTTAAAGATTAAATATACTCTACAAAGAGCTCCATTGACATTCAAGACTCAAAATTTCATAGATAGGTTCACATAGGGATAGCAGACAAAACCCAAAAAACTTAGATCTCTGTGACCAGTTTGGATAATAATGATAGGACCTAGACTATAGAATTAGACTTCAAAGTGTCCTATTTTGAGTGCTCTTATCCTTTCATCGAACAAAAGCCAGATCCTAGTTCAGAACACTATCCTAGTCCTATGTAACTAGTATCAACCTTTATCTTAATCGTATCATCCCAATTTTTAGATAAGTTACATTTATCCTCTTTCATTACTATTTTTAGAAAGCTATGAAGGTCAAATTTATTATACAAATCAATACTCTATTTAGTAAAATATTAGTTATTGATTTAGTCAACTTAGACCTTCAACTAAATTAGGAATAAAACTCCATTATTCTCAAAAATGTTAAATCATTTGGTGAACCTAACTTCATTTGCACATAAATAACCCTAAAAACCCTAGGGTAAATTCTTTACTAATTTTTCCAATAACTTTCTAATTTTTTCACTGCATATTTAAATCAAAAGTTAGCATTAATTTTTAAAATTTCATAGTAATTTTTTTTTTAAATCATTTTCTTCCAAACCCTAGTTGTATATACTAGGTCCCTTTAAATCAAGAATTTTCCAATATTTTTTTGATTTTTTACCTACATATTCAAATTAGAAATTCACATTAGATTTTAAAATTCCTTAGTAATTGTAAAAATCTCATTTTTCAAAACCATAGTTTCACACACTAGGTCCCTTTGTTTACTTGAGGTATCACGTTACATCTAAAATCAAATTTCACATAATAACAAAAATGGATCTCACTTATTTACACATATTTCTTGCATTTCCTACAAATAATAAGGATACCATACTCGGTCCTATGATGTACATGAATGATGAAGTTTACCATATGTTAGTACAAAGCTTCATTCTTTGTATTTCATGCTTAATTTTCATAATATGGAATAATATTAAGAAATTTATTGTTAAACATGTTAAGATACCTCTTACCTCACCTCCCTTGGAGCCTCTATCATGTATTGAGTTATATTGCATGGTCTATTTTACTCTTACCTAGGTCACTACTCATTGTGAAAGAGCCTAATTGACACACTATGTCCCTCAACCACCTTGACATGTTGATTATCTTCGCTCTCCTCTTGCAGCTACTATTAGTCCTATATAGATAATAGAGATAATGTAGTTAGATTTTTTATTTGACATGCTACCATGCCTCCCCCACCTAGTTAGGAGCCTCACCACCCTCTTATTCCTTCCTATCTTAGGCCCAACCCACCCACATAAGTAGATCCATACAAGGCATATGATATTGTTGATCAATTGAGAAACACACTAGCTAATATTTCCATGTTAGAAATTCTTCAAAAATTCAATGTGTTCAAGGACATTATTTATCAAGCACTCACTCAGAATTATATGCCTATTGATTTAGAGCCTTCTTATTTTGCATTAGTGGTCAACATGTTAAAAACTATAGAAGATGTTATTCTTTTGATCATGAGGACATGCCATCTCAGATATTTATTAATCAAAATTTACCACTATTCATACAAGCTTAAGTCAAAACTAGTGCAGTTAAGAGAGTTCTAGTCGATAGTGGTTTCAGACTTAATATATGTAATACTACATTTTTACAAACCATGGGTGTAGATATGGCATCCATGCAAAAATCAAATAATAATATTAGAGGGTTTGAAGATATACCATGATAGACATTTGTCACCATTACTTTAGATATCATGGTAGGGCCCAAAACCCTCTCTACACTATTCCAGGTCATGTCAGGTCCTCTTAATTATAACCTTTTACTTAGATGACCTTGGATACATGTTATGGGGTTAGTTTTTTCTACTCTTCATCAATGTGTTAAGTTTCTCCATGAAGGATACATATACACATGCCTAGCATATAACTAGCCATTTAGATATTATCAAATTACAAAGTCATCTTCAACTATTTCACTAAATAGGACACCTCATATCATAGTTTAGTCACCACCTCAACACATTTCTCTTGATCAAATACATACATATGAGGTAGGAGATACTATCACATATTGTACTCCACTTGTAGTTGTGTTCTCATCTCCAAATACTCAACCATTCATAGTAGCTTCAACCATTCTATCTACTCCATCAGTCATGGTTCTTACACTTTTTATAATTATACAATCACTAATAACAGTTCTTGTAGCACCAATTGATTCTATAGATATAGCTCCTTTGATAGTTATCGATACTCTCACAGCACCATCATCTTCTACTACTATAGTTGATGAGACTTCCATATCACAATTACCCCTTGTGGTAAATTCTAAATTACCATATGTACATGATGTTGATATATATTCCCAAGCTACTTTAGATGATGATACGACACCCACACTCATGGATGACTATTTATGTGGATTGAGCTTTACACCAGTTGGCCTAGGAGAGAATCGATAGGACTCTAGAGCTCTCATTACACACCTTACATCACTCTTACCATCTCACACTACACTCTTATGGTATACTCCACATTCATATCCATAAACAGATCACATGGTACATATAGTTCACATGGTTACCTCTATGGATATAGAGACAATCATTTAGATTCAGGTAGGAAACACACAAAATCAACAATAAATTATTCTATAGATATTACTTTATCATGGATTAGTCACACTACCTATAGTATGACATAGATCTATTAGTAGGTTATCATAGTAAGATGGTTGCTCATTTTATCTCTTTCATAGGATCATAGGCCATGATACAAACTCATGTATAGCTTTATAGCAAAGATTGGATAAATTATAGGTTTAGGGTACTATTTAGATTACATCACAACAAGTGCTAGCTTCACCACTCCCACTAAAGCCATCTACTATTAGAGCTAAATGTCCCAAATGAGAATCAACATCTTCAGCACCATAGCAACCTTCAATTCACCCATGGTAGAATGAAACCATGTTTATACAGTCTACAACATACAGTGATACTTATGATGATGATCTTGAGGCATTTGATTATGGTCATGATCCCTTCCTACATCTTCATCCCCAACAAGCTCCATCCTTATACCCTTTACCCCCTCTAGCCTAGTCATTTACATTGTTGTGTACATATTGCTTATTACTTTTATATAGTCCTTTTTGCTTACTTGTACATAGTTTTTTTGCTTAATTTTACATAGTTTCTTTTTGCTTACTTGTACATAGTTTCTTAGTTTTTATTTTAGACAGTCTTCTCATGATTGATTGTACAAATATAATGCCAAAAAAAATTAAAAGCATTCAAATATATCCAAAATACCAAAAATAATACAAAATTTCAAAATCCAAAAATATTCAAATATATCAAAAACACCAAAAACATTTCAATTGTATGCATTATCCATGCTTTACATTTCTACTACCATGTTAGACTTACATTTTTTGTTCTATGCTATTGTTTATCAATTTATCTACATTACCATGCTTCAATTATTCTTTTTTGAGTGTGTGCACTGACATTCAGATCATTGATTGCTTCACTCTACCCATTGATGGGGCATCCTACTTCTACATTCAAGATATACATCAATATATATCACCTTCCTGGGGGCATCTTCTACATGACTACACCATCTAGGTTATGTTACTCCTACGCCACACACTCTAATTATCATGTTTATGTACATTACTTAATAACTTAGATAGATTACTCTATCAACATTCACTAGTATATAACACTTGTGTATTTCTTAGCATATACCTAGTCTTGTACTACATGGTGTGCATACTTTCACTTCTTACTTTGATTAGTTAGATGCAATTATATTTCCATTCAATTATATGCCTTTCTTTCTTGTTTTACATAGCTAGATGTGATTTCATTTCTCAATTCGTATTTCATCTCTTATATGTGCCTTAGGAGATTTTCCAATGTCCTTTTCTTCTATTCTTATGTGTGACATATAAAATTTACCAATGTCCTTTGTTTGTACTCTTCTATGTGAGTGTGGTCCTCATGCCAACCTTGCTTATTTTCAATTGTATGTGTATGTGGCATTTAAACATACTTGGTATGTTTCTTTTTTAGTTTAAGTGGCATGTGCCTATGTCATTTATTTTCTTGGCCCCTTGGACACTCTTGCATTCTTCTTGCTTCATGCCTTGTATGCTTGCTTTCCAATTTGAGTGACATGTGCCCATGTCCCTTGTTTAATTGGCCCCTTGGCCACTCTATTATATGCTTCTTGCCTTGTGTGCTTGTTGCTTATTTGCTTCTCATTGTTTTCAATGTCATGATCCACATCATGCATTATCTTTTTTCTTGGATGACATGATAGACATCATGATCCATCCCTCCTTGAAAACTAACAACTAATATTTCTAGTTTCAATCTAGTACATTACACATGCTATTACATTGTTATATATATATAGGCATACCCCTATTGATATAATAATATCTCATATAAATCATGTTATATCTTGACATATCATGTTAATTATCATTAATATATCATGTATTTCATATCATAACACAGTAGCAGGTCTCTTTATTCTGAGGGCATTCATTTTAGGGTCTTAAGTTCTACCCTTAAAAGAGGGGGCAACAAATAAGGGTTTTGACAAAAATATTAGAGCTCCTATCAGTCAAAAAATTAGTTTTCAAAATTCTTAGAACAACAATCAAAGGTCAAACTAGGTAGAATAGACCAAAAATATAGTGATGATTATAAAATAGTCATCAGTTTTAGTGAATGACAATAGAACTATACATGGACAACAATGCCAGACAATAGGGTGTCTTATTTTTGGTGCTCATGTCCAAACAGAAAAAAATCTGAATTTTCTAGAAATAGGTAGAAAGGTTAGCTTAGTTATAGTTTTGTCAGATATAGATTTGTCTAGATTCAGTAGTTTTAATATAGTTCTTCTCAAAGAATCTAGATATAGTGTGCTTCATGTGGAGCATGATGGCTCTTGCTTCCAGTTTTAGATTGGATAGTTGGTATAATTTCTAATCAAAGTCCATATTATAGACACCAATTATTAGGGGCAATGTGCATGGCATATTTGACTTATTTTCTTTCCATGTTTAGTATATTACCCAAGAATTCTTAGTAGTTACATGCCTTACTCCATCTATAGGTGGTTTGCATAATTTTAGAGTGGATTTCATACAAGCCTAACCTCCACATTATCAAGTGGCTTCCACATAAGCCTAGTTTCCAATTTTTGAGTGGCTTTCATATAAGCCTAATCTCTTCCTTTCAAAGCTAGCCAAGATTGGCCTAGTTTCTAGTATGCATTCAGATATCCATGCCACATTATCATATTATAGAGCATTAATGAGCTTCAAGATCCATCTCATATGACACACATTCATATCGGTATCAATTTATAACTTTAATTCATGAGGAAATGATAGAGCCAAAGGACTAGCTAGCCTTTGTATTCTTGAGCCACCTACTCATAGGTATTGGACATATATTACAAATATTGATTAGCACATGCATTATTACATATCTTCATTTAGTAGGAAATGATGGATTCAAAGAGCCATCCTTTGCATTCTTGAACCACTCTTAGGGAATTGAGCACTCGGCTCTATTCACGATATTACTCTTGGTATAGCACATACCTAGTATTACTTAGTATTATCTAGAATCACTCATCATCACAACAAGTTTTATATTGATTCACATACCTGGTGAGGTGTATTCTTTCCTTTCTCTTCTTCTCTCTTACCTAGCTTTGTATGTTCTTATTTTAGATATAGTATATTTAATAAGAACTATTTTGCTCTTTATTTTCTCTTACAAATTTACACTTCACAATGTGCTCTCTCTATGCACACATAGATTCATAGGCTTCACCCTTGTAGGTAAGTTCTACTTTTCCTTTATCCTAGTATTTTTCTTTGTTGCATCACTAGAATAAATGGGGGAAAATGTAGTCATATAAAATGTCAAAATTGGTAGCTTGAGTGTGGCTTGTGACACCCAACCCATAGGTCCCTCTCACATACTCTCATGACCCTTCTAGACACTTTTTTACTTGGTCCTAGTCATCCATAGACTATTGAGACCTTATTTTAGCTCAACCAAGCTACTTTTCCCATACTAATTCCATCCCCCCAAGTCTTAAACCTATATAATAGAGCATTGGGGTTGGACTATAGTGTTAGACCCTAGGGTGTCCCATTTCCAGTGCTCTTATCCAATCATATTTCGAGCCTAAATAACCATTTTCTCTTGATTCCTCTTCTTCATTATGTTAGCCTAGTGAGAATGAATTTAACCCATGACCAATAAATATCTATAAAATCCCATTAAAATTTAATCTATAAGGGGTTGGAAAATATTACAAAATTAAGAAAGAATAAAAGCAAGACCACTAAGGTAAATTTCCCTATTCTCTACATACAACCATCTAATACAGCGACTATCATATTCAAACCCTCACACTAGTCCCTAGCCACCTTAAGCACACCTAATTTAGCATTTTTTCATCCACATATTACTATTACACAAAGCACATCAAGTGGTAAAACTACATATGGCTTGATCCCTCTTCAGATTATTGATATGTAGGTAGTGTTCCCACATAAAGGGTGTGGATACACATTTAGTGCATCTTACACACACTAACCCCCATCCTTTCTCAAGTTTCATTCAAGCATAATGAAGGTCTAGGTTTTGAAAATTCAATCTACTCTACAAGGAGATCCATCAACATTTAAGACTTGAAATTTCATAGGCATACTCACATGGGGATAGTGGATAAACCCAAAAAACTCATATCTCTATGACTAGTTTGGATAATAGTGGCAAGATCTGGACTATAGCACCAAACCCCAAAGTGTCCTATTTTTGGTGCTCCTATCCTTTTATCAAATGAAATCTAGATCCTAGTTCATGACACTATCCTAGTCTGTCACAGATGATATCAGCCTCTATCTCAGTCATATCAACCCAATTTTAAGATAAGTTATAATTCTCCTCTTTCATTACTATTTTTAGAAAGCTACAAAGGTCAAAAACATTATACAAATCAATACTTTATTTATTGAAATATTATTTACTAATTTATTCAACTCAAACATTTAACTAAATTAGGAATAAAAATCCATTATTCCCAAAACTGCTAAATTAAGACCATTACTTATCTGCCTGGAAGGCTAACTTTGGACCTCAATAAAAAAAATTGTACTTAGACACATGATCTAAAATTTGGACCATGTGATCTCCTCACATAGGAGAATACAACCATGTGTCAAACTAATATTTAATACCTCACACATTTTATATATAATTATATTAAAATGCCTCCACAGATTTATTTGTTCATAGAGCCAACTATGTCAAGAATTGTCTGTAAAAACCAACTCTACACATGCATAGATTTTGTTTCGCTTCAGTGTTTGAATTGAAAGTTAGCACAAATCGACTAGGCATAAAAATAAAAAAACTCATATTATCACCTTCTCCCAAAATATCCACACATGTGAGATATTCCATGATCAAAATTCCTACTTAGTTTTACTTACCACATTATAAATTTGGTTATGGGAAAACACTGTCAAAATGCTTAAGAGCTAAAATTTTCACTTGCATATCTTTTATCACACTACATCTCTAAACTTGAGAATTTTCACATAGAAACTAGGGACTAATGTGATCACAACCACATGACCAAATCCCTTTGATTCATCCACATGTGGCAATTATTACATCATCAAACTATTTTCTTAGATTTTTTGCCATTAGACCTAAAATGTCTAGATGCGAACAATGATGAACTAAGTGAATTTCACTCATAAATACAAGCTATCCAATCATTCTTGACCAATGATATGACCCCTTTCACATTATCAATACTTTAGACTCATCCCTAATCATCTCAAACTATGCCAAAACTAAAGTTCAACCAAGCATACTAGGATAAGTATATTACATAATTTATCATTATCACTTAGACTATCAAGGCACTTCATCAATTCACCTGGAAACTTATATGGCATCACTAAAAACTCTCCAACATATGTACCCATGGTTTGAGTTGATATAGGCATTGAAATAGATAATTGGGTTGAAGTGCTAATGGTTCCCATAGAGGATGTAGCAATAGTAGGATTGGTTTTGGGGAACAATGGTATAAACACATAACCCATGCCCCCATTAGATGTAGGAATTGATGATATTCTCAATAGAAGATAAATAAAATATAGGGATGTCTCATATCTCTAATAACATGATAAATATATGTGTTTGGTTTTCATCTATGTTTTTGTTGTTTTAATTTTCAATGTGGTTTTGATGATCCCATTAATATCTTCAAGGTTTTGATCGATACGCTCTTGAAACATAGCAATATCTTGTACTTGATCTTGATCTATTTTTTTATGTTCATTATTTGCATTAGATTCATTTTTTTCATGTTCATATTCATCTTTTATGATAACCTCTTTAGTAATTTATTTAGTTTCATTCTAGGCACTTTCATTAGGCATATGATTTGATACTTTATTGGTTTTAGCCATCTTAGGTGGAGAAAGAGGAAGCTCTAAGTGTTTGATAGAAACACTATCTAATCTATGGTTATGTTTAGGTTACATATAGATAATATAATAAACCTATAAAAAAATATTAAGTAAAAACATCATGAGGTTGAATACCCTAGGGAAAGATAGGGTGTGTATTAAGAGACATAGAGGTTAGGTTCACCAAATATTTAACCCTAAATTTTAGCAGTGGATAGGATTAATAATATAGAATTAGTTTAAGCACAAGGTTGATAAACTAATCTATAGTAAGCCAATTAATAGAAAAATTAGATAAATAATATTCTAAACTTATACAACCAAGTTTTCTAAAAATAGTAAAGTACAATAACTAAAATATTGAAATAAATAAGAAATAATGGTAATTGGTTTATAGGTAGATAGATATTGGAAACATGTCTAACATATGTAGGATAACTATTCTAGATCAATAATAAAATTTTATAAATTGCACTTATGTGGTCATAGACACTATCATAGGGTCTATACATTATTATTGATGTTAATGTCTGACTATGATGCAAGTGTCTAGTATAGAATACTGACTGGATTTGGATGCAACCAAATTTATTGTTAAGTTTTTATCATCTTTCTATTGATGTATTTATATTTGGGATATAGGTTTTGTCATGTCCCCTTTTTCGTGGACATTGACAGGCTTGATGATTAGCTTATTATGCGACCTTCGTAGGCTAATATGATGGATAGAGGGTCATAATGGAGCTTGGATTGACTTTGATTCACAGGATTTCTACATTTGATTTTCATTCGGGCTCTTTCAGACACATTTGGCCTGAGCTCCTACTTTTTAGGGATATTTGATATGCAGCGGAGCGTATTTATTTTGGTATGGTCATATGCGGAATCACTCCCTGATTCACCTGCTTCGATCGGTTTGAGGATCCGACGTATATTGAGGGAGATATTAATATTTGATTGATTTAATCAAATATTAATTATTTGGTCTCATTAATAATTAATTATTAATTATTAATTATTTGCTCTAATTCTAAATTAGAAACCCTAATGCTAATTTAAGAAAACCCTAATTAGGGCAGGCATATCTTTTGAGGGTATAAGGGTTTCATATGGAGGCCATTATGGGATTATGTATGAATTGATTATTGAAATTGGAGAAATTCTTCTGTGAAGACTGAGCCAAGGGTTCCAGGATTCCATTGCAGTGAAGAACGTTCCCTCTTCATTGTGTGTGATTTAGAGGCTGTGAGATATCAGCCGATTTATTGCCAAATTGAGAGATAGCTTCATCCAGAAGTTATCACAGAGATACAGATCTGAGAGATAGCTTCATCCAGAAGTTATCACAGAATTCCAGGGTTGAGAGATAACTTCACACAGAAGTTTATCACAGAGCTTTCCAGGTATTTTCTTTATTTATTTTTGATCTAATAAGTTATACAGAGATAGATCTTGTGTTAGAATCTATATTCGTGAGATCAGGCTATTCAGCTATCAGGGGTTAAGAAGAGACAGGTTGGCGGCTGTACCACGTCCGTACAGGTCCGTACAGATCTGCATCAGGCACCGACCTCGGCAGATATAGGGCTTCCAGTGACCGACATCGGTTGACTGAAAACCGACGTCGGCAGAAAGCCGACCAACAGAGACCGACATCGGCGAGATATCGACCGACGACGGCGACTGTGTGTCGACACAGAAAGGCCGAGACCCTTCCAGATCCAGTTTTCATTGCCAAATTTTGCTAAGTCAGGGTTTTAAGATCAGATTTTAGTATTCTTTATTTTGTATAACAGAGACTCAATTGTGTAATTGTCCAGAAGAACAAGTAATGAGATCTTTATTTGCTATTGAGAGATTATACTGTGATTTGTGTATGCTTATTTTGAATCTATTCTGCAAGTTTGTATCTGTGATCAGAGCTTTATGAGTTTATATAGTCCCTGTTTGAAGGGGATATTACAGTGGTATCAGAGCTTTGGTCTTTGGTATCATAGTTTTGTGTCTTTCATATATCTCTATTGGTAGGGGATATCACAGTGGTATCAGAGCTAAATACCTGCCATCCTTTTGGGCACATCAGAACTAATGTCTTGCCATCCTGTTGGGTAGTTCAGGTTCAATTCGATCATCAGTATGGCTCTAAGAGGGGTCAAAGATTTGGAAGAAAGCATGCACAATGCAAAGAAGAAATTAGATCATCCATTTCAGCAAGCAGATGACACTCTAAAAATTTTGGAGGAGTTGGACACTTATTTAGGCAAGGTTGAGCATTCAAATACTTATGAGATGCAAACAACGTTATTTCCAGTGTTTGATTCGTTGGTGAAGCCCCGATTATTGAGACATCATGATGAGGTGGTAAGACTTGCAACTCTCTCTTGCATTAGTGAAATGATGAGGATCATAGCTGGCTTTGATTTTCATGATGATCAGATTATGAGAGAGGTACTTTATGCCATGGTAAAAAGCTTCGAAAAGTTGGATAACATTAAAGACCCTCATTTCTCAAGGAGGGCAAGATTACTTGAAACATTTGCAAGGTATGGATTTGAAAACGTTATGATGTTAGTAGGTTGTATTGGTGAAATACGCATGATGTTTAAAATATTTTGGAATATTTTAGATGAATTTCATTCTAGCAATATATTGGCATCAATGCACTCTATTATGTTCACAATCTTGTTTGAGGAGGATAAAATTTCCAAACTCTTGGCAGAAGATTTATGGTATGTCTGGACAAAAGGGAGAAATGTCTCCCCTAGAGCTTGCATGTGGTTAAAGAATTTAATTAATAGGCCCAAGGATCGTAGTGCTTTCCCTATGACATGCAGCCACTTGCATGATGAGTTTGACAGTTATGCAGATCCAGTACAGGGTGATATTAACACATCTTCAGGTAATGATTTATCTGCATTATCTTCACTGATAGGGGTAGTTGAGGATGTTGTGGATGAGCTTTGTCTTCAGGTGAGTTTAGCACAGGTGTTAGACAGTGAGGATGAGCCTGATGCTTGCATTCAGAGTGTGGAGGTATACTCAGAGGTTAGTACACTGAGTATTGCTGATGAGTATGTTTGTAGCTGATGATGAGGACCATGTGGTTGAGGCTCACACTCATATTCAGGATTTGGGAGTACCTGATTCTAAGGAGTTTCGAATACCAGTGGAGTTGAATCTCCATATTGATTATTCTCATACAGATGATAGTGTGGTACAGTTGGTTGTGCCACCTTTACAGAGAGATCAGTTATGGGATGGATTGGCACCATCTTTTGTAGATGGAATTTACAGTTGCCAAGTACACAGTCTACGGTATCGACACATCCAGGGCAGTTGTGATTTCAGAGATTGGTTGAGTTGTGTTCGCCAATTTGGTTATGGGTTCCTCTTTGTTCTACTTCTGTTGATGTTACAGGTACTTGCATTGATTCACAGCAGTGCAGAGCATAATTACATTTGGGATCCAGGTGGATCGAGTAGTTCATTGTTCCGAGATTGCTTGGGGACAAGCAATTTTTGGAGGGGCGGATTGTCATGTCCCCTTTTTCGTGGACATTGACAGGCTTGATGATTAGCTTATTATGTGACCTTCGTAGGCTAATATGATGGATAGAGGGTCATAATGGAGCTTGGATTGACTTTGATTCACAGGATTTCTACATTTGATTTTCATTCGGGCTCTTTCGGACACATTTGGCCTGAGCTCCTACTTTTTAGGGATATTTGATATGCAGCGGAGTGTATTTATTTTGGTATGGTCATATGCGGAATCACTCCCTGATTCACCTGCTTCGATCGGTTTGAGGATCCGACGTATATTGAGGGAGATATTAATATTTGATTGATTTAATCAAATATTAATTATTTGGTCTCATTAATAATTAATTATTAATTATTAATTATTTGCTCTAATTCTAAATTAGAAACCCTAATGCTAATTTAAGAAAACCCTAATTAGGGCAGGCATATCTTTTGAGGGTATAAGGGTTTCATATGGAGGCCATTATGGGATTATGTATGAATTGATTATTGAAATTGGAGAAATTCTTCTGTGAAGACTGAGCCAAGGGTTCCAGGATTCCATTGCAGTGAAGAACGTTCCCTCTTCATTGTGTGTGATTTAGAGGCTGTGAGATATCAGCCGATTTATTGCCAAATTGAGAGATAGCTTCATCCAGAAGTTATCACAGAGATACAGATCTGAGAGATAGCTTCATCCAGAAGTTATCACAGAATTCCAGGGTTGAGAGATAACTTCACACAAAAGTTTATCACAGAGCTTTCCAGGTATTTTCTTTATTTATTTTTGATCTAATAAGTTATACAGAGATAGATCTTGTGTTAGAATCTATATTCGTGAGATCAGGCTGTTCAGCTATCAGGGGTTAAGAAGAGACAGGTTAGTGGCCGTACCACGTCCGTACAGGTCCATACAGATCCGCATCAGGCACCGACCTCGGCAGATATAGGGCTTCCAGTGACCGACATCGGTCGACTGAAAACCGACGTCAGCAGAAAGCCGACCAACAGAGACCGACATCGGCGAGATATCGACCGACGACGGCGACTGTGTGTCGACACAGAAAGTCCGAGACCCTTCCAGATCCAGTTTTCATTGCCAGATTTTGCTAAGTCAGGGTTTTAAGATCAGATTTTAGTATTCTTTATTTTGTATAACAGAGACTCAATTGTGTAATTGTCCAGAAGAACAAGTAATGAGATCTTTATTTGCTATTGAGAGATTATACTGTGATTTGTGTATGCTTATTTTGAATCTATTCTGCAAGTTTGTATCTGTGATCAGAGCTTTATGAGTTTATATATTCCCTGTTTGAAGGGGATATTACAGTGGTATCAGAGCTTTTGTAGGAGGAAAAAGAGCCCCTAAGTAAGGGACATCACAGTGGTATCAGAGCTTTTGTAGGAGGAAAAAGAGCCCCTAAGTAAGGGACATCACAGGTTTTCATTATTCATTGATTGATCAAACCCCAACTCTTCACCTATAGAATGAGTTTATTAAAAATGGGTTAGTGGGTTCATGATGTTGAGTTGACCCCAAAGGCCCATTTATAAAAAGACATTGCCTACATAGCCAATACTCCAAGGAAGGCCTCAAACTTATGTAGTGTTCCCTTATGTGTGGTAAAATGTGTGCACAAGGGTGAAATATACCATATGATGATACATGCAATGATATAGCATGTTATTTGACAAATATTGATCATGAAATTATCTTTGAATACTTCATATTTATAATATGATTGCTCATATGCTTGATATGAAAATAGAGATGAATAATGAAGAATAGATTGGTTGTGTAGTTGATTGATTTAGATTTAGTAGGTGTTTTCTTTATATTTTCTATATATGTCATCCATTTTTTCTCTATAAAATTACCTAAGTATTAGTAGTGGATTATGAAACTAATGATTTATAGTTCTGGTTTCTATATTTGATCTGAGTATATATGTTGTATGGTTGATAGTCATATTATTATTTCATGATCAATTATTATGTTGGGTAAAATTCACATATGTTTATACTATGCTTAATGATCATGTTGATTTTTATTTTATTTATAGAATATTTACATTATATAAATGTATTGATGCGTATATATTAATTATTATAATAATCTTAGAGTAACTACCCATTTGTTTGATTGATATGGTTGAAGTATTTTCCTACCCTTGTAGGCAATATAAAAGGAGAGTATAATTGGAGAGGGGGGTGAATATACTAATATTAGGGGTTAATAAAATTTCTCTAAACCCACACACACCATATTCTAGTTGCATGAGTAAAATGAATGTTAATTTAAATTTTACTTAAATGATGATTGTTATTTTATTTTTATTCTTGCAATGAATGAGGCATGTTTGTATTATTGAGTTCATCACTTCTCATGATTTGTATAGTATGTGAGGTATATAATTTGAATGGGTGATTTGATTAGAATTATATTGTGTTGGTTATTTTGATTTCATTAAAATATCTATAGGAACTTATTGTGTTGTGTTAACCTTGATTTCATTATAGTTTATATAATATTTTATGATTATGTATCACCTCAATCAAGTACACTTGTGAAATTCAAACCTTGGTTGTTCCTCTTAGTTATACACTCTCCTTGATTTTTCAATACTTGCATATACTCTATCTTGTGTCCTTTGGTCTATCTCTTAGTTTGACTAGTCTTATATTGATGACATAGACATTCTATTTTGCCTAGAATGCTTAAAATGTACTTAACTTATAGCTATGAAATTTTTGATCATATACTTATTTTACTACTCCCTATAACTAACATCCAAGATAGATAATAGTAAAGACATTACTATCATACCCTGAGGAAAGTGTCCAATACCTTAAAGTCATCCAATTTATAGATAAAATGTATCTTCATGGTCAACCTAAGTGCTTAAATGTGAGTTATTACTCCAAAGGGATTGATATAAATACAAGATCAACCATCATTCACTCTTCACCTAGCATTTATACCAAAGAGCACCTAAAAACCATTCAATTAAATAAATTTTTCCTATTTATTCATATTTACAAACCAATCATTGGGAATACGCATCTATAGGTCTGAAGTACAAAATGAGTAGCCCAAGAGCTCGATTTGACAAATTACAACCTAGGTCATTATTGTAATTACTTTACACACATTACATGATTCATACACAATCTAACATGTAGGGGAGAACTATATGAGTCTGAGGCCCTCTTGTAGAGTATTGGCTATGTAGGTAGCACCCTTTGACAATGATGTTGATGGGGTCATCTTAACATCATGTGCCCATTAACCCATTTTTCTTCAATGTTCCATTGAATATTAAAATATAGGGTTTTGCCATTTCATAAGGACAGACTACCCATGATCCAAATTTGAATGTAATAGAGCAAAGGTAAATCCAAACCTATAAGTATTCAGGTGGTTTCATCCTATTTCACTAGATATTCTATACAAGACACTAACATTAGACTCAAATAATAACATTGACATAGCCATCTAGGGCTAACACAACTATCTCGATAGCCAAAGGCACTAGATCCATAATTTGGTAAATGTTCTAAGACTATCTTCCCACCTAATTTGGCCTATTCCAGATCCATAGCTACATTAACATCAAAAAAAACTAAGTACTTCTATTATTTGTTATTTTTATATTTATCCTAGTTATACATTTCATATTTATACTATCTCAGCATAATAAATTTAGTGTATGCTTATGTCTGCATTTAGAATTTCATTAGACTACTATATATTTGATTATCACCCTATGCCATTATTTTTTTATATTCTTTACCCTAATATTAAAGTGAAAACATACAACATATTTCATTTTAGGGTTAAACATATTGTCTTTGAGGTGAGCTAAAAATAGGAATTGGGAGTTACCTCACCTCAAAAGGGTATGATATTTGTATAATCTATGAATGTAACCATGTAACATATAGAAAGAACACATCTAGGTAAATATATCATTAAATCTCATAGAACCAATGTGATCACATGTATGCCTAAGATGTATGATAAATATCATGGAAACATATATTAGTAATATGATTTAATATTTTTGACAAATTATATGTTTAATTCCTAAACAATAAATGAGTTTGAGTAGATTAAACCAATAAATAATATGCAATAAATAAGCTACTAATTTGTGAAATTTGATTGTAGTTAGGGATTTTCTAAAAATAGTAGTGAGAGAGAGAAAATTAAACTTATCTAGTTTTGTGTTTTTCTGACTGAGACAAGGTCTAGAAATCTATATGTAGGCTTGGGAGACTATCTCAAACAAGAATCTGGAATTCATTTCTTGATTGGATAGGAGCATCAAAAGTGGGACACCCTAAGTTTTAGCATTGTAGTCTTTTCTTGATGCTATTGTCCTAGTGATATAAGATTTTTGGGTTTTTTATGGTAGGTCTATGTGAACCTACTTGTGAAATATCAAAGCTTAAAATTCTATAGAGATCATTGTGTACTTGATTTAGTCCTTAATACCCTAGGTCCTCTTTTTACTTGAACTTGAATGTAAAATTTGGAGAAAGGAGAGGAGGGGTTAGTGTGTAAATAATACACTAGATGCACTTCACACCTTCTGTGTGGGCATGCTTCTTGTACGCCAATACTCTGAGGAGGGATAAAGCAATATGTAGTTCTCTCATCAAAGTGCTTGGTGTAATAGTGTGATGAAAATTCAAGTAAATGCAAAATTGAGTGTACTTGTAATGAATAGGGACTAGTGTAAAGGTTTGATAAGCTTGAAATATTATTGGATGGTTATATGCAGAGAATAGGGAAAAGTAATTGAGTGATCTTGCTTGTAATCTTTGTTCTCTCTTGTAAATCAGTGTCAAACCTTCTAAATAGACTTTAAATGGCCTTTTATATGGGATTTAATGATCACGGGTTAAATTAATTTGTGTTAGGCCAACATGAATTAAGATAAGGATTAGGAAGAATATGACTATTAGAAGCCAAAATTCACTTGGACTACAACACTTGTACTGTGATCTGACAATGTTGGCATGGATAGCTGAATGTATGCTAGAAACTAGTGCAATAGGCTTATGTGGAAGCCAACTCAAGAACTCAAATACTTAGGAGTTTAAGCTTATATGAAATACAAACTTGAAAAAGGATGCCAACCACCTGTAGATGGAGTAGGGCGCACAAAAACTGATAAATTCTTGGAAAATAAATTGAACTCAAAAAAAGGGGAGGATCAATGTGCCATGTACATTACCCCTAATCACTAATGTATGAAACTTGGATTCTGATCTAGAATTTATATCAACTACCTAATCAAAAATTATAAGTAAGATCCATCATGTCGTGTATGATGCCCCCTATATCTAGATTCTCTAAGCAAAAACTATATTGAAACATGTTGAATTTAGAATGTAATAAGCTAACAAACTTGTGACTAAACTCACTTTTCTATCTATTTTTGGAAAATTTGATTTTTCTATTATCTAGATAAGAGTACCAAAATAGGATACCCTATTGTCTGGTGTTATAGTTTAACTTTGGTAATATTGTCTAAGGCCAAATTTGGTAACTATTTAGGATTTTATGTTGTCTCCCTAGTCTATTTTGCCTAGTCTGAAGTCTATATTTTGTTATGAGTGTTCTAAAAATTGTTTTTTCAAGCTCTAATCTCTACGAAAAAACCACTGTTTGTTGTCCCCTCTTCTGAGGGTAGGAATGAAGATGTTGTAATGACTTCCCTCAAAATAAATATCCTTTCAAGTATGTTATGTTGTATAGATATATGATATAGCAATGATAATAAAAAAGATATCATGAGATATAACAAGATTTATATTAAGAGATTATTAGATCAATAGGGGTATGCCTAGATAGATATCATAGTGTAATAATATGTGCAATATACTAAAATAGAATCAAAAGTGTTAGTTGTTAGCAAGGATGGATGGATCATGATGTCCATCATGGCATCTAAGAAATCAAAGAAATGCATGATATGGATCATGGCATTACAAAAAAGAAAAGTAATCAAAAAATAAGCATATAAATCAAGAAGTAAGAAGCATGCAAGGGTTGCCAAGGGGAAAAGCAAACAAGGGACATGGGTACATGTCACTGAAACTAAAAAGTAAGCATACATGGCATTTTTAAATGCCACATATTCACATAATAAAAAAGACAAGATTGGCAAAAGGGCCACAAGCACATAGAAGAGTACAAGCAAGGGACATTTGGTAAATATCTAAAGGTACATACACATGAATAAAAGCAAAGGACATTGGCAAATGTCTTAAAACACATACAAGGCATAGAACAAGAACTAAGAAAATGTAAACACATCAAGTTATGCTAAGCAAGAAAGGAAAGCATGCATATACTAGAAGTACAATTGCATCTAACTAATCAAATCAAGAAGTGAAAGTATGCAAGACATGTTAGTAAAAGACTAGGTATATCCTAGGAAACACACAAGTGCAAGATACTAGTGAGTGTTGATATGGTACTCTGTGTAATCTTAGTAAGTAATGCATGTCAACATGATAAATAGAGTGTGTGGTATAGCAATGACATAACATGGATGGTGTATTCATGTAGAATATGCCCCTAGTGGGTATGTATATTGATTTGTGTCTCAAATATAAAAGTAAGATGCCCCCTCAATGGGTAAAGTGAAGCAATCAAGGATCTAGATGTCATTGCACACATGCAAAGAAGATCAAGTGAAGCATGGTAATGTAGATAAATCAACAAACAATAGCATAGAATAGCAAATGGAAGTCTAGCATAGTAGTAGCAATGTAAAGCATGGATGATGCATATAATCAAAATGTTTTTGTGTTTTGGATATATTTGAACTATGTACAAACAATCACAGGAGGACTATGTGTAATCAATCATAAGAAACTATGTATAGGAAGTGTTGAAAACTATATACAAGAAATATTGTGAAGAAATGATATTAACTGATGAATCTCATGGGAGACTCCCTATCATTTTGTCTTATATCAAGAAGATGGATCATGCATGATCATGAAGCATGATGGAAATGATGAGACTATGGCTTTGAAAGTTGTATATGTTATAAATGTTCTAAAATCTCTATAGTGGAAACCAACTTTGGGGTCCCCTTGTAAATTTGAGAAGTGGATGCAATTGTAGGGATCTTAGGGACCCATTTGGAAGTAGGATAAGTTCTCTGAACATGTGTTCTATGTGTAGATGCATGAGATCTTAATGACACTACTCTAGCTATGAACACTATAGTTGGAATATATCTATAATATTGAAGTTGTTTAGGTATATGAACTCTTTGTGCTGGTGATGAAGGTCTCAACTATGGCTGAATCTAGACTGGAGGAAGAACTATAATAGGTGGAAAAGCTGAAACTAGATCCAAATAGGTGTTAACCTGAGTGACAAAGTTATAACCATGGGTGTAATCAACCTGCCTATCTTTGTAAATTTGGATGATACCATGAACTACATAATTTACTATAATTATAAATCTGATAGTAGGTACAGGATAAAAGCTAGATGAACCAAGTTTGAAGAGAGGACGGATAGATATAACCACTAGTGTTTGCTTGTGTCTAGTATTAATAGGGAGATACTTAAAACTAGCTAAAGAGTTAGATACATATAAGTAGAAAACATATATAGTAATATGATTATAAAGAACATTCCACATGATAGATAGCAAACAAGGGATAGAGAGCATGGAATTGTGCAGTAATGCATATAAAACTTTGACTTGAATCATGACATTTCTAATATGTTTTGCAAGATAGTCTTGAAAAAATTTCCTCGTGAGAGAGAGAAAGTATGTAATAGAGAGAATGACATGGTGCATAAATACATTTAGAACTTTGATATGTGAAATGACATTTCTAATGTGTTTAGCATGATAAACTTGGAAAAATTCCACATGAGAGATAGAGAGTAAGTGATAGCAAGCATGAATTTGTGCATGAATGTATAGAAAATTTGGACAAGAATCATAACATTTCTAACATGTTTAGCATGATAAACTTGAAAAAAATTCCACATGAGAAATAAAAAGTAAATGTAAAATATCATGAATTTTTTCATAAAGGAATATAAGCTTTTGACATGTAACATAACATTTTGAATGCATTTAGTAAAATGGAGTTGGTAATTATTTTGTATGAGCAAAAGAGAATATGCAAAAATAATTTTGAAATTTTGTGCAATTTTGACAATTAATTTTGTAATATCATCCCATATAATGAAACATAAGCATGAAATGCAATGGATGAAGCTTTGTACTAACATATGTTAGACTTCATCATTCATGTACATGATAGGGCCCATTATGGTTTCCTTGTTATTTTCAAGAAATGTAAGAAAATTTTTACATAAGTGGGAATCATTTTTTCAATTTGATTATGGATGTAAGGTGATACCTCAAGAAGCAAATAGGTGCTAGTATATGCAAATAGGGATTTAACAGTGATAGTTTTGCAAAATACTATGAATTTTTGAAATTGAAATTGAATTTTTGAGTTAAGTATGCAAGTAAAAATTCAAAAATTTATAGGAAAGTGTTTGATTTAATGGGACCTAGTAGATGTAACTAAGGTTTTAATTAAAAGAAAAAAAAATTGAAATTACTATGAAATTTTAAATCAAATTTCTGATTTAGATATGTAAAAAAAAATCAAGAAATTATTGGATTAATACTAGAAAATTACTAGGAGCTAGTTGATGCAACTAAGGTTTGAAATAAATTTATTTTAAAATTTTACTACAAAATTTTACAATTTGGGAGGAATTTTTGAGTTTTCTTTTCAAGAAAAAATTCAAAAATTAATGGGAAAAGTCATCTAGGAATTTACCCTAGGGTTTTTAGGGTTTTTATGTAAAATTTGAAGTAAGTCAGGTTCACCAAATGGTTTAATATTTTTGGGAAATTAGATGTTTAATTCCTAAATAATAAATGGGTTTGATTAGATAAAATTAGTAAATAATATGCAATAAATAAGCTATTGATTTGTGAAATTTGACTGTAGTTAGGGATTTTCTAAAATTAGTAGTGAGAGAGAAAATTAAACTTATCTAATTTTGTGTTATTCTGACTAAGATAGGGTCTAGAAATCTGTGTGTGGGCTTGGGAGACTATCACAAATAGGAATATAGAGTTTGTTTCTTGATTGGACAAGAGTGCCAAAATTGGGACACCCTAGGTTCTAGTACTATTGTCTTATCTCATCACTATTGTCCTGGTGACCTAATCTTTCTAGGTTTTGTGTGTCAAGTTTGTATGACCCTACATGTTAAGTATCAAAGCTTGAAAGTCTATGGAGCTCACTATGTACCTAATTTAGTCTTCAATACCCTAGATCCTTTTTATGCTTGAACTTTAATGTAAAATTTGGAGAAAGGAGAGGGGGTTAGTGTGTAAAGTATATGTTGGGCACACTTCACACCCCATGTGTAAACACACTACCTACATACCAATACTCTAATGAGGGATCAAGATATATGTAGTTTTCTCATTGAATTGAGTGGTGTAATAGTGTGATGAAAATGCAAGTAAATACAAAACTAGGTGTACTTGGAATGACTAGGGACTGGTGTAAAAGTTTGAATAACCTTGAAATATTATTGGATGGTTGTATGTAGAGAATAGATAAAAGTGCTAGAGTGGTCTTGCTTATATTATTGTTTCTCTCTTGTAAATCAGTGCCAACCCTTCTAAATAGACTTTTAAAGGCCTTTTATAATGTATTTAATGATTATGGATTAAATTAATTCATGTTAGGTTGACATGAATTAGGATAAGGATTCAGAATAATATGACTGTTAGAAGCCAAAATGCACTTGGACAATAGCACCAAAAATAGGACACCCTAAGTTTTAGCACTATAGTCCAAGTTTGGGCACTATTTTCAATGGTTGACAGGACTTGGGGGGATGGATTAAGCATGGAAAGAGTATTTTAGGTCTATAAAGGTTTAGTCTGGGAGGCTATGGATGATTGGGAATAAATGAAAACATGCCTACGAGGGTCATGAGAGCAAGTAAGATGGACCTATGGATTGGGTGTCATTATCCACACTCAAGTTACCAAATTTTACATTTTATATGAATACATAATAGTACAAGCTCAACAAGTAAGTTGTTTTAGCTATTTAGGACTTAGTGCATGTAAATCCTAGGTTGTTAAAGGGCTAAGTATAGTAATAACTTTGAATGAAAACATGAAATAATTGATTTGAAAAACCTTTATAAACATAGAAAAGATGTAAAGAAAGTGTACTTATCTAGAGTAAAATAGGTATTTCAGTGACTTAGGAGTCTAAAACAAGCTTGATAATTAGTCAAACATATTTTGTTCCATGACTATAATTGAAATCATACTTTGAAAAGTAGTGCCCTTATGAGGCTAGTAGTATTATGTGGCACTAGTGTCCAATATTGGCATTAGTGTCCTTTCTGGAGGAGCTATCTTAAACTTTTAGGAAAGCTATAGGAGAGTTTGAAGGACCTGTAGGTGATTTTATGACTTTTGGAAGTTTGTTTGTGTCATTATTTCACTTGAATATCTTCTGAAACCCTAATGAATACCTACACACATGAAATAAAAATCAAATCAAATGCAAAAGAAAGGTAAAATTTGTGTTCTAGGATATTGTGATCATGTGGAGTAGAACCCTTATTATCTTGGCCACTACCTACATTAACCCCAATGCTATGGGTTTTAGATCACATATATTTCTCTCTTAAGGAATGTGTATGATATGAAAAAGTGACTTTCATTTAGTACCTTCTTTGATCAAGCATGCAAGTCTAGATGTGATAGCTAAGTAATATGTAGGGTATTGAGTTGTGTTATTGACTTATTTTATGTAATTATGTGTCAAGATAGTAAGTGATAGATGTAAAATGCCTTGTGAGGCTCTTTATATATAAGTAAATGTTATTTGAATGTAATACATTATTCATTAGATGATAATATGAAATATAGGGATAAAAAACATAATAAAAGGTTCAAGGTAGGGTTAGGACCCAAAACTTGGGAGAAAATAATTGCTAGACATGAGTGCCATAATTGGATACTATAACCACATGGTGTTATTATCCAGATAAGGGTGTCAGTATCCTAAATCCTAAAAATGGTGTTAAGACTAGGTAGGATAGGTTAGGGGCCCCTATGACTAAGAGGAGATGACTTAGAACCACTAGGGGTGCAAAAAATAGGGAAAAGAAGACATAAGAAAGATTAAAAGACCTAAATTGACCACATGAACAAGGGCTATAATCATCATTAAAACCTTCATGTAAAAGAGAAACAAAATACATATTACTTTTGGTTGCTTGACAAAATTAGGGTGTGTACTTTTTCCCCCCTCTTATTTCTATTAGTGAAATCAAATGAAAGTATTAGAGTAAAATAAAAATAGGAATGCGTACCTATGCTTATTTGTATAGATGTGTTCTGAACCAAGCCCACTTCTTGGTCAAAGAAGTGGATAGGAGTTGGAGTGAAGTATGTGAAGAAGAAATCCATAATATGGGTGTCCTCTATACTAAATTTAAATAGTGAACTAAATCATGAGGAACAAAACCTTATTTTACCCCTACCCTATTATTTGGACTAAATCTGACTATATAAACTGAATATGTGGATAAATAAGGCTTGATTTCCCCCACTCTAATATGTATACTAAATATGAGTATGTAAAATAAAAATGGAGGTAAAAAATATTTCTCAACCTCCATAATTTAGGTCTAATGGAAGGATATGGATCAACTACTACATATGGTCATGTGACCCAAACTAGTGAAATCTTAGTGGCATTTTAGTGACATATTAGTGATGATCTAAGTGTAATCTAGAAATTTGGACATAGCTATCAAGGATGTGTTCCCTACATCATGCCCCCAAACCTAATATTTGAGTAATGTAATTGTGTATCTAAATATCTATATATTTGATTCAAACTATATATCTGAGTCAAACTATATATCTGAGTCAAACTATATATCTAAGTCAAACTATATATCTAAGTCAAACTATATCTCTAAGTAAACTTGTATTTTTAAAAAACTTATAAGTTTGAATATGTATATTTGAGTAAATTTTTATGTGTGAATATGTATATCTAAGTAAACCTATATGAATAGGTGATCCTTTTTGGAAAAAAGTGTGTCTAATTTTTTGACACAATTTCTTCCAAAAAAGATCACTTGTTAATCTATGGACTCTGGAAACATAAAATCTTTGATAAACCTATATGTTTGAATATGTATATATGAGTAAACTTGCATGTATGAATATGTATATTTTAGTAAACCTATGTGTCTAAATATGTGTATCTGAGTAAACCTATGTATGAATATCTATATCTGAATAAACTTATGTATCTTAGTAAACTTGTGTGTCTGAATATTTATATATTTGAACCAATCTACGTGTATATGCCCCCCATTTTTATGATAGAGTCAAGACTCTAGTAAGGGTGTCTAACCAAACATGGTAGCGACCGGTATGATGGTGATAGTTAGTTAGGGTGATGTTATTTTAGGTTTTAATATTTTATTTATTGTGATGGAGTCAATTGTTTAAATCAAAAATGGGATAGACCTTTGGTCTATATTGAATTTGTTAAGTGAATATAGGTTTTATTATTATTAGAGTTGAATGTGATCAGGATAATAATGGAACTAATATAGGGTGAGGTACATTGAGGTCAAGTCCCACACATAATAAATGCATCACAAACTAGA
Organism: Torreya grandis; assembly: GCA_037957365.1. Taxonomy (NCBI): domain Eukaryota; kingdom Viridiplantae; phylum Streptophyta; class Pinopsida; order Cupressales; family Taxaceae; genus Torreya; species Torreya grandis. Next base: position 1,364,138 of record JARHVA010002850.1, read on the forward strand.
GTTATAGTTCTTTAGATATCATGTTTGAAAGAAGTTGGTATTAGTTATGAAATCGACATACAAGGTCAACCCTAGTAAGGTGAAATTTTTATAAATGTGACTTAAATAGGTTAGTTGATTAGTTTTAAAACTCATTTGAACCATTTGAATTGATAGTGATTATTGGCTCTGAGCTAGATAGTATGTTGAGGAGATGAGGAGTGGCTTTGACCTAGTATGAGGAGGTGGAGGTGTTTATTTAGGTCAGGGAGGAGGTTACCCTAGTAAGGAGCTTGTTATTTTTTATATTTTTGACACATATAGTACATTTTTTATTATTTTCAATTAAAATATGGTAATGTAAGGTCATTTTTAGAAATGTGGTATTTCTATCATGATAATGGCACTAGTTTCTAGGATATGGCACTAGTGTCTAAGGTATGGCACTATTATCCAATGCTATTATCCCATATATAGCATTAGTGTCCATTAGGCCTAGCTTGTGGTGCTTTTTATTATTTAATGGTTTTGTATGACTATTATTATCTATTTATCTAATTTTCTATGATGTTAATGTTAGATTTGGTTGTATTTTATAGGTAGATATGTGTGTGAGAGAGTTATAAAGTGGATAGATGATGGAGATATTATGAATATTGCCCCTGATAGATGTGGAGGTGGTTATGGTAGATAGAGCTAGTTTAGGTCATGTGGCATCATTATATTTGATGCCCTATAATAAACATATGATGACAAATTTGTGTGAGAAGTGGGATGCAGATATTAGTACATGTTGGCTACCTACTGGGGAGATGATTGTCACCTTAGAGGATGTGTATAGTATTTTGATGTTATCAATTACTAGGTAGAGAGTAGTGTTATAGGAAGATACTAGTGACAAATCTATATAGCAGGTTATGAGTTACTTTTCCATGATGTATGTGGGGACTCATTAGATAGGGAGTCATAGTGATATATTATTATCATTGATTGTCATAGAAAATGTTTTGAAATTGTAAAACTTCTTAACAATTCATGTATTTCCATATATGGGAGTGGGGTATCTATATCATAAAGGATGCATAAGATAGTATAACATATAGAATATCTTGACATCATGTACTTATGGGTTCACACTATGTTATCCCACTTGTATTAGAATTTATACCACTTCACTCAGGAGATGTGTGCATGAGGTATTGGGTCTTTCATAATATTGCATTGTTGGGAATATGAACATATCACAATGAGTATACATGTATTACCTTGATGGGATGATTGGGCTCACCCTTAGATATTTTTAGAGAGGTACACTAGTATGACCTAGTGCCCAAGAAAAATATGATGTAGTGTTGGTCGGTGCTTGACAAGTTGGTGGTCAGAGACATTATCTATAGGCCCTGTAAGGGCTATGAATAATGGCATAAAGATGATGTTCATCTAAGATAGGTGAGAGTGATTTTTTGGTTGCATGATTGTTGGGTTAATGTATTCAAATGTTTAGTATGAGTGAGTGATGTGGAAGTTTGGTGTTACTTAAGATGTGCCACTAGTTTCATTGGTGTGGTTAAGGAGTTTTTAGGCTCCAGTGAGGCTAGGGAGTAGGCCCAAACCATCATCTATAGAGTTAGCTCTGATTTTATTGATAGAGTAGGATCTAGTGATTGATATACTAGATTTGGATGATGTAGGAGCTATTGATGCCAATGTAGCCTAGTAGAGGGAGAATATATGGGCACCTCTATTCTCAAGAGGTGGTATCATCATGAAATATGTGTTATATGTGGATCCCCTTAGGGATTTTGATAATAATATTTTATTATATATTTTTATATTTGACTTACTTTGTTACTTATTTACTTAGGTAGGTATCTAATGCATTGTGTTGGTACGCATATGTTTAAGTGATGATGAGTATTAGGAGACTACCATTATGTATGTACTCTAAGTACTAACATAACATATCCCTGATGATGCCTTAGATGATGGATTAGTGAAGAGGAACATGGATGTTACTAGTGTCCATACTCAGTTGTTTGATCAAGTAGCCATAGCTAGTGTGGCATATAAGCAAGTGACTATTGATAGGGATGAGGTATGTGCAGAGTTATAAAGATGGACTATGATCTCACTTGATGCTCTTCATATGGAAAGTATATGGATAGTGGATAACTATATATGCCTACAATGAGATCATATGAAGTTTTTGGTCATGTTAGGTGTGTTACATGAAAGAGAGTAGACATAGGCCTTGATTGAGATCTTAAAGGGATAGCGGGGCCTATAATTCTAGTATGGATGTATCAAAGTGAGAGTGAAGGGGATAGTTCTAGTGGCCACATATTAATTATTGAGTGATTTTAAAAAAAATTATTGAGACTATGTTATGAGTTATAAATATATATGGGATGCTTTTTGTTATATCGGCATTGTGTATATTGGTATCTTGATTTATTACATTGTGCAATTTTACATGTCTTTGATTGTTTTCATTATTTAAAATGGTGATATGAGAGTATGGTATGTGCATAATTAATTGTAATGAATTTTTAATCTATTTATAAATGTTTAAGTAGACATGTATAGTGGACTATGAATATTATTTTTTAGTATGGGTGTTATAGAGTCTTGTAGGATATCTATGTATGGATAATGTAACTATGGTATGCACTATCTAAACCTAGATGGAATGGTAAATAAATGACCATACTGCTCATATTATGTCAGTGTAGAAGTAAACTCTAAAATTTATACTTCATGTGGTACACTATTAGTATCTAGGTATGTATCTATAACAAATAGCTTGATTGGTTGTCATACTAAAATTGTGATCTAAGGTCTATGATATATGGTAAATATGTCAATCATTGTGTGAACTAAGACTATGCTCTGATCTTTATGATTATTTCCAAATATCTTAAATAGTGTACAAATTGAGAGTATGCTATAATCTTTGTGATTATTTCCAAGTATCTTAATTAGTGGGAAAATGGAGACTATGCTCTGATATCTATGATTGTTTCTAAATATTTTAATCACTGGGCAAACTGAGACTATGCTCTGGTCTCTTTGATTATTTCCAAATATCTTAATCAGTGTGAAAATAAAGACTATGCTCTAATATTTGTAATTGTTTCTAAATATCTTAATTATTGGGTGAACTAAAGTCATGATCTAATATTTGTGAACTAGTGACCATCTCTATTGAATTTATGGTGCATGAGATCTCTCATAAACACATGGCTCATACAATGAGTAAAAAATGGCTCCTTCAAGGGAACATCTTGGGATAACTATATCATTTATGAGTGTGATCTAATATATTATGTAGATTGATATTTTGATGTCCCCTATGTGAATATTATAATGCCTCTATCAACCTACTATTCAATACAATCTCAGAGTGCATAATAATTATTCTATGAATGTCCCTTTATCTTATGAAAATTATAATATGGCTTATTTTATATCATGTGCAAATAGTGTGTTGGATGGTGATGAGTAGAAGGAAGTGTGATCATCTCCTTCTCTAATAATGTAATAAATATATCATGAGGCCTATCTCTATCTAAAAATTGTATCAACCTTCTACTTGTGTCTTGTGCTCTGATCATTGTAGGAGGTGCTCTATGAAGTGGATCTTTTCTCTTGCTAGATATATTTATTCATTGTTTCTATTCCACTTATTTATTAATCATAAGTGGAGTAAGTTCTTGTACCATGTTAGATGACTGTGGCTCTAATAAACCTACATCTAAATTTTCCTTTGAAAATGTAGTAACTAGTCACAACTCTATCTTTAATGTTATAATTGTGTTACATAAATGCCAAAAATATCTATATGTTTTATATAATAATTTCTCCTTAAGAGAAAAAATGAGGCCCCTATAAAATATGTATTGTAACTATAAACCTATTGCTTGGTAAATAAACAGATGCATACATGACTTGAATCTTAGAATGTACTCAGTTATTGGTTCTATGTCACCCTAGTGTAATGATGGAAGCATCTCATAATTGACTTATGGTCCCTTATTATGTATGTAGGGCCTAAGAAAGAATGCTTCTAACTTAGCATATGTATGTAGTGACCCACTAGGGAGTGCATAATTAAACCAATTTAGTGCCTCACCTTCTAAGGACTTAAGAAATAATTGTAGTAGAGTCAACTTGTTGGTGGCATGTGCCATGGATTTCCCATAATCCTAAAGGTGTAAGTATGAGTCTCCATGCCCATAAAATTTTGGTAAATTTGGTATCTAAAAGTTGGGTGGCAACTTTTTAGTGAATATTCTATGCAGAATATGATTGCCATGGATGGCGTTGGAATCAACCCAAGAGTGGTATGCTTTAATCTCCAATGTGAGATGTTATACTTGTTGTTTTAAGGCACCCATAGCATGCATCAATGATATTACCTCCTATGAAGGTATATTATTATCATCAAGGAGTTCATTTAACTCTTGAATTTTGTCATTTATCTTAGCCATTGGTATACTACATTAGGAATAATTTTTAAGGGAGGATTGGTTTGCTCTTTGTAACATTTGGAGGGGTGATATCTTGGACTTGGTTAGAGGGAAATGGACTATCACCCTCATGTAGGTTAGGCTGAGAAATGGGCTCTACTGTAGTAAGGGGAGTTGAGGTAGATTCATTGGTATCTCTTATTTTGTTAATTTATAAATTATCATATGCTAATGCACAAGAAGGTACTTTATTATCATGTGAATATAAGTTATGTAAGCTATAAACATGAGAAAAATGTATGTGTGTTTTTTAGAATTTGACCTAGCATTAGTTTGGACCTGAGAAATAGGTGAATATGGATATAACTAGAAGGTTTAGACTCAATGTCTTCTTCGCCATAATCATAGTAATCATCATTATTCCAATGTTCATAAAAATTAGATTTTAATTCACTTGTAGAAGTAAGAGTATAAAAACTATCATTCGCATGCTCACTAAGAGTGAGAGAGAGAGAGAGTAGGATAAGATTTTAAATTTTTAATAATATGAAATATATCATCATGCATGGGTGTAAAGTAATGCATTTATTCAATAGTTATTTGTGGAGTGCATGAATGATTATTACTTTCAATCTTGGAGTCAAGGGTAGAAGAAGTAAAAATCATATTTTCATTTGGAATATTATGACATGCAGGAGAAGAGTTAGAGACATTTGAATTATCAATATTTTGTACAGAATCATTGCATTGAGATTGGAATGGAAAAGAAGGTGATAAAAAAAAAATCTACTTTAGTTTTTGCATTGGTAAAAGATGTAATATTATTTGTACATGATTTTTCAAATTTGGCTGAGAAGGGTAAAGAAGATGCATTGCTCTTTTATATGTTACTTGAATCATGAAAATTTCAATTTCTTGTATTGTAATTATATTGACTTAATATTAATAAGGAGGTATCAAAATAATTTCAAAGTTAGGATCACATTAGAATAAATCACTACCAACAAAAGGTTCTTTTGGCATTATATTGTTAGTTTGATTTTTAGGTGTAAGAGAAGAGGGAGAGGAAAGAGAATAAGATGCATCTACTATATCTTCATAAAAACCTTAATTTTCATACTCATATTAATCCTTGTATCCATCATTACAATAATATTCATCATCATCATTATAAATCAAATCATTATCATGTGATAATGTGCAATCTTGAAAATTTGTCCATTCATTATTATAATTATTAGAAAAATATAGAAACTCCTTAACTAGGTGAGGGGTAAGAAGCTTCTTGGATGTAATTTTAAACTTATCAAAGAAGATAATGTAAATAATGAATTAAAAAAACACAATAATTAAAATCTAATATAGCATATGTATATGTGTAACTATGGAATATATTCAACACAGTGTGTAGAATAAATTAGGATTATACTTTAAACTTTGATTGCTAATATTTGGGTGTATAGGGAACTAGTATGTGGACCTAGGGTTTGATGAGGGTTATTTAGAAAAAAAATTAAATTATGTTAAATTAATGAAACCCTAATATAGGATTGATTTGAATAAGCTAGGTTTTGCCAAAAATTAAGAAAAAATAGAAGTTTGTAACCCTAATTTAGTCCACAAAAGTTGAAGGTAAACCCTAGGCTAAACTAGGGTTGTAAGTAATATTCAAAGTAATTTGAGTTTACCAAATGTTTTAACTATTTATGAATTAGTGCATGTAAATAATAGATTATTAAATGGTTGAGTATAGTAATAACTTGGAATGAAAGTAGGAAATAATTGATTTGATAAACCTTTTCCAAAATAGTAAAGATGTAAAGAAAGTGTACTTATATGGAGTAAAATAGGTACTTATGTGACTCAAGAGGTTGAAACAGGATTGAGAATCAATCATACATCTTTTATTCAATGACCATAGTTGAAATTAGACTTTGAATAGTAGCAACCTTATGAAGACATTAGTGTCATGTGGTTATAGTGTCTTTCTTGGAGGAATTATCTGAAACTTTCAAAAAAGCTATGTGAGAGTTTGAGGGACCTGTAGGTGATTATGTAACTTCTAGAAGTTTTCCTGTGTCATTGTTTTGCCTAAATATCTTTTAAAACCCTAATTAATACTTGTATACATGAAATAATAACTAGATTAAATGTAAAAGATAGGGAAAAAATGGGTTGTGGGATATTACAATTATGCAGATCAGAACCCCTATTGTCTTAGTTGTTCCCTACATTAACCCCAATGTTAGGGGTCTTAGATCACATGTAGTTCTCCCTTATGGAACATGTATAATCAGCATGCAGGATATGCTAGAATGAATTTTACTTAGGCACTTTTTTATCAAGCATACAAGTGTAGATGTGATAGCTAAGTAATATGTAGTGTATTGAGCTATATTATTGACTGATTGTATGTAATTATTGCCAAGATAGGAAGTGCTAGATGTAAAATGCCTTTTGAGGCTCTTTATATAGAAAGAAATTTGATTTGAATGTAATACATTGTTTATTGGCTAACAAGATGCAAAAGAGGGATAAAAACATAAGAGAAGGCTCAAGTTAGAGTTAGGACCCAAAACATGGGATAAAATGACCGTTGGATACTAGTGTCATAATTGGACACTAGCACCATATGGTACTATTATCTAGATAAGGGAACTAGTGTCATGAGCATAAAAATAGATTTAAGACTAGGAAGGATAGGCTAGGGGCCCCTGTGATTAGGAAGAGATGACTTAGGATCACTGGGGGTGAAAATAGGTAAAATAAGACAAAAAATATCAAAAGACCCAAAATGACCATGCCAAAAAAGGATATATTCATCACTAAAACTTTCATGTGAAAGAGAAACAAAAGACATAGTACTAGTGGTTGCTTAACCAAATTAAGGTGTATACACAAATAAACACACACATAAGAGCACTCAAAATCAAGTCAAGAAGTAATGGTCCAACGAGACTGTAAACAAGGGGCATATTAGGGGAGGCATGATTGGGAAGCATGTTCTCCACACTTTGTATAGTTCTTAGATTTAGTGAGGGCATGATTTCGAAGCATGTTCTCCACACTCATTCATTATTGGGTACTTATATTAGTTTTTAGATTCAATGATGGCATGTCATATTGGCATGGCTTCCATAAATTCATAATTCTTAGATTTAATAGGGGTATGCTTTGGAAGCATATTATCCACACTCATTCAGTATATGGTACTTATATTAGTTCACAAATTTAGTAGAGGCATGCTTTTTAAGCATGTTCTCCACACCTATTCAGTATTTAGCATCTCCAATTTATAGTGGGGGCATGTTTTGGAAACATCTCCACATTAGTACTTATATCAGTTTTCAATTTTTTCTATATATGATGGGGGCATGTTTTATAAGCATGTTATCCACACTTACACAGTTTTTGAATTAGCCAAAGCACATAGTCATATGATTCATATACACATTTGTGGCAAAATTTTATACATTGTTACCATTACATGGTTTCAACATGATACATATCTAAGGTGCATATGTTATGCAATATGTGCTTAATATTGCAAAAACTAAATCAATTTTATATTTTAAAACCATTGCATGTATTGATACCCCACAAACTTTTATGAACTATATTGAGCCAATCTACTATAGTAATTGGGTCACCCTTTGGTATGGTTGAGAAGATGACATATAGGGTAAACCCACTTGAAAAAAATACAACATTGAATACATATAAGGGAAAAACAAAATTAGTTGATGAGCATGTAAATTCTTGTTATTCCATACATCCCTCTTGGTTAAAAGCACTAAGTTAACCTTATAAGGTCCAAATGCAAGTAAACATGTGAATAATGTAGAGTCTTCTCAAAAGGATTTACCCCAAATACTATAGATCACAATAGAACAACATAATCTAAATGCCATGTTATTTATGTTACTTGAGCATATAATGATTTATTTACATTCTACTACACATGAAAAACATGAGGAGGAACATGGTATGTACCTTTTTAACCTATACAATCATGATGCAAATAATGTAAAAGATCCAACTTAAGGTTGCAAGGCATTGAATAAGGGAGATACCTTTTATCATCCATTGGATAAGATCATAGTTTAGTCTCTTTAAAAATTCTAAAAATACCAAAAAAATAAAAAAACATCCAAAACTCCAAAAATAATTTTGGTACTTACATATTCTATTAGATCCTTGGCATTTGTGTGTTACTTCTGTATTGATGGACAACATACTCAGTTACTCCTACATACACATATGTGTCACACTTATATATTATAGTCAAATAGGCATACATAGATAAATGATACACTCCTATTTTAGATGTTTGGATTTCCCTCTACTCATATCATATGCACATTAGGGGCATCCACTTATTCAATCTTGATACACATATATTATATGATTCGATGATCATTCTACACTCTCATGTTTGAACTTACATATGTACTTACACATGCCTATTATCCATAATTATATCTTACATAAGATACTTCATATGATATACACTTCACATACTTTTATAACACATTATATCCATGGGCCACTATGACATGTCTATGTTGGTTGCATATGCTTTACTTTATGCACTTCCTTGAGTGTCTTGTATTGCTTATTCAAGCATTTGAATATGCTACTTTGCTTATAGCCCTTGTGCCTCTATATGTTTTATTTGAAATTTAAATCATGTTATTTCTTGTTGTATGGACATTTAAACATTTCATCTTTGATTTAATGGAATTCTACTAAGTCATGTCTCTTCAATTATACAGCATTTAAACATGCCCTTTATTTTTGGTCTATTTGAACCATTGCTTGTTGACTTGCTTTTGAGTGCTCTTGTGTGTGTGCTTGTCTTCTTATTGAGCTTGTACTATTACTATCTATACATTAACATGATAGTTAGCATGAATATTATTCTTATATGTGACCACATTGTTTCTATTTACTTCAATGATGCATTTACCTAGACATTTTCATTTTATATGCTACATGGTTACATTCATAGATTATATGGTTGTCTTATTTTTGAGCTGAGGTAACTCCCAGCTCCTATTTTTTCCTCAACTAAAAGTGGGGTATATTAGTAGGGGAATTCTTGGGAATCATATTATCGACACTTGGTATAGTTCTCATATTTAGTCGGGGTATGCTATGGAAGCATGTTCTCTTCACTAATTTATTATTTGGTATTTAAATCAGTTTGTAAATTCAGTGGGGCCATGCCATATGGGCATGGCTTCCACACATTCATAATTTTTATATTCAATTGAATCACATTTGGGAAGCATCTTCTCTACTTTTATTCATTATATGGTACTTATATTAGTTCACAAACTCAATGAGGGCATGTTTTAGAAGCATGTTCTCCATACCTATTAAGTATTCAACATCTCTAGTTTATAGTGGGTGCATGTTTTAGAAACATGTCCTCCACATTGGTACTTATATATATTTCATATTTCTCTATATATAGTGGAGGCATGCTTTGTAATCATGTCTTTCACACTTACAAAGTTATCCAAATTGTCCAAATCACACATTTATATGATTTAGATTCATAGTTGTGTTAGAATTATATACATTGGTACCATTTTTATATATAGTTTTAGAATGAGATATATATATATAAAGTACATATTCTATGTAACATATGCCTAATATTACAAAATCAAAATCAATTTTAGTTTCTAAAACCATTACACATACTAATACCTCACAAAATTTTATGGAACATATTAAGCCAATATATTATAGTAGCTGGTTTGCCCTTTGGTATGGTTGAGGTGATAAAATCACTCAATCTTTCTAAGATTTTAGGTTGGACTTGATCATCTAGCCTCACCAAGTTATAAGTGTCACTGGGTTTCATGGTTGAGCTAATCTCAATTTTTAGGTGGCAACTCACTTTTGTTCCAAATTTGGAGCTCTCTCTCTCTCTCTCTCTCTCTCTCTCTCTCTCTCTCTCTCTCTCTCTCTCTCTCTCTCTCTCTCTCTTCTTTCTCTCTCTCTCTCTCTCTCTCTCTCTCTCTCTCTCTCTCTCTCTCTCTCTCTCTCTCTCTCTCTCTCTCTCTCTCTCTCCTTGGATATATGAAATTTAAATATTTATCTTTATTTATCTTAATCTTGATCTCAGAGCCTTACAAAGTTACACATTTTATAAAATAACTTTTCAATAGGTAAGGTGGTCACATCAACACATAAGTGTACTCTTTATCTTTCAATTTCAATCTATTTCAAGTACTTTTAACCCAAATTATATGTATTGATTTTACACTATAACATGCTCTTGGTTTTAATTTATTCTCCATCAAAATAACTCAAATTTAATTCAAGAAAAGATAAGGTGTGAATATACACCTAGGTACTTATTCATTTCCTTTAAACTATTGATTTAATTACTAGATTAAAGGGGGAAATGTAGATTATGTTTTGTGATTATGTAACACTCAGTCTTTTACACTTGGAAAACTCATAGCTTGATTGTTCCTCTTAGTTATACACTTTTTTTTACTTCCACAAGCCTTAAATATACTCTATCTTGTCCTCCTTGGCCTATCACTTAGTCTGATCAATCTTATATTTATGACACTAACATTCTATCTTACCCAAAATGCTTAAAATGTACTTCTCTTACACCTCTATAAGTTTTGATCATGTACCTCTTTTACTACTCCCTAGACACTAACATCTGAGATAGATAGTAGCATTGACATTATTGTCCTACCCTAATGTAAGTGTCCATTTCCCTAAATACATGTAATTTACAAATGAAATGTATCCTAATGGTCAGCCTAAGTGATTTAATGTGATTTATTACTCTAAATAGATTGATATAAATACAAGATCAAACTTCATTCATTTCTCACCTAGAAATCAGACCAAAAAGCATTCAAAGAGAATTCAATTGAGCAAAGCTTCCCTATTTATTCCTATTTCTAAACCAATATAAAGTACTAAATGAGTAACCTAAGAGTCTAATTTTCTAATTTACAAACTAGGTCACTATTGTACATGCTTTACACACATTACATGATTCACACATAAGCCAACACATAGGGGATAATTATATGAGTCTAGGGCCCTCTTATAGAGTATTTGCTATGTAGGTAATGCCCTTTAATAGTGGGTTTATTGAGGTCATCTCGACACCATGTGCCCACTAACCCATATTTCCCCAAGGTCACATTGAATATAGAAAGGTAGGTTTTTGTCATTTCATAAGGACCAACTACTTATGATCTAGATTTGAATGCACCAGAGCAAAGGTGAAGCCAAACCTAGAATATTTTAGGTCATTACATCTTGTTTCACCAAAGATTATATACAAAAAATAGTTATCAAACTTAGATATTAGTGTCAATGTAACCATCTAGGGCTGACACAACTATCTAGATAGATCCAAAATTTAATAATTATTTTAAAACTATCTTCCCGCCTACTTTTAACATGTTCCAGATCTATAACTACATTAGCTTCAAAACAAGCTACGTAATTCTATTTTTAATCATTTCTATATCTAGCCTATTTGTACTTTCCATATTTAGACTATATCAGCATAATAAATTTAGTATATGCTTATATTTGAGTTTATCATTTAATTGACCTACTATATATCTAATTATCACCCATGTGTTATTTCATTTTTATATTCTTAACCCTGAGCTTAAAATGAAAACACACAACATATTTCATTTTAGGTTTAAGCATATAGTGTGGTTAAGGTATGAGTGTTTAATGATTTTGTTTTATTGTTTTATTATTATCCTTTTGGTAACATTATAAGGGGAAAAAAGAGGGTAAAACCACCCCAAAATCAAACAAACTAAAAAAATAATTTTTGAAACTTTAATAGTATAGTGTTCATCATGGGAAATCCCATGAATTAGAAAGGTAATGAAATTAGGTTAATTAATAGTCTTGAAATGAATTAGGGTTATTTTATTTTTTTTGTTGAAATGATATCAAGATTTGAATTTTCCAAATTGAGAGTTTAAGGGTTTTATGTCCCTGTCATGTTGAATACAAATCTTTAGACTGTAAGTTAATGCCAAAAGGATGTAATGATACATTTATTAATGTGGAACTCGCAAAATTATTATGGAATGCATAATGCATTCATGAGTCCATAGGATCTCTACTAAAAACCATTACCATAGAAAACATTTAGACAATTATGCACACACAAGAATTATGCACAAGTCTCTTCATTATTACCTCAAGTGAACAATACAATATAGATAATTTTTTTCTTCCACAGACTAAGATAATCATAGGAGGTTCCTAATAAATAGGAATAATATTTTGTTTCACACAACAAATAATTTTTTGTTTGAAACTAATATTAGTTGTTATGAAATATTTGCACACACAAAATAGGTGTGCAAATATTTGACACATACCAACTAATTAACCAACTCAATATAATTATTAACTCATGAGTGAGTTTGAATTATCACTCACTCTAACACCCTCCCTTAAGTGCAAAATAGGGATTAAAAAAAGAGAAAGTAAAGAGACTTATGGGTCCCAACAACTAGGCCTGATCAGGTACCTATGTACAAAATCATAGTGAAATACAAAGTGTCCCTATGATAACCAATCCATCTTACTAGACTACATAGATGATGAATCACTATAACCACTAAGTCAAATAGGAACTAGTACTCCATATGAGGCTAAATATATATAAAAACATTGGTAACAAGAGTCACCAAGGATGAAATGTATCACCACAAGATACCCAAAAACTAGTAAAAATAGTTAAAGTTAAGGGAGCCAAAAACATATGTCGTAAGGTGTCCCAAGAAAGAAAATGTCTCAATACTCAAAAATAATGTAAAAGAGGTACACTAGATAGAATGAAGACCATCAAATACAAATTTACTCAATAGACTCAAAAGTCTCAATAGAACTCCAATTTCCATGAGGGTCTGGATCCACTGCTCGATCACAAAAAACAACTGACACTATGATTCATGAGAATAGATCTTATGAAAAAAGACTATCAAAGGTGTTGATAGTGCAAAATGGTTCACCAACTAAATTTGATCTACTTCTAGAATATGCAATGTACCAAGGGTTAGCAAGGAATATGACAACTGAAGAAGCAAGATCTGGACCATACGCCCTCCATATTGTTGACTAGGTAGAGTGACATAAAAAGTTTGTATGAGTGGACTAAATCCACTACTCAAACACTAACACACTAAAACTATATTCACCAGAATAGCTATTCTTTAGAAATATATCAAGCTCCATAATAAATCTAAAGGAGATTTTCAACTATTAAAAAAAATTCAAAGATACAGAACAAATATCTCTCAAGAAAATGGCCCTAGTGGTGATGGGATAGTCAAAAACTAAAGAGTAAGTACTCAATATGGAGTATACAAACATGAATAAAAATACTCCATGACTCTTAGTGTGACCACAAACAAAGATCCCATACAAAAAACACTAGATGACACATAAAACCTAAAATGTGATCAATTTGTAGAAGATGCCATCAAGAAAAAGATAGTTACTCCTAAAATAAGGGAGCAATGTGTGACACAAAACCATACTCAACAATGTAGGTTAAAATCTACCAAAAATGCATCTTTGAGTACAAAATTGGCACAAAAAAAATAATGCACAACAAAAAATGGGACATCAAACTCTATCAATAATGTGCCCAGGAGTGCAAAGTGTAATGATAAGGACAACAATGTGGGCTCAACAAATATAATGCACACTAAAGGGGATATTGGACTCTATCAAAAAAATGTCCTATATACAAATTGCACAAAAACAAATGAAGTGTTTTTGTGAGGGGGTGTCACCACCTATGATACTAGACCTCACCTTCCATCTTCAACAAATGAGAGTGATAGAGGAAATTTGAATGACAAATAATGAACTTTTTTATAAAAAAAGTGCCAAGGGCACTCAAAAATTCCACAAAAAATAATCTATCACTACAAAAAAATGAATTCTCCCTCTTAAATAAAGTCACCACTTTGAAATAAAAGTCTTCCACCAAAAAACTTCTATGAGGATAACAACCCCCACAAAAAAAATTAATCTCTACCACCATAAAATAATGTCTCCCTTTTCTACCATACCACAAACTATTCAAAATTATCTCCTTTATGTTTTTAAGAGGTAAATTTTGAACCAAAAAAGTTTGCAGAATGGTTTGAACCTTGATCCTTCAACTCAAAGTTTTTAATTAAGTATTAACAACCAATCAGCCTACTTAAACCTTATGCATGTGAATACCAAAAATGATATTAATCTTTAAACTTTGAATTTTTGAATAATAAAAAAATATTAAACTCACACTATTGAGCATTCAAGAGGGAAAGTAAGGTCGATGAAGGAAGTGGTTGTTGATGTGGATGACCAGGAGAACCGTAAGGAGTGGCAATAGCATGGGCCTCCAAACATCAACCAATATCAATATGAAGCCAATATCTTAGTATGAATATCACCCCTTACATTAATAATCAAACACTCCCATGTTATTCTAATCCCAAAAAATGTATGCTCACATCTTGATTGGAGAGGATGTGGAAAAGAGACTGTCGGTTATGTTATGGACGTCCATTTGGAATAGAAGGAATCTCTAGTAGTTTTAACCAAGATATTTTACTAAAAAAATTAATACCAACTCATTCAACATTCCTCCACCATTGGATGACCCGTTATCAGTATGGACTCAATATATTTCTTATGGCTTCCTTAGGATAACTTGATCTACAAACATGTCAGAGTGATAAAATTTGAGGGGGGCAAGTTATTTTTATTGGTGAGATGTTGATGCTTAGAATGAAAATACGTATGCAAATAATACATATTCTATAGAGATATTTGGGTTATATTATTATATGAAGACAAAAATAGAGTCTAGCATTAAAAACTCAAGCAAAAACTTGAATGGTTGTGACTCAAGTGATAGAACTAGTTAGTAACAAATAATTCCAAAAAAATGTTATGCATAAAATAATGGGTCATGGTTAAACCAGGGATAAGAAATTATCAAATGATTATTTATATGGAAGATGGATATGGCATCAAAAGGAACCAGGATATTCTTGGTTGCTTGAATATGGCCAATTTAAAATTAAAGAGCCAAGTTGACCTTGACTAGGCTATTCCAGTTCAAAACCAATGATGTGATGTGTGATCACATTCAAGGCTAGAATAATGATTATGCAAAGAATTTATCACACTAATAAATTTGTTTAAACCAGTCAAACTACTTGGAGGAATGAACTTGAGCTCTTCTTATATGTTGTTCAATAGGGCCCAAAGCATTGGGCAATTGTGATAAATGGTAGGTTTCAAACAATTTAAGTCAGTTGTAACACAATACAAACTGAGAACTAAGGCATAATTCTTATACAAGTGTATATCCTGCATGATTTTTTTTTTTTGAAAATATTAAGTCAAATCAAATCAATTGAATAATCCATACTAAGAAATGGTTTTAGGAGGCAACTTTGATACCATGTCAGAATGCATAATACATTCATGAGACCACAAGATCTCTTCTACAAACCACTACCATAAAAAACATTTAGACAATTATGCACACACAAGAATTATGTACAAGTCTCTTCATTATTTACTCAAGTGAATAATATAATCCACATAATTTCTCTCTTCCGCAGATTGATAGAAGCATTTTAAGTGCCTACTAAAAAGGCATAATAGTTTGTTTTGCATAATAAATAATTTGTTATGTGAAACCAATATTATTTGTTATAGAATATTTGCATGCACAAAATAGGTGTGAAAATATTTGACACATATAAACTAATTAACTAACTCCTAATAAATCTTAACTCATGACTGAGTGTGAATGCTCATTCCAATAAGTTATAAGGGAGTTACCTGGTCATGTAAAACATGTGTAGGTTTTGGAAAAAATAAGAAGAAGGTAAAATGGAGAGTAGAATGACACACACGGTAGAAGGGAGACTCAAGATTGGTAGGAAGAAAAGATAGTCTTCCATTTTTCACATTTTGATATCACCCATTACCAAATTAGGTAGGTTAAACTTAACTTTGTCATTTTGTTTATTGTTTACAGACCTAGTTTTGAAAAATAAAAATGATTCTTGGATATGGGTTTAGTATATTATATCTAAATGAGTAAAATGGTAGAATGATATTGATAAAGGTATTAAGTTTATATCCTTGGGGATAAAATGAAGTTCCATCCTCAGGCCTATAGCATATTCTCAAGTTTGTGACTAATGAGAATTAAAAAATTTATTATCAAAAATTTTTTACTTCAACCCTAGGTTTCAGGTCTATAAACCTCAAGATGGGACTTGGTTCCATCCTCAGGCCTATAGAGCTAGGGATGAGCCATTATTTGGAATAAAATTAAGTACTTTAGTTTGGATGAGCCTAAAACATTAATACTTTCTCATTAAGTATTTATTATCGACAAAATAATTCTTAAAAAATCATAAAAGGGGAATATAATTCTATGTATGGTTTGATTTCAATAGTATTATAGTTTTGGGTAAGATCCATATTGGAAGGAAACTAGATAAGATAGATGTAGACTTATGTTTCCATTTGGAACTTGAATAACCTACCATCCTTTTGAAGTCTACATAAACCTGAGCTATATATGAACACTTTAAAATATTTGTTTTTGGTTCATTGATGGTCTAGGTTTTGTATTGTATGACATAGTAAATAAGGGTGATAGGATTATAAACATTATTTATCAAAAAATGAATAAAATTAGCTATATTTTTAGTTATAAAGACTTGTTTGAGCTATATGAGCTTAAGAAAGGTTAAAAATAAATTATAATGTATATATGTATATGATTAGGTAACCATAAATAATTATTTCTATGGGTGTGTGTATATTATACGTGGATTTGATTTGAATAGCATGAGTCTTGAGGAATGAAGTTTTTAGAGTTTATATTTATATATACCAGTAACTATATATATTTGTAAACTTCCATGTTGATATATATATATATATATATATATATATATATATATATATATATATATATACGTATATATATATATATATATGTATATATATATGTATATATATATATATATATATGTATATATATATGTATGTATATATATATGTATATATATACATATATATATATATATATAATGTATTTATATCTAAAAATACATATGAAGATGATAATACCCAGCTAAGTATGCAAATGTATAGATAACCATCACTGGGATGTTAAACATGGATCTATATTTGTATTTGTTTTGAGGAACTAGTATAGTTTTAGGTCAGAGGAAAAAAATTATAACCTATACATTGATTAATTAAAGATAAACCTGAGTATATATATATTTGATTGTCTAGTTTGGAAAACTTACTTTAATTGTATGCATAAATGAAAGTAAATGTATATGTATTTATATGTACAAATAAATATAGTTACATTTACTTACGTATTCATATGTATTAAAACCAAGTACAGGCTTGTCTCCTTTTAATCATTGAAGAGTTGTAGGTTATAAAAACAAGGAAATTTTTGAGTTTGATTTATTCAAGTGACTGTATATATGTGTGGGTGTGTGTGTGAGGATGGTCATTCATAGGTTGGTTATAAGATATTAAACAAGTGGTAATTTGAAGATATTTGGGAAGTAATTTTGTGTTCTTAAGCTAGCCTAAGTGTTTTGACCTTTTAGGATTTTGCTGTGCAAATCCTAAGTTTGATTAAAGCGTTGAGTTGTCTAAATCAATGAAATAAAATGTAATAAATAACCACTAATTTGTTACATAATTCCATTGCTTTGAATTTATAAAAATAATAATAAATATGTTCAAATTGAGACTTATCTAAAAAAACATGATGTGGAAGATCTGAATGCTAAAAATTGGGTTACAAATAGGTATGAGTGTCATCTACAGGATCCCTGAGTCAGATCTTCTCCTAAATAGTAGTGCCACACTTAGAAAATAGTGCCTGTAGATCTAGTGTCCTAAAAATGGAACTAGTGTCCTTTATGTAGGATCATTCCTAAATTTTGGGAGCTCCTACACCTGTATTTCTAGGTTATGTTCTTGCATGCATGAAATATGAAACTCTATATTTTGCCTGTAATAGCTTATTTATGATGCAAACCCTAATCTTCCTTTCAAGTATGGGATAATTTAAAAATATGTGTTTGTTAGTAGGATAGGCAAGACATCGTCAACACCCCATTGTGAAGAGAGTTACCTGCATACCAATACTCTGAGGATGGATCAATCCTGATGCAGTTCTCCCACCTAAGTGTTGGTGCAAGTGTAAATGAATACTAGAATGATAGTGGTCTTGAATGTTTTGAGTGTGCTTGAGATTGTAAATCTTGAAAATATGGGCTTAGGGCAGCTATAGATGGTAGTATATAGAAGTATGGTAGAATAGGGATTAATAAACTTGATTTTTCTCAACTTGTTTATTATTTGAATAGACATTTTGGATCTATTTTCTATCTAGTGGATATAGGTCTAAAAGTCATATATTTATAGTGTTTTGTAGCTTGTGTAGATAATAAAATGTGCTTAGGCTGATCTTAGGAGGGTTTAATGATTGAAAATATATCCATTTAGGAGATTTAGGTTAAGGGACAATAGTACCATGTTGGGGACACTAGTGTCATATGGCTCTAGTGTCTTTAATGTGGTGCTAATGTCTAGTTGGTAGGCTACTAGTCATGAAGGTATGAGACTATGTTTTAGCTTACTAGGGACATCTATGGTCTACACAAAGACTAGAAAAGTGTGATAGAAGGCTCTATGATACATCTAGGGATAAGCTCAAGATAGGTTGTCTCAAGTATCACTCTTAACATCCAATTACCACTTTTAGTGATTACATTTACCCCCATTTAATGCTAGAAATGTAGAAAAATGAAATAATTCATACAAAGGAAAAAGAAGCATTCCTAGACTTACCTAGGAAGTGAAGCTCATGTAGATAAGTTTGAGTATGTGAATATGGATCTCTATAAATGAATCATGATCAAAAGCATGACCTAAAATGAAACATTCCTAAATTAATCCTTACTTAAGAGATATCAAAATCAAAAACTATGCTTCATAAAGTATGTAAAATTGAGTAAAGAGATAAGAAAGAGAAAATTAATGAATACACTTCATTAGGTATAAGAACCAATGCATTAACCTGGTGACATGTATGTGTGTGTGTACATAGTGATCAAATAATTGAATAGCTTGGACTAAGCTAATAGCTTTCTCAATCCTCATATGTGGGTAGCTCAAGAAATTAGACCAATTTTGACTCCATCATTGCCCACCCCTACTTGATGGATCATGACCTATAAATAGATTGAATTGGACTAAAAGTGTGTCCAAAACTCTCATGTGGGTGGCTCAAGAACTCAATTAGGCTATGACTCCATCATTTCCCACCTATGTGTAGTAGATGCATCTAAAACTAAACTATGCAAAGTTTATAAATATCTAACTAGGTTTATCTAATTGTATATGTTGGCTATGTGGACACTCAGGTAAATTGGGCATCTCTGGGCCACTCAATAATGCCAACTATTATAGATTAAGTTAGTCATGAAATTGGTAATAACTTCAAATATGATGTCAAGTGTATACAACATAGATAATGACATATAGTTTGTCATTTCATATAATCAATGTGTGTAACTGAGTATATGGAAACTATGTGCCATGCACATATCCCTAATCTGATATTTGAGTATATTGATTCTAGACTGAGTTGTAATAATTATATCTAAGTATTTGAACTAAATTTGAGAATGATCATGCTATGCATGATGCCACCAATCTGAGTAACTAATATGAATCTGAGTTGAATTAGTATGAATTTGAATAAAAATTGAGCATAATTATCAAACCTATAAATATATATATGCAAACCTGTACTATACCTATTATATTATTCTATATAGTATGAATTGTACTAAAACTAGGGCTATTGGATAGTAGCACCATGTCTTGGATAGTATCACCATGTGGTGCTAGTGTCCCAATTTGGGTGCTAATATTTATATGTTTTAAAATCTATGTCGCTGAACTACTTTTTGAGTCTTTATTTTTTCCTATGTCTTACTTGTGTCTGATTTCCTAAAACTGAGCCTATGTACTAAAAAAAATGAATGCAATGTAGGAATCTAATCTATGTGACAAACCCCTATGAATTCCCCCTCTTTTTAGGGTAGTTGTTGAACCTATTCAAGAATTGTCCTCAAAATAAAATATCTCTATAAAATGTGTTATCCATAGCATGTATGATAATTGCGTGATAATCTAATATAATGTGAAAATATAACATAAAAATGTAAGAGAATGTGAGAATAAATATGTAATGTAAGATGTAAGTTATGTCTAGCATTATACAAGGGTGTTAATATAGATGTAATCAATGTATATAACAACAAATTTGAGTAGCTACCTAGGGGGATGGTGCATGATGTCCATCACAACACCTAAATAGGAAGGGTAGATGCATGAGGTCCCTCATAACATCAAAAAATGGTGTGTGTAAAAATTAAAGACAAGTGTCATGGCCATGATGCATACAAAAAAGCATACATACAAAACACATGAGGCATGTAACATAGGCCAAGGGGACATAATACAAGGTACATGAGTGCATGTCACTAAATCTAAAAAAATAAGATATACAAGGACATGTTCAAATGTCCACATACGCAAGCAAAAAACAACTTGGTTTAAAACCACATAGAAGAACATGTTCAAATGTCCACATACATAGTTAGGAAAACACACACAAGACACATGGACACATGTCTAAGGCATACATGAATAGAATTGGTGTAGATCCAAAGATCAATGGCATATTCAAATGCCCTCAAATAGAAGAATCATAGAGAATATAATCAAGTATAAACTAGGAAAGATAGAAATGAAACCATGTATGAATTTAGTACAAATATATGTAAATGTGAGAATGTACAAATTTTAAGTCCAAAATATTAATAGTTGACAAAAAATCTATGTATGAGTAACAATGATCAATATCAAGATATAAAAATGCTACAATTGGAATGTATAGAATGTAAGGATAGAACTTGATAATAGAATTTTTGTATAAGATGCCCTGAAGTGGGTGGATGTATCAAATGAATAAATTTAGATTAGTGTATATACCCATAGTGGGTATATGATATCAATTCTAGATCAGTGTATTAGACCTAAGTCCTATAAATAATCTGCAAGCACTCGACAAGAATAAGTGAAGCATGTATGTACGATAAAATTGACTATACTAATATAACTAGCATATGTAGTGTTTGTAAAATATAAAAAATACATACAATCTTTATATTTTGTGTTTTCTAAGTAATATTTGAATGTTTTTTCTATTTTGACATGTTATATTATTTTTGTATTTTTTAGATATAAACTATGTACAAACAAATGAAAATAAACTATGTAAAAGGAGAAAGAGAGAACAAAGTATGTACAAGAGGGTAGGAACCATACTTACCGACAAGTCTCAAGGGATAATCACTATCACTGAGACCTATGTTGAAAATAAGAATGGTAATCTCTCGTGAAGTGTGAATGCGATGTTGTAGTTAAATGTTATTGCAATAGGAATTTGAGTATTGTTCATCATCAAAATCATAATAACCTAGAATACTAGATGGAATTGCCTCATGTTATGAAGTTGACCTTTTTGAATTGTGTTTTGGCATATTGATTGTGATTTTTACCTTTGAAACTGTGATAATTATAGACATATGGTGTTGTGGAGGCTCTTTTTATAAGAAAACTATTTTGAGAATGTTTGTTTGTGTAACATGATTTTGACTTTAAAACTTAAGATCTTACTCTTTATATAACATTTCCTATCTAAATGTTTTGCCTTTATAAATTGTATCTGTGATTGATTTTCCTTAGGATATTCAATAAATCCCAAACCCTATTGACCAATGTTATCAACTGCTAGAATAGGAGAAGTGATGTCTTGGACCTACTTGCCCAAACCTTGACCATGATAATCAAATTGTTGTAAATATTTGTGATCAAAATCATACCATGTTTAACATTGAGCCTCATTTTGGAGAGGTATCTTTACATATTTTACTTTATTTACCTATGCTTGTTTTATTATTTCTTGATGTGATTGTGCTTTGTGAACCTTTTATTGTTCTGAGTTATGCTTTGGTAACTATTTTTGTATTTTTTATAATTTGACCCTTTTTAAATTGGTATAAATGTCATTATATGTTATGTGGATAATGTGTCACTGTGAGAGTCATATATATCTATTATCTATTGTATTTTACTTTTCAATGCTAAACATGAATTAGTGTGGTGCCCATGCATTCTATGATATGTATAAAAATATCTAGATCTCTTCATTGGATATAGAGGAGGTAGGTTGATTAAATTAGATTTCATAATTTCCCTTAGTACCTCACTTAAACTCTTATTTTATCTTTGAATGAATTTTGAATCAGTAATTGTAGATTTACTTTGTTGTGATTTATCATCTAGATATTAAGATTGTTTACCACAAATTGACTAGGTGAAGATGCATATGTATGATTTACACTATTATGTCATATAGGCCTTTGTATTCTAAATTTATTTTATAATGTTGTAGTATTTTCATGTAATAGTTGATTCTAATTTTTTAAACCTATAATTATCTTGCTCATACTGATAATTTGATCATACATAGTCTCACAAGTGCAAACCCTAGTTGTTTATAATTGAACATGTAGGCACACACCCTATAGGGAAGATATGTGAATAGGCTGAGTATGGGGATTAGTGAAATTGGTATAAGATACTTCATCTCATGGAGGAATGATAGCATGGACTTGATTATAAGGAAAGTAATTATCACCCTCATGGAGATGAGGAAGAAAAAGATATTATTCCTCTAAATAAGATATGACATTGAAACTTGAAATATACTTGTTATTTATATACTAAATCCTCTATGTGTGTATTACTTTAATTGTTAATATAATTCCATAGAAGATAAATATAACATGCTATGAGATATGACATATGTTTTAATTGATATAAAGCATCATCTATACATGTGTTTGTCTTTTCTGAATTAAAGGGAAGAAACATGCAAATGAAAGTATTAAAATTTGCAACAAGAAGAGATTAATTAACTATGTCATTATAATCATGATTATATGAAATAAAAATCAAAAAAAAATGGATCTAAAATTTGAGTTCTAGAAATGTGAACCCTAGGGTTATCTAGGGTTAGGGGGTTTTTTTGAATTAGGGTTACTTTGCAAAAATTTAAATTATATTTAAATAAATGAAACCCTAATGTGAGATTGATTTAATGATCTAATTTATGACAAAAAGATATAAAAATATAAGTTTATAATCCTATTTTAGTGCATAAAATTTTAGAGAAGGAAAACTAGGGTTTTTAACAATATTCAAAGTAAGTCAAGTTCACCAAATATTTTAACCTTTCAGGGTTTTGTTATGCAAATCCTAAGTTGATTAAAGGTCTAAGTTATCTAAATAATTTAAATAATATGCAATAAATATCCATTTATTTGTTACAAAATCTGACTTGTTTTGACTTTCTAAAAATAGTAAAAAATATGTTCAAACAGAGACTTATTTAGAAAACACATGATGTGGAAGATCTGAGTGCTAAAAATTGGGTTACAAACAAGTTTGAGTGTTATCTATAGGATCCATAAGTTAGATATTTTCTTGAATAGTAGTGCCACATTTGGATAGTAGCACCATGAGGCTCTACTATCTTGAAAATGGTGCTAGTGTCCTCTATGTAGGACTATTCCTAAATTTTGGGAGTACCTACACCTATTTTTTTGGGTTTTGTTATTATGCACATGAAATCAAAAACTTTGTATTGCACCTATAATAGTTTATTATGATACAGACCCTAATACTCCTTACAAGTATGGTATGAGCTAAAAATGTGTGTTCATTAGTAGGATAGGTTGGACGTCCTCAACATCTCATTGTAAAGAGTTTTGCATACATACCAATACTCTAAGGAGGGATCAAGCTCGATGTAATTCTCTCACATAAGTGATAGTATAAGTGAAAATGAATACTATAATGATAGTGGTCTTGAATGTCTTGAGAGTGCTTAAGATTAAAAATCTTGAAAATCTAGGCTAAGGGCAGTTATAGATGGTCGTATACAGAAGTAGGGCAAAATAAGGATTAATAACCTTGATTTTGCTCAACTTGTTTCTTGTTTGAATAGGACTTTTGAATCTAGTGGATATAGGTCTAAAAATCATATATGTATAGTGTTTCATAGCTTGTGTGGATAATAAAATGTGTTTAGGCCAATCTTAGGAGGTTTTAAAATTTGAAAATATATTTGTTCAAGAGAGTTAGGGTAAAGGACACTAGCGCAATATGCCTCTAGTGTCCTTAATGTGGTGTTAATGTCCATTTGGTAGGCTATTAGGCACGAAGGGCTAGGATATAAGAATGAATGTCTGAGACTATATTTTAGCTATGGATATCTATGGTTTACACAAAGGCTAAAAAAGTGTGATACAAGGCTCTAGGATATGTGTAAGGCTAAGCTAGAGATATGTTGTCTCAAGTATCACTCTTAGCATCCAAGTACCACTTTTAGGTGATCACACTAAGTTTTTTTAAATATATCATGTAGATTGGTCTTTTATATATAAATTATTATTGTAGACCTGGTAATTAAACATTTAAGAAGTTGTGTTTATATGATAGTTTATT
Organism: Torreya grandis; assembly: GCA_037957365.1. Classification (NCBI taxonomy): domain Eukaryota; kingdom Viridiplantae; phylum Streptophyta; class Pinopsida; order Cupressales; family Taxaceae; genus Torreya; species Torreya grandis. The sequence continues at coordinate 1,389,328 of JARHVA010002850.1, forward strand.
ATACTAAGGAAATGATATAATAAGTTCAAAATAGATCAGATATCTTTAAAGTATAAATTATACTTTATTATATAAGTTGTTTGATAATATTTGACTTATAATGTTAACTGTGTTTTATACCACCAGTGATGTGTTTATTTGAATTATGTTTGAAAGGAAATATAGAGAAATTTTTTGAAATGATTAGTGTTTTCAATTTTTTGTTATAAACCCCCATGTATGATTGGGTTGATTATAAATCATTAAGGAAACTATATTTGACTTTAATAAGTTGAAATAAAGGAATTTTTGAAGGATGATTGTTTACATCTTTCAGTGCATGATTGACAGTAATGATACATATTGTAATCTATATGTTTGTACCATAGTTTAGTTATGACAAATCATTGGCATGTTTTATTAGATAATTGATGATAGATAAATGAGGATGTCATCTTGAAACTCATATATCTACCTCTATATATCACCTAATTATATATGATTTAGTATTAGAGAGTTATGTGCGATTGAAATTGACTTGAATCCTTAGATCTAATTTCTATAATTAAAACTTTGGCCACAATGACATTATAATTTAGATATTATCAGTTCACTATAATTTCTAATTTATATGTGTATAAATATATCATATTAAATAGAGGATTGATTTCCATGGTCTATGTGATTTTTGTTTGTATTAGTGATCATATACACATGGGTTTTGGTTGATTTATTAATACATGCATTGTTTTTATATGTCCCTCTATAAAGCTAGGGCCACTCCTAGTAGGGAGGTATGTGGGAGATCATTGGTCTTTGGTTGGAGGTAAATCACTTAGATGATGTTGTCCCTCTATTTTATTATTTTAACCATGGTGGATCATACTCATGGCTACATTCATGGATCATTGAGTTGTTTGTGAGGCTCATTTGTATTGGTGTACATATTATATTATATATTTAAATTTATACTGAATGTAACATATAATACATTAATATTTGATGGATATTCAGCATAGTAGTAGTTCTGAGATTTATAATCAGTTCTAAATATTATGATAATAATGGTTGTATGTTTATTTAGAGTTAAAATATGGATTATACTAGTGTTTTATGTACTTTATTTCTTCTATTTTTCATTTTGTGAGATATATTCACATTGAAATATATTATAGATTATTTAGAAATTAAATGGATCATCTAATTAACCAGTGGGTTGATATAATTATGTACTTATTTTGGATGCATTTAGTAGTCAAGCAGTGATCTTACAGATAGTTAAAGAGTATTTAATGTGTATCATTTGTATTAAAAAATTAAGTAATTTGTTATGTAATCTAGTGAGGTTTTAACATTGTGGTATCAGAGCAAAGTTTTAACACTCAGACCTAATGAGTCCACTAATGTAAATCTATTATCCTAATTTTTAGAGGGGAGAATGACATGAGGTAAATTGATTAGTGTAAGAACTTCTAATGTGAACTTTCAAGCTAATCCTAATCAACTAGTAGTAGAACAAGCTACAAAACTTGATTAGATACTCGCTATCATGAATGAGGTTATAGACATGATAGTAGTTCTACAGTGAGAAGTTAATGGACCTAAGAAGATGAATAAGAGATTCTAAAATAAAAAATTAATGAAGAAGAAGTTCTCAGGATCAAGAGAATGAGGAAGGTCAGCAAGTAGCTAGAACTCAATTAGTTGCAGATCTTGCATGCGATATGAATAAAGTGAACTACCTAAGTTTGATGGTAAAATATTAGATGATGGAGCTGAAATTTGACTCATAAAAATGTAAATTATTTTGAGGTGAATAAGGTTGTGTGGAGAGTTGACCAACTAGCTAGTGAGGTAGTAACTTGGTGGGTTAATAATAAGCTTGAGATGAACCTTGTTTACACTTCCACCACTTGAGAGTAGTTTGTGACTCTTTTTAGAGCACAGTGGCTATCCTAGCTTTATTTGATTATAAATTAACATATTTTTTAAATCTAAATCAAGAATATTTTTTGGTGAATGAATACTAAGAGCAGTTCACAAAGTTCTTGAAGTATGTTTTGTAATATCAGGAAGATATATGTTTCTAGATAAATAAATTCATTATGGAATTAAAACCCCAAATTAAGTGTGAAATGGATGTGCATGGACCATCCACCATAGACCAAGTCTTTGAGAAATTAGTTAAGGAAAAAAGGTTAAAATCACTTATTGAGGTCAAATAAAAGTTTTTAAAAAAAATTGGAAGTTCCAAGACACCCTTCAATAAAAAGAATTAGAAACGAAATAGGAATTCTAAGAATAAGTTCAATAACCAAAATGCAAGATTTAGTAATGATTTAGGGAGTGGGAAACTAGGAGTCAGTTTTATAGAAAGATTCAAGGGTGATAATCATTATGTGAGTAAATTAACACTTGGGACATAATTTTATATGTGGAGGAGATCATTATGCCAAGGTTTGTCATCAATGGAAGATAGATGGAGGAAAAAAAATTCATCCACCTCTATAACTCAGTAGGAAACCCTTCGACAACGTATTCATATAGTAGTAGATAATCATCAAGAAAAAATTCAAGTTTCTCTTATCAAAGTATTAGGTACTTTGTTTGGACATCATATTTCTATTTTGATAGATACATAAGCTAATAAATATTTTATCCCTCCTAAAATATTAAATAAATTATCTAGGATAGTTGGTTTTATGGTAAATGTTTAGTTTGTTCAGTATGGGAATGAATCCAAGGTCAAGGTTGACAAATGGCTAGTGGAGGCTGAAATAAAGTTGTCAAAATTCACCATGATTTTTTATCTATATACAGCACAACTAGGGTCATATGATGTGATCCTAGGAGTGAATTGGCTCACTAAACACAAAGCCAAAGTTGATTACTTTCATAAGAATGTTGAGTGTTTAGATGATTTGATAAATCAAAACCAAAGTTAAGGAGATCAAAGAGAGTTGCAATTAAGGCATATTTTAGCCATTCAGTTGAAAAAGGGCTAATGAAAGAGATGTTAACCATTCCTAGTCAAAATGGATAAAATTAGTGAAGCTAACGAACCCTCTTTATAAGACTATCCTTTTATGTAAGAGCTTTGGGATGTTTTCCTAGAATAATTACTAGGTTTATCTCCCAAAAGAGAATTTGATTTCACCATTGATATCATTACAAGGTTAGATCCACAATCTAAGGCTCCCTAAAAAATGACAACAATTGAGTTAAATGTACAACTTCAAGGTATGTTGGCCAAAGGGTTGATTCGACCAAGTGTTTCACCATGGGGTGCACCTATAGTCTTCATCAAAAATAAGGATAGAACCCTTTATCTATGCATTGACTACTAAATTTTTAATAAGACAACAATCAAGAACATGTATCCATTACCTTGCATTGATGATCTTTTGGATCAAATGTGTGGTGTAATAATCTTTTTAAAAATTAATCTTTGTGTTGGGTACCATCAGTTGAGAGATCAAGAGGAAGAGCTTTCAAAAATATCTTTCAATACTTTTTATGGTCATTACGAGTTAATAATACTTCATTTTAGACTAAAAAATGCATCGATAATATTCATGAACCTCACGAATAGTGAGTTCAGGGATTACCATGATTAGTTTATGCTAGTATTTTTGGATCATATTATCATTTATTATAAAAGTGAATAAGATCATGTTGAGCACTTGTGCTTAGTTTTACAATGGTTTAAAAATCATAAACTCTATGGAAATTTATCCAAGTGTGTTTTATTTCAAAGAAGTGAAAGAGTTATCAAGACTCTTCAATCAATATCTCTCTTCTAACACACTATTATTGTAGCCATGAATGCTTCAGCATACACGCAAGGAATAAATAAATTGTGAATAAATATAATTTTTATTCAAAAAAGAATGTAGAATACTATGGAGAGATGTTGCTTAAGTATTTATGGAAAAACAAGACCCAAACCTAATTAGCCAATGTGGGATAAATGTTCACATAGGGAAAAACTAAAAAAATGATAAAAATTCTAGCTAGAACCTAACAAGTATAAAAAATAATATACTCTAACACCCTCCCTCAAATGAATCTAGAGGATAATAATAGAGGATACAATGTAAATCCACATGTCCTTATGGATGCCAATCCATCTTGTCAGAATACAAAGATGTTGAGTCATTGTAACCATCAAGTGAAAGTAGAAATAGTGTTGAATATGAGGATCACTGAATATGAACACTACACTTTAGAATAATAGATAGAATGATAAACTCAATAAAGAATTTTTGGATGCCAATCCATCTTGTCAGAGTACAAAGATGTTGAGTCATTGTAACCATCAAGTGAAAGTAGAAATAGTGTTGAATATGAGGATCACTGAATATGAACACTACACTTTAGAATAATAGATAGAATGATAAACTCAACAAAGAATTTCTTAAACACCCTTCAATAAGATGGTGAGAAGTGAGCATAAAAATTAGTGGGGCTATCAAAATAGTGTCACTAGTGGTGATACCATACTAGTATCACTATAAGAATCATCAAGAAGGCCATGAAATCAAGTAAAAAGTTCTCATATGGGTTCTAATAAATAAAGTGTCTGAATAAGATAATCATGTACAAAAGAGGAATATATAAAATACTCAAAAATTCCAATATATTTATCTCTCTCATAAAATAAAGAAAAGAAGAAAACCCATAGGAAAAACTCCCCCCCCCCCAAAAGAGAGAAAAGAAGAAGAGAGAGCAAGAAAACTCCCCAAATCTGATGTTGAGTTAGTATGCCCTCTAAGTACTCACAAGTCATGAGGTAACTCAATATGCATGAGTGGTCTGCATCCACTACTTGATCATAAAAAAAACTAACACTGGGATTCACCAGAATAGCTTCAATTAAGAATATTGTCAGTGGTGATGAAAGTATAAAAGAGTGTTGCATGTGCAAGGAATGCTCAACACCTAATAATTATAATGTACACCACAAATCCATATACTATTGACTGGATAAAATGATGACAAAAAGTTTTATGAACACCCTTATAATGTTAAATGGGTGGAGTAAATGAAAAAGGTCTATATGAGTGGTCTAAATCCACTATTCAAACACCAAATAAGTTGACATTGTATGCACCAGAATAGTTATATATATTTTGAGAGATGTTTAACTATCAAAAATGTGGTGTCAAAAATATAGATATAATCTCTCAAATAATATGGCTCTAGTAGTGATGGAAGAGACAAGCAACTGAAGAAGTGAAAAGACACCCAAAATAGAGCACACAAACAAATGAAGGTAGATAAGATTGAATCAACAAATTCTCCCATGGCACTTCATAAATCAGTGTGAGTATAAAATATCATAAAATATATATCAATTAGAAACAAGGAAGACATTGAGCTTCACTAGAATAGCTCCAAACAAGGAGATTATTGATTTGTCAAAAAATCCATCAAGTATTATGAGAGATGCTCCAAAAAATAAAGGAACCAAAAAGTGTCTCCATAGAAGAAGACAAGATGCTAAGAAATGGGTCTTGATAGAGACATAATATAAACTAAAAATGTATCAAAGTGTCAATGCACAAACTAGAATAGAGCATGTCATGGGTTGATGAAAGAGTGGTAAATGATGAAAAAAACTAACATGTATGCAAAAACACACCTATAATGATCAACTATCAAAAAATAGCAATCTACAAAACACATGTAAAGGATGTCAAACTCAGTTGAAAATACATTTGAGATAGTGCAAAGTGTAATAGTGGTATAACCAAAACAATGTGGCCCAAGAAAGAGCAATGTGGACCAAAGCCCATGCAAATAGGATGTCGATTATAGCTAAAAATGCATCCAAAATTATAATGAGAGATAAAAACCCCTATGGTCATTGTATATCCCCCCTCAAAATTAGCACTTGACATTTTAGTGCATTTTTATAAAATAAATGGCACTAATAGATTGGGCATAAAAAACATACACTTTTAAAAAAATAGCACTCAATTTTGAGTTATTATTCAGAAGATATAGTTTTACAAGGTTATCCCATTATAAATGGGTCAAAAATAAAACCTTGCACCAAAAAATATTAAATGCTTGGAGAAAATTAATTTTTTTTAATACCAGATCTAGAAAAAGTAGATTTGAAAGAAATTTGTAGCAAAGGAAAAGAATAATCTTCTACATAGATCAATATTTCACACTGGTTTTTCACTTTAAATACAAGATCTGATTTTTTTCTTTGATTGCACATTAAAAAATTACATAAAAATAGAATCACAGGGTCAACTTCAGAGCCTCATATCTCCTTGGATATTGATCAAAAAAATTATTATGACCACTTTTTGTAAACCTTTATAAGTCATCTTTTTAGTAGTGAAATAAATTTTTGAATCAAACACCTATGTGAAGAGAAACCTAATCTACAAGATAGTCATGATTTCCTAAAAAAACTTTATAATTTCTCCAAAAAAATGTATGGCCAGCACAACAGATCTAAACAACTCAAATATAAATCATTATGACTAATTAGATCTAAATACAACAGATCTAAGCATACTCAAAACTAGAAACTCTCCATAATAGAAGTGTTTTGAATACGAATAAAAAATTTAGATCTAAAAAGGAACCATATAACTTATCTAAGGAGTAGACTAATAATGCAAAAAATGGTAGTTAAAGATTTCTCTGACACCATGATAAAGTTAATAAGACTTCAATTAATATCTATCCAACACATTGTTACCATAGTCATCCGTGCTTGAGCATGCACACAAAGAATAAATCAACTGTGAACAAACCCAATTGTTATTCAAAAAAGCATGTAGAATACAATGGAGAGCCCTTATCTAAGTAGGCAAGTCAAAACAAGACTCAAACCTAACTAACTAATGTGGGATAAATCCCCACATAGGACAAAACTAAGAAAAAGACAAAAATCCTTACTAGAACCTAGTAAACATGAGAAATAATATACTCTAACAAGAAGAATACAATACTTAGGACACATTATCTCTAAAGAAAGAATTTTAGTGGATACAACCAAGATTATAGCCATTATGGATTGGCTAGCACTTAAAAATGTGCATGAGATGTGTAGTTTCATGGATTTAGTAGGGTACTACAGAAAGTTTGTATCAATTTTTTTTAAGATAGTTAATCTGATCACCTCTCTTCAATGGAAAGAGCAGTGTTTTATTTGGTCTAATAGTATGAATAAGCCTTTCAAGTTTTGAAAAAAGAGGCTTATTTTAGCACTAGTGTTGCAAATTTTAGATCCTAATGGTCACTTTGTAGTTATAATAGATGCATCAAAAAATGGTTTAAGAAGATTTATTATGTAGGATTGTTTAGTTTTTGCTTATAAGTCAAGGAAATTGAAACCTTATGAGGAAAAATATGCTCTTTGTGACTTAGAACTAGTTACAATAGTTCATGTTTTACAAGTTTGGAGGCATTATTTATTGGGAAAGCCTTTTGAACATAAAACTGATAACTTGAGACTCAAGTACATATTTATCCAACCTAACCTTAATGCTCATCAAAGATAATGGTTAGACTTCTTATCGGATTATGATTTTAATATTAATTACATTAAGAGTAAAGAGAATAGAGTTGCAGATGTCCTTAGTCATAGAAGGTAGATTGCAACTTTGGCCATAATAAGCACTTTTCATGATCATGTAGTAAAAATCTCATTAGGAGATGAATTCTAAGAATAGGTTAAGAAAGTTTTGACTAAGAATTCTCAATATCATAAATACTAAGGTTTTTAATTCAAGAATGATGGGATTTTGAGGCACAATGGTAGAATATATGTGCTTGATAGGAAAATTTTGAATAATATTATGCTAAAAGAATTACATAGTGTTCTATATTTAGGAAATCTTAGAGTGACTAAGCTATTATCAAAGTTAAGACCATTCTATTTCTAGAAAGGCATCAAAAAAGATGCATCAAACTTTATGTCTATATGTTTAGAGTGTCAGTAAATTAAGGCTGAATATGTGTATCCTACTAGATTGTTTTACCCATATTCCATACCAAAATATAAGTGAAAAGTTATTAGCATAGACTTTGTCCAAGGATCGTCTATGTCTAGAAACCATCATGACATGGTTTATAGTTGTGGATAAACTTACTAAGGTAGTTCACTTCATTCCACATAATTTAATAGATGCTACACTAATGCTTAACAAAAGATTTTTGAAAGAGGTTTATAAATTACATGAGTTTCTAGAGAATATAGTTTTAGATAAGGACACTGGGATGACTTCAAGGTTTTGAAAAACTCTCAATTTAGCTTTGGGTATACAGCTAAATCTTAGTATAGCTTACCATTCAGAAATGAATGAGAAAACATAGAGAATAAATCATATTTTGAAGGATATTTTGAGGATGTATTGTATGGACTAGCAATATAAATAGGAGGAATACCTACCATTTATTGAATTTGTTTATAACAACTCATACCAATCAACTTTTAAAACGGTTCCTTTTGAGGCATAATATGGTAGGAGGTGTAAAACACCAATTAGTTAGGACAAATTAGAAGATATAGTGATCTTTGGACCTTATATGCTTATAGAAATGGAAGAACAAGTAAAGTTAATAAAGTAAAGATTGGTTGAAGTTAATGATAGGCAAAAGAATTATGCTGATCTGAAAAGAACAATAAGGTAGTTCTCAGTTGGAGATAATGTTTTTATATAGATCAAACCCTAAAGAGTGTTATTAAGTTTGGAAAGTCAGCAAAGTTTTCACTGAGATATGTGGGACCCTTTAAGGTTCTAGAAATGATTAATCATGTAGCTTATATACTTATATTTCTACCAAATTAAACTCAAATGCCTAATATTTTTCATATATTTTATCTTAAAATATACATTATTGATCTTACACATGTTTTAGATTGCAATGTATTATAGGTTCAGGATCCAAAGGTAGTCATAGTAGAACCAATTAGAGTAATTGATATTCTCAAGCTTAGCTTGTGTAATAGAGAAGCATCACAATGCAAGGTCCAGTAGAATCAATATTCTAAGGATATTATTACATGGAAAGATTATGAAAAAAAAATTATGTTGTTTTCTCATTTATTTAAATGATATTTTTGTTGAACATCATTTTTATTTTTAATAATATTGTTTGAAATAAATGTCATCGAGACAATAACCTATTTTATGGGGGAAGGATGTCACATTCAATTCTGCTCTATAAAACTACTTAAGTACTAGTAGTGGATTATAAAATTAATGATTTGCAGTTCTAATTTTTATGTCTGATTTAAATATCTATGTTGCATGGTTGATAGTCATATTGTTATTTTATGATCAATTATTATGTTAGGTAGAATTTTTATATGTTTATACTATATTCGATGATCACGTTGATTGTTATTTTATTTGCAAATGATTTACATCACATTAATTTATTGATGCTTATATATTGATTATTATGATAATCTCAGACTAACTACCCTTTTGTTTGATTGAGATGGTTTCAAGATTGTCCCACCCTCATAGGTAGTGCAAAGGGAGATTATCATTGGAGAGGGTGTTATAGATATCATAATTTGAGTTTGATATAATTCCACTAAACCTACACACACCACATTCTATTTGCATGATTAAAATGAAAGTTAATCAAAATTCTACTTAAATGATGATTATTATTTACTTGTTTATTCCTTCAATGAATGAGACATGTTTGCATTGTTGAGTTCATCACTTATTGTGATTTGTATAGTAGGTGAGGTCTATAATTTGACTAGGTGCTCTGATCAGCATTAGAATGTGTTGTCTATTTTGATTTCATTAAAATATCTATAGGAACTTATTGTGTTGTGTTAACCTTGATTTCATTATAGCGTGGTTGAGGTATAAGTGTTTAATGGTCTTATTTAATTATTTTCTTACTGTCTTTTTGGTAAGATTATAAGGGGAAAAAAGAGGGTAAAATCACCCCAAAAGTAGATAAATTAAAAAAATTAATTTCTAGACTTTAATATTATGACTTCTATCATGGTAAATACCATGAAGTAGAAAGGTAATGAAATTAGGTTAATTGATAGTCTTGACAGGAATTAGAATTGTTTTGTTTTGGTTACAATGATATCGAGAGTTGAATTCATCATATTGAGAGTTCAAAGGTTTTATGTGGTTTCCATGTTGAATACAAAGCTTTTGAGTGTGATTTAATGGTAAAAGGATGTAATGTTACATTTATGAATGTGAATTACATGATAGGGAACTCATAGAGTTATATTAGAGTTAATTGGTCATGTATAATATGTGGAGTTAGAAAAATAATAAGAAAAAATAGAGAGTATAATGACACACATGGTAGAGTGAAGACTCAAGCTTGGTAGGAAGAAAAGAGAAGATTTTATTCTGCATATTTAGATGACACCCACTACCAAATCAAATCGATTGAACTTAAGCTTGTCATTTTGTTTATTGTTTACAGACTTAGTTTTGAAAAATAAAAATGATTCTTGGATATGGGTGTAGTATATTCTATCTAAATGAGTAAAATGGTAGAATTTGTATGCAATTAGAAATGCATCATGTCCATAAATCAACCCTAGATTAGATGGGATAGAGCACACCTACACTTCTGATTGGGGAGTATACAATTGTTAATTGGGAGCATGACCAATGTGAAGATCCATTAGACTCAATTAGGGGATCACTTATCACAACACACTGTGTGAGATAGTGTTCCAAAGCCTATAGTCTAACACAATCACATAACAACCCTAAAAGAGTCTTATGATTTAATATTTCACTAATTTAAGAACAATAAAAGTAAATCTAATCTAGAGTACACCAAAGCTTGTGGTACAAAGTGAGGGTTAAAAAGAAAATAAATAAATAACTAAACCTAACATGTATAGAAGACATATACTCATGTCAATTTATACATAATCATAATACATGGAAGAGAAGAATGCATATGCACTATCTATCTACTCTTACAAAGGAGGAATAAAGTTAGGAATACTTACCTTTGAAGATGAACCCGTCAAGCCTCAATCTCCCACTTGGCCACGGTGCTTCACAAGAGATTGTCATGGTATGTAAGGATAACTAAGATAAATCAGCTCTAGTCTACATAACCTATCCAAGCATCCAAAATACTTATCCATAAGATGAGATCAGAGCTCCAAAAAAAGTATTAAACCCTAAAGCTTTATTCCTCAAGTAGAATGGTTAATAGGCACATGTTCATTCACACTTCTTCGCTTAATTATTTGCTCTTATGAAATGGTGGTAAATGACCTTGTATATATAGTAGTATCTTACCCTATAAAAATTTGAGAATGTCAGGTGTGCTAGGTCGATCTGGGTGACCTAACATAATTAATAGGTCAAAAGGGTGTTAAGGAAAAAATGAAGGATAAAACATAGCAAGTGATAGGAATAGGTATAACTAAGAAGAATAATCTTGGGTTCAATGGTTTTAGGAGGTTAGAGTGTGGATGGTAAGTGGCAAAAGGAATGACAATCTTATGAAGCATCAATGGTCTGCCCACCCCTTTCTCGGTGCACCCCTTAAGGAATGCACTAAGAGAGATTGAGACTTGACAGGGTTTTATAAGATATGAAGTATCAGTAATCAATAAAAGTTAAAAATATTATGTATATACATATGCCCTAACTGAATCTCATCATGTGTCATGTAAGTGCAGCACGGGATGGTGCTTCGAAAGAAAACATGATAACACACAATGTTGATGCCAAGTATGGTGCAATAAGGAGAAAATAAGATAAATGAAATGAAATAATTGAAAAACACATACCTTTAACTTGTCTTAGTGCCATAGATAAATAAGTAGACTGTAATAAATATGAAGGTGTCCAATGTAGAGTATACTAGGTGAACCTGTAGAAGTTAGTGCAAAAAATAGATAAAGATAGAAATTTTTGGAAGATAAGGCATATAGTGTGTAGATTGATATGTTGGGAAAATTTGGCAAATTAGGATTAGTAAGGCAGGCTTTACAATATTTAAGGAAAAATAAATGACAAAAGGATGGCAAATGAAATGAAAAAAAGATGGCAAATGAATGAAAAATGATTGGCAAATGAATGATAAATGATTGGAAAAAGAATGACAAATGATAGGAAATAAATGATAAATGACTGGAAAACACATTAAATCATGTTAGAAAACAAGTAAAATAGAAATGACAAAAAGGAATGTAGAACATACTAAATCACATTGAGAAGTATGTAAAACACGAATGACAAATGAAATATCAATGCAAGACAAAGCTAACAAAGATATGGAAGAAGGTAAAAAGTAAGATCATGTAAGATAGGCATGAAAGAATCAAACATAAGGACAAGTAAGAAGGAATGTCAAATGAAATGTAAGTCAAGATGTAAGAAAAACATGGAGAAGGCATACGTAAAGAGAAGCATGTAATAATGGAAAATGAGGTATGAACTCAGTTGTCCACAATAGAAGGGTAGTACAATAATGACAAATGAAAGAAAAGAGTGATCCATAATTACTCAAACATGTTATTTTGAGTTGAAAGAAAGATAAAACTGAAACAAAGTAGTGGTAGCATGTTGTTTAAGAGATGAAGAAGGAATTAGAGAAGGAGGGAAAATAGATTCAATATCACAATTTGCATGTCAAGGGGGGAAATGAAATGGGTGGAGGGGAGAATGAAGGAAAAATTAAGGTAGAGGAACTCTTTATCAAAGTCAAGACACTCAAATTTGGTTTGTCAAAATGAGAGGACTTTTGACCTTAAAGACTCTGAAGAACTTCTCTTAGCTACACAAGTCTTGGGTAAACAAATGGAGTATATAAATCATCCCATGAAGGCTATATGCATGAAAAGTAAAATGGACCTACCTCCCCACAATGTGTTCCCCATTATTCATAACCCCTTATAGAGCCATCAATTTATTGTGAATATTGGGTACTTACATATAAATTAGGTAGCACCATAGATTTTTTTGAAATCTCCTATTCCAATCTATTGGCCTACTGCACCCCAAAGGACTTCGGCTCTATGTGAAGCTGACTATGGAGTTTGAGCTTCGATTGGAGATAGGATATGTGCTTTAAATTATGTATTTTGGTGTGAATTTTACTTTTGAGATTTGTATCTTATATGTTAAATATCATTGCCTTTTGTTTCAAATGATTTGGCTTTTAACTTTCTTGATGGATTTTTTTAGATTCCTCCTCCATACAGATTTGGAAGACCAAACATGGGTGCTAAAGATGACTTTCATTTGAATACTTGGGACAAGGTTGCTAAGAGAGAAAAACTTTAGAGAGCATGGGATCTAGGAGTATTGTAAATATAGGTGAAATTAAAATAAAAGTGTTATCTTGACTTTGACCTTGTTTTATCCAATGTGGAGATGAAAATAAGGGGAAATCAAGAAGAATGACACATGGAACAATTTGAATTGCTTCAAATCGAAAAAAAGTGACAAAGGGAAAAAAGAGAGGGATATAATGATAGTAAAGTGTGATTCCTTATAATAAGAATGAGGTAAATGGAGGAAAACGTGCTAAAATATATTGTTGTAAAAATTTCATCTAGCAAAAGAAGTAAAAGCTAAAGTCTACGAACAAGGATCACAAAGAACATGAAAAGAATGGTAATTTTATGAGGAGGGTCGGGTCCTATACATGGTCTTACAAATAAACTCATAAAAGATAAACCCAAGGGGTGCCAAAAAAACATGTGAAATAAATAAAATGAGTTAAACAAAAAAATGGTGGTTTTGTGAGGGATGTCAGGTCCTATCTGTGGTCTTACAAAGCAACTCACAAATGAAAAACCTAAGGGGTGTCAAAAATATAAAATACAAGAAGATAAAGAAGATTATGGTACATCAAGAGGTAAATGATAAATAAATGGGCAAAAATGATCATAAAGCTAATAAGACAAAAAAAATGACATAAAAAGACAAAAAAAAAGTGAAAGAGAGAGATATATAAGGAGCCAAAATGAAATCTAATGCCAAATGTGAAGTATAAAAAATCCAAAAGAACATAAAGGAAAATTATGATGCTTAGGAAGGTAAAATTAAAAGAATAAAATGCATAAAAACAAAGAAACATGAGACAAAAAGAATAAGTAAAATCTATGTTAATGTTTGTATCAAAGATGAGCATGTGAAAGACAAGTCTATAAGTCTCAAAATGTTTTTTGAAGCTGGATTTGTTTATTATGCATTGTAGAATAGGAGTGGGAATTTCTAGATGCCCCAAAGGGTAAGTGTATGTAGGGATGGACGTCTCAAGATTCCCCAAAGTCTGAATGGATATGTGGATGGGCATCACAAGATGCCCCAAAGTCTAAAGGGATATGTGGATGGGCATCACAAGATGCCCCAAATTATGAGTTGGAGTGAGGTGATATTGAACCATTAGAATTATTTGCATTGGGTTGGTAGGTGTATTTGGAAATATATAAATGTGTTGGTTTGTTAGATTTTTAGTAATTTGAATGTGACATATTATGTGTAGATGTATGGAGAGATAAAGGAAGACCATGTATGATATGCTTTGGAGTAGGCATTTGAACTAGGTACTCTTTTAGTTCATGTGGCCTAAGAGGTTGAGGTTAAATGGATGCAACAATATGTTTAAAGTTGTTTATGTTATCTATCCTTTCCTTATTGGTGTAGGAATAAGGATCAACTATGGTTTGAGCAAAATTAGTAGATGAGGTATAGATGTGGGATGATTATTGTTGTTCATTAGGTATTTGATGTTGATGTGATTGTGGTTATTGATATTGATTGTGAGAAGATTGAAGATAGTATTGATAATGTTGTTTGGTTAGGATATCAAGATTGAAATGTGGACCAAGTAAGGAAGAAATAAAAAATCAATGAAGATCACGACAAGACTCACGAGAATGACCTATAGTAGCATGCCACCAATTAAACTTATCCGGATTGTAACATTTTGGAGGAGGTTTGGAATGAGCAAAGTTCATGGGTATAGAGGGTGGAAATTTATCTTTAATTTGTTCTATACTCAAGGGATGGAGGCTTGGGTTAAAATTGGTTAAATTGGATGCTCCATTTTGAGGTTGGGGATGTTTGAATGAATTAATGGTATGAGAAAAAGATTGGAAAGATGCTTTAGTAGTTGTTTGAGATGGTTCAAATTGAGTCATAAGAATGTCTTGTCTTTTTGCTTGGTTTAAGGCTTCTTATAAATTTTTAGGTGAAAATATTTGAACTTTGTATTGAAGAGGAGCCTTAAGAGTGATGACAAATAGTTTTAAAAGAGTGTCATCATCCATGTTATGATCCACTTTATGAGTGAGAGACTTCCATTGTTTGATGAAAGTATGAGCAGATTCATTAGGAAGTTGTTTGGCATTGAAGAAATGGCTAAGGTAATTTTTAGGAAGGTCATCATGTGGAATTCATTCACTAAAGCATTGACTAAATCCTTTAGTTGTAAGATGGAATGTCTAGGAAGTTGGTTGTACCATTCAAGTGCATCACCAACAAAGATTCTGGCTAAGAGCTTGGTGGTATCAAAGGTGTTAGTTTGAACCCATTCCTTATAGAGATTTTTAAAAGACTTAAGAAAGAGATTAGGGTCTTTAGTCCCATTATATGTGATATTTGGAGAAATGTTCCCAATATCTATGGATGTAATGAATGGGACTAAAGGTTCATTTTGAAGATGTTGAAGCATTTTGTTATTCATTAGAGGTTGAGGAATGATGTTCCCATTGGCATCTAAGAGGAGGAAACAAAATTTATTTGGTTGAGACATGATGACTTGAGGTGGTTGACTAATCATGTTGCATAAGTGTTGTTACATGCTTATCATTTGAGATTGATTGGTTGTTTGCATGATGTTCATTTGTTGTATGACTTGGGCAAGAAGTTGAGTTGTATCAATAGGTGGATTTGAAGGTGGGGTATTAGTGTTGATAAGAAGAGGATTGTTAGTGTTCATGGGAGGAATATTATTTTTAGGTGGAGGATTCTCAATATTAGCATTAATTGTCTTAAGTGTGGTAGAAGAAGGAAGCTTAGTCAAGCCACCATTCTTGTGAGGAGTGTAAATAGTATTGTCATTAAGGTTTTTGAATATCTGGGAACCATCTAGATTATCAATTTGATTGGTATGATGTGATTAAGGATTCCAAACATTGATATTTGGAGGAGGATTATGACAAAGGATCTCAACTACATTGCAATATGTAGTGAGTGGTTTAGGCTTAGGAGAAGGGGAAGGAAGGAATTGGATAGTTTCATCAGAAGTAATGAAATAAGTGAGGTTACTAGCCAAGTCCTTAATAATGCAATGTTCTTGACTAAGAGAAGGTTGAGAATATGTCATCATGATGAAATAAGGCTAGATAACCACACAAGGGGAATAAAAAGTGACAAAAAGTAGTACAGGATCAACTGGGTTGACCTAGCATAGGATCAGGAACTAAAAAACTATACAGGGTCAACCAGGTCAATCCAATAGAGTGTAGAAATTATGGAAAAAAAAGGTAAAAGAGGCTAAAAATAGTGCTAGGTTGACTAGGTTGACCTAGTATAGTGTACAAGGGATGAAAAAGATACTAGCTCGACAAGGTCGACCTAGTACAGTAGACAGGTTCCTTATTTTACTTATATCTTGGGTTCTACTCATCCGTTTTATGAACTGTAAAATGCATTGGATTTGTCATGATTTAGGGAATATGAGAAAGTTAATATCAATTTGTGAATTGAAACAAGATAATTTTCAAATAATGAAAAATAATAATTACTAAAAGAAAACAAAAAGTTAATTGAATTGATGCTAGCCAATCCAATTGATGCACACAAAGCAAAACCTTGTATTAACATTGGATAATGCAAGATTTTGCACACACAATTGATCAAAAGAGAAAGAAAGTAACTTAAAAGTAAAGTTAGCTACTTGGTTAGCCTAGAATGTTGATTAGATTATTAAGAATGATTTTAAATGTGAAAGGGAGATTTGCTATAAGCAAGGTACTAGATAGCAATCTATGGATAGTCTTAGGTAAGTTTAGGATGAAATAGACTATAGTGGAAATGATATAGGCTGGTATTAAGGCTTACACCTTCACTTCACACACCATAGTGATAAGGCTGTCAGGGGTTTAACTAGAATATACCATTAACCACATTTTATACATGACTAGAGCATCAAGTTGGTTTCTCCTTGGTGATGAAATCCAAGTAGATAGACTTGGGTAGTCAAATGTTTAAATGCTTGTTGATGTTTATGTGGTTTGGTCATTTTTGCATAAAATACAAATAGTGAAACTAAGTGATTGATTGAAAATCTCATGATTAGACTATGTAAATTATTATAATCATGTAAGCAACTTAAAATAAAGATGTGATTAACATATACGGTTAATTCCAACTTTGAAACAAGGCATAGTTGAGAAACTATATGGACAATCATATAGAATAGGGTCAATAGGTTCAAACACGTACTGTAGAAGCAAAGTTTGAAAGTGAACTAGGTTAGTCATGTTGACCTATTTATTTCAAAAAACACAAAAAATAGAACTAGGTCCACGGGGTCGACCTAGTTGACTGTGTGGAGGCAGTTTTAAAGACTGCAAAATGTGAAAGGAAATATAGAAAAAGAAAGATATAGAGAAATGAAAAATGATATAAATGGATTAGAGATGAAAAGGAGAATATTTTTGATCTGAGACCTTGTAAAAAATTGAAAAAAACCTATAAACTGGGTCAATCTGGTTGATCAAGCAATATAGGAACTTGATAAAAAAGTGCTGAAAATGCACTAGGTTGACCTGGTTGACTTAGTAAGCTAAACAAGAAGTCAAAAAACTTGAAAAACTTGCATTGGGTTGAGCTGATTGATTTAGTTATCTGAATAAAACTTTGTAAGTTTTGAAAACCTGTACTGGGCTGAGTTGGTTGAGTCAGTTACTTGTTCCTATAAACTTGTGCACAAAGATGAATAAGTGGGTCGATAAGGTTGATCCAACATATTAAAGATATGATAAAAATAATGATGAATAGAAATGAAATAAGTGAAATAAATCTTGTCAGGGTTTGATTCACATTGATTTCACCAGAATGTATGCAATCAGAAATGCATCATGTCTATAAATCAATCCTAGATTGGATGGGATAGAGCACACCTACACTTCTGATTGGGGAGCATATAATTTTTAAGTGAGAGCATAACCAATGTGAGGATCTGCTAGACTCGATTAGGGGATCACTTGTCACAACACATTGTGTGAGATAGGGTTCCAAATCCTATAGTCTAACACAATCGTATAACAACCCTAAAAGAGTCTTATGATTTAATATTTCACAAATCTAATAACAAGAAAAATAAATCTAATCTAGTGCACACTAAAGCTTGTGACACAAAGTAAGGGTTATAAACAAAACAAATAAACAACTAAACTAAACATGTATAGAAGACATATACTCATGTCAATGTATACAGAATCCTAATGCATGGAAGAGAAGAATACATATGCACTATCTATCTACTCTTACAAAGGAGGAATAAAGTTAGGAATACTTACCTTTGAAGATGAACATGTCGAGCCTCAATCTCCCGCTTGACCAAGGTGTTTTGTAAGAGATTGTCATGGTATGCAAGGCTAATTAAGATAAATCATATCTAGGCTACACAACATATCCAAGTATTCAAAATACTTATCCATAAGACGAGATCGGAGCTCCAAAGAAATTACTGAACCATAAAGATTTATTCCCCAAGTAGAATGGTTAATAGGTAGATGCTCATTTTCACCTTTTTGCTTAATTCTTCACTCTTATGAAATGGTGGTAAATGACCTTGTATATATAGTAGTATATGTTAGTTGTGCTAGGTTGATTTGATTGACCTAGCATGTTTTTGGGTCTAAATCTCTAGGTATGTGCTAAGTCGACCAAGAGGCCAACAAACCAAAAGATAGAAAAGTTCCCTAAACTCTGCTAGGTTGACCTAGTCAACCTAGCACAGTTGATAGGTTAAAAGGGTGTTAAGGCAAGAAATGAAGGATAAAAAATAGCAAGTGATAGGAATAGGTAGAAATAAGAGAATAAGTTTGGGTTCAATGGTTTCAGGAGGCTAGAGTGTGGATGGTAAGTGAAAAAAGGAACAACAATCTTATGAAGCATTGATGGTCTACCCACCCCTTTCTCAGTGTACCCCATAAGGCATGCACTCAGAGAGATTGAGACTCGATAGGTTCCTGCAAGATACAAAGTGTCAGTAATCAATAAAAATTAAAAACATTATGTGTATAAAAAAAGGTATTGATTAGGGTATTAAGTTTATAGCCATAAGGATGGAATGAATTTCCATCCCCCAGGGTTATAACATATAGTCGACTTTGTGAATAATGAAAATTGAATTTTTTGTTGTCAAAACTTTTTGACCCAGGTATAGAACTCGGTTCCATCATGCCTATAGAGCTAGGGCCAAGCCATTATTAGGAAGAAAATTGAGTACTTTATGTTGGATGATCCTAAAACATTATCACTTACTAGCTAAGTCTTTATTGTTGACAAAAGACTACTTAAAAATCATAGAAGGAGAATACAATTCTATGTATGGTTTTATTTCAATAGTATTATAGTTTTGGGTGAGATTCATATTGGAAGGAAACTAGATAATAGAGATGCAAGATTATGTTACCATTTGGAACTTGAACAACCTACCATCCTTGTAAGTCTGCATAAACTTGAGATATATACGAATGTTTTCTAATATTTGTCTTTGGCTCATTGATGGTCTGGGTTTTGTGTCATTTGGCATAGTAAAGAAGGGCGATAGGATTATAAATGTTATAAATTAGAAAATAAATAGTATTAGTTGTATTTTTAGTGGTAAAGACTCAGTTGAGATATATGAGCTTAAGAAAGGTTAAAAATCAATATGTGTGTGTGTGTACAATTGGGTAACCATGAATAATTGTGTGTGTGCATGTGCATGCATTATATGCAGATTTGATTTAAACAAGGTGAGTCTTGAGGAATGAATATTTCTGAGTTTATATAAATATAAACTGGTAACTATAGTTATTTCAAAACTTCTATGTTGGTATATATATAACAAATTTATATATATGTGTGTGTGTGTGTGTGTGTGTGTGTGTGTGTGTGTGTGTGTGTGTGTACAAATACATATGAAGATGATAATACCCAATTGAGTATGCAAATGTATAGATAACCATCATTGGGATGTTAACCATAAATTTATATTTGTCTTTCTTTTGAGGAACTAGTACAGTTGTAGGTTATAGGAAAAAAATTGCAGACCTATACATTGATTAATTATGGTGAACCCTGGGCCTATACATATTTGATTGTCTAGTTCAAAAAACTTACCTTAACTGTATGCATAAATGAATGTAAATGTATATATATTTATATGTACAAATAAATGTAGTTTCATTCACTTATGTATGTATATGTATTAAAACCAAGTACATGCTTGTCTCTTTTTAAGGTATTAAAGAGTTTTAGGTTATACCAACAAAAGAAAATTGAGTTTGATTTGTTCAAGGGATTGTATATATATATATATATAGATGAGGATGATTGTTCATAGGTTGGTTACAAGATATTAAAAAATTATGAATGTGAAGAGCTTTTGGAACTAATTTTTTGTCCTTAGGCTAGCCTGAGTTTGTTTGAATATATCATTTAGATTGGTCTTTTGATATATAAATCATTATGGCAGACCTAGTAATTAAACCTTTAGGAAGTTGTGTTTATATGATAGTTTCTTGTACTAAGGAAAGGATATAATAAGTTAGAAATAGATATCTTTGAAGTATAAATTATTCTTAGTTCTATAAGTTGTTTGAGAATATTTGGCTTATAATGTGGACTGTGTTTTATACCACTAGTGATATATTTATTTGAATTATGTTCGAAAGGAATTATAGAGAAGTGTTGTGAAATGATTAGTGTTTTGGATTTCTTGTTATACACACATATGTATCACTGGGTTGATTATAGATCA
Organism: Torreya grandis; assembly: GCA_037957365.1. NCBI lineage: Eukaryota > Viridiplantae > Streptophyta > Pinopsida > Cupressales > Taxaceae > Torreya > Torreya grandis. The sequence continues at coordinate 1,410,292 of JARHVA010002850.1, forward strand.
TTGAAGAACCTATATATGACTTTAATAAGTTGAAACAAAGGAATTGTTGAAGAATGATTGTTTATACCTTTCATTACATGATTATCACTAACAATACATACTGTAATATATATTTTTGTACCATGATTTAGTTACAAGAAATCATTGGCATGTTTTATTAAATAACTAGTGATAGATATATGAGGGTGTCATATTGAATCTCATATATCTATTCCCAGATATCACTTGATTGTCTATGCTTCAGTAGCAGAGAGTTTTGTGTGAGTAGAATTGACTTAGATCCTTAAAACTAATTTCTATGATTAAAATTTTAGCCAAAGTGATGTTATAATTGAGGCATTGTCATTCCACTATACTTTATAGTTTACATTTGTATGTGGATGTCATATTAGATAGAGGATTGATTTGTATGGTCTATGTGAATAGTACTGATATTAATGATCGTATACACAAGGGTTCTGATTGATTTCTTGATATCCACATTGTTCTTATTTGTCCCTTCATGATGAATAGGGCCACTCTCAGTGGGGAGGTGTACAGTGGACTATTAGTCTATGGTTAGAGGTAAAGCACCTGAATGATGCTCTCCCTCTATTCAACTATTTCAACTATTGGGAATCATACTCATGACTACATTCATGGATCATTGAGTTGTTTTTTAGACTCATTTGTATTGTTATACATATTATATTGTCTATTTGACTTTGTACTAAAATGTAACATATAATACATTAGTATTTGATAGATATTCAACACAACAGTGGCTATGAGATTTGTATTTAATTATGAATATTATGATAATAGTGGTTATATACTTATTTATAGCTGAAATGTAGATTGTATCAGTGTTTTGTGTACTTGATTTCTTTCACTATTCATTTCATGAGATACATTCACCTTGGAATTTATTATATACTATTTTAAAACTCAATGGATCATTTTATTATCCAATGGGTTGATATAATTCTACCTTTATTACTTTGGATGCATTTAGTGGTCAAACAATGATCTTATAGATAGTTAAAGAGGATTTTATAAGTGTACCATTTGTATATAAAAAAAAATTGAGTAATTTCTTGTGTAAGCCAGTGGGAGAAAATAATTGTTAGGGTGTGGAGCTAAAAGCTTCACCAAGGAGCATACTAAAACAGGTTCGGATCTACACAGACGCCGGCGTCGGTCAGGAGCGACCGACATCGGTTAGTAGCGGTTACAGAGGCGCCGACGTCGGCAATAAGGTCGGCCGGCGACGGTCACAGGTGAACAGGCAGGAACCGACGTCGGTTACCTGCGGGTCCAGAAAGCGATTTCCGTGGACAGCAGCGAGTGTTTGCATGATAAGTTTGAGTCGTGGACTCAAGCTTGCGTCTCTATTATTAGCAATATTATTTTTAGAGCCCTTGTTCAAGAGGCTTAACTGTTTGTTGTAAGAGCATGCTCAAGTTTCCTAATTCTATATGTAGGAAAGATCTTCTTAGCTTAGAATGTAGTATGAGAGTGTAGAACTGTAAGAGTAGAACATTGTGAATGTTTGAAGGACAGTACAGAGTTGCATCAATCCAGGTTGTTGGATTTGAGTGTACTTGAGAGAGAGCTCTTGAGGAATAGAGATCTAGTGAGAGATCTTGTGTGCATCTGAGAGAGGTGTGGAAGAACGAAGTTTCTTCATTGTATTCCTATTGTAAAGAGTTTCAATACAAGTTTTCAGGGTGTTTTCTTGTATATCTTGTTCTGTGCTATTTATCATTTCAGTTACTTATCTATCTGATTTATTTTCGCATTTATTGCTTTCACAAGTGTAATCTATTGTTGGCTTGATCCCCCAACAAGTGGTATCAGAGCCTTGGTTATAGGTTACAGGTTACAGATTACAGGTTGCTCACAGGGGTTTCTGCAGGGATTTCTGTTTGAGTGGGAAAAGCAATGGCAGAAGAAAGTAAGTTGAGAATGGAAAAGTTTAATGGCAAGAACTACCAACATTGGAGAATGCAGATAGAGGACTATCTGTATCAGAAAGATCTCTACTTACCATTAGGTGGGATAGCAAAGAAGCCCAAGGACATGGAGGATGAAGAATGGGAAGTTCTTGACAGAAAGGCTCTTGGGTCTATAAGACTGAGTCTGGCCTCCACTGTGATATCTAATTTGTCACAGGCAAAAACAATGGGAGAGTTGATGACTACGTTAGCAAATATGTATGAAAAACCCTCAGCTTCAAATAAGGTATATCTTATGAAGCAGTTATTTAATTTGCATATGAATGAAGGTGGATCTGTTTCTACTCATCTGAATGATTTCAATGGAATTGTTAATCAGTTAAGTTCTGTCAATATTGTATTTGAAGATGAAATAAAAGCTCTTTTGATATTATGTTCTTTGCCTGAAAGCTGGCATGGCTTAGTAATAGCAGTTTCTAATACTGCATCTGCATCAAATATTTTGAAAGTAGAGGATGTTGTTAGTGTTATCTTGAATGAGAAAATACGCAGAAAAAGCACAGAAGAGACATCTGGGAACGCTTTAAATTTTGAGAGTAGGGGAAGGAAAAAAGAAAAGAGCAAGAGGAGATCAAGATCTAAGTCTAAGGTGAGAGGAAGATCCAAATCCAGCAATGGCAAGAAGCCACAATGCTGGAACTGTGGAAAGATGGGGCACATAAGCGGAGATTGTTGGTCAAAGCCTAAGGAGGACAACCAGCACGAAGGAAAGGAAGAAGCCAAGGTTGCAGGTATTGCACAGGATGCCTTAATTTTTTCTTTGCATAATAACATAGAATCTTGGGTACTAGATTCTGATGCATCTTTCCATGCTACCCCTAACAGAGAGTATTTCAGTGACTATATCCATGGAGATTTTAGAATAGTGTACTTAGGGGATGATGAGCCTTGTAAGATTACTGGCAAAGGTAAAGTGCAGCTGAAGATGCAGAATGGCAATACATGGGTGTTAAGAGATGTGATGCATGTTCCTAGTTTGAAGACAAATTTGATTTCTGCAGGTAAGCTAGGTGATGAGGGTTGTACAGTAACTCTCACAGCAGATTCTTGGAAGGTGACCAAGGGTGCACTAGTTATGGCCAGAGGTAAGAGAGAAGGTACTCTCTATTTGTGTAATTGTGTTACTAACAAATCTCTTTCAGTTTTATCTACTTCAGGTGTGGATTGTAAATTGTGGCACTCAAGGCTTGGCCACATGAGTGAGAAGGGGATGTCAATTCTTAAGTCTAAAAGTATGCTTTCAGATTTGAAAAGTATGGATCTAGAATTTTGTGAGCATTGTGTATTTAGAAAACAGAAAAGGGTTAGTTTTCTCAAGACCGGGTCTACTAAGAAAAGGCAGAAGTTGCAGCTTGTTCACACAGACGTGTGGGGACCGGCTCAGGTAGCCTCTATTGGCGGATCACGGTACTATGTTACATTCATAGATGACGCCACAAGAAAGGTATGAATCTACTGTATTAAAAATAAATCTGATGTTTTTGAGACTTTTAAGTTTTGAAAGGCTATGGTTGAGAATGAAACAGGAAAAAAATTAAAGTGCCTGAGATCTGATAATGGCGGTGAGTTCTGCAGTCTTAAGTTCAAATTGTATTGTTATACACACAGAATCCGTAGGCAAAGGACGGTTTCAAGGACACCTCAGCAGAATGGTATTGCTGAAAGGATGAACAGAACTATCATGGAGCGTACAAGATGTATGAGATTGCATGCAGGGTTGCCCTTAGAGTTTTGGGTAGAAGCAGTTGACACCGCAGTGTACCTGATTAACAGAGGACCCTCTACAGCTCTGGATGGTGGAATTTCAGAAGAGGTATAGATAGGTAAAAAGGTAGATCTCTCATATCTCAAAGTTTTTGGTAGTGAAGCCTTTGTGCATATAGATAAGGAAAATAGAAAGAAGCTTGATCCTAAGTCTATGAGGTGCACGTTTATAGGCTATGGCTCAGATGATTTTGGTTTCAGATTTTGGAATCTAGGAACTAACAAGGTAATCAAGAGTCGTGATGTTGTTTTCAATGAAAGAGTGATGTACAGTGATCAGATAAGGAAGCTGGATCAATCTGGGCAGAGCAATAGTGAATTGGACGAAGTTATGGTCCAAAATGAGCTCGCAGAAAAAAGAAATAATCACTTGCAGGAAAACATAGAGACCGACGTCGGCAGAGTAGGAACCGGCGTCGGCAGTTCAGAAACCGATGTCGGTCATACAGAGACCGACGTCGGCCAGTAATAGGTCTACAGGTGGCCGAGGTCGGTCACTGTCAGAAAATTTGGGTGGACAGCGTGTTGAGAACGAGTCCAAGACACCCATCAGGAGGTCTGAAAGGGTAAGTAAGCCTCCAATTAGATATTTTCCTTCCTTATATTATTTATTGCTAACCGATGGTGGAGAACCAGAGTGTTTTGAAGAAGCATTACAGGTGGAGTCCAGGAGTAAGTGAGAGCATGGCATGGTTGAGGAGATGGAGTCCTTAAGAGAGAACCAAACATGGGATTTGGTTGAATTGCCAGCTGGTAAGAGAACACTGAAGAACAGATGGACCTACAGGTTGAAGGAAAGTGAGGATGGACAAATGTGATATAAAGCCAGATTAGTGGTAAAAGGATTTGCACAGAAGCCAGGTATTGACTTTGGTGAAATCTTTTCTCCTGTTGTTAAAATGACTTCAATAAGGGTTGTATTGTCTTTGGTTGCTTTTGAGGATTTGCATCTCGAGCAGCTAGATGTTAAGACAGTGTTTCTTCATGGAAATTTGGATGAGGAAATTTATATGGAACAGCCAGAAGGATTTGAGGTCAAGGGTAAGGAGAAGTTTGTGTGCAGGTTAAAGAAAAGCTTGTATGGCCTCAAGCAAGCTCCAAGGCAATGGTACTTGAAATTTGACAGATTTATGACTGAGCATGGCTACAGTAGGTGTCAATCAGACCATTGTGTATATTTCAAGAGATTTGATAATGGTAGATATATTATTCTATTGTTGTATGTAGATGACATGCTGGTTGCAGGGTCTCACATGCAAGATATCTCTGAGCTTAAGGAGAAGTTAGCTCAAACGTTTGCTATGAAGGATTTGGGAGCAGCGAAGAAGATCCTTGGCATGAGCATTAGGAGAGACAGAAAAAATCACAGGTTGATATTGTCTCAAGAAGATTATGTGAATAAGGTGTTAGAGAGGTTTAATATGCAGGATGCAAAACCGGTAAGTACACCTATGGCTGGACATTTTCAAGTTAAGTAAAGAACAATGTCTCAATTCACATGATGAGGTAGAGTACATGAGTAAGGTTCCATATTCTTTCGCAGTAGGGAGTTTGATGTATGCAATGGTGTGTACTAGACCTGATATTGCCCAAGCAGTGGGAGTAGTAAGCAAGTATATGGCCAATCTAGGTAAGGAACATTGGAAAGTGGTTCAATGGATCCTTAGATATCTGAGAGGAACCAGCAGTAGGCACTTATGCTATGGAGGTTCAGATACTTCTCTACATGGCTATGTAGATTCAGATATGGCAGGGGATTTGGATGGTAGGAGGAGCACTACAGGTTATGTTTTTACTGTAGGTGGAACAGCGGTTAGTTGGATATCTAAGTTGCAGAAGGTTGTAGCCTTGTCAACTACAGAAGCAGAGTATATTACAGCTACAGAAGCTAGCAAGGAGATGATATGGATGACACGGTTCATGGAAGAGCTTGGAAGGGAGCATGGGAGTTGCAAATTGTATAGTGACAGTCAGAGTGCAATCCATTTAGCTAAGAACTCAGCTTTTCATTCAAGAACCAAGCACATACAGCTAAGGTACCACTTCATACGGCACGTATTGGAAGATGGTGAGTTGAAGCTAGAGAAGATCCATACAGACAAGAATCCTGCTGATATGCTAACAAAGCCGGTTACGAAGGAGAAGTTGAATCTTCATTCAACTTCTATTGGTCTTCATGATTAAGTTGAATATGGAGGAGCTAGAAGATGTTGATGTACAGGTTGGTGCAGCTGGTTTATCTCCAAGTGGGAGATTGTTAGGGTGTGGAGCTAAAAGCTTCACCAAGGAGCATACTAAAATAGGTTCGGGTCTACACAGACGCCGGCGTCGGTCAGGAGCGACCAACGTCGGTTAGTAGCGGTTGCAGAGGCACCGACATCGGCAATAAGGTCGGTCGGCGATGGTCACAGGCGAACAGGCAGGAACCGACGTCGGTTACCTGCGGGTCCAGAAAGCGATTTCCGTGGACAGCAGCGAGTGTTTGCATGATAAGTTTGAGTCGTGGACTCAAGCTTGCGTCTCTATTATTAGCAATATTATTTTTAGAGCCCTTGTTCAAGAGGCTTAACTGTTTGTTGTAAGAGCATGCTCAAGTTTCCTAATTCTATATGTAGGAAAGATCTTCTTAGCTTAGAATGTAGTATGAGAGTGTAGAACTGTAAGAGTAGAACATTGTGAATGTTTGAAGGACAGTACAGAGTTGCATCAATCCAGGTTGTTGGATTTGAGTGTACTTGAGAGAGAGCTCTTGAAGAATAGAGATCTAGTGAGAGATCTTGTGTGCATCTGAGAGAGGTGTGGAAGAACGAAGTTTCTTCATTGTATTCCTATTGTAAAGAGTTTCAATACAAGTTTTCAGGGTGTTTTCTTGTATATCTTGTTCTGTGCTATTTATCATTTCAGTTACTTATCTATCTCATTTATTTCCACGTTTATTGCTTTCACAAGTGTAATCTATTGTTGGTTTGATCCCCCAACAAGTGGTATCAGAGCATTGGTTACAGGTTACAGGTTACAGATTACAGGTTGCTCACAGGGGTTTCTGCAGGGATTTCTGTTTGAGTGGGAAAAGCAATGGCAGAAGAAAGTAAGTTGAGAATGAAAAAGTTTAATGGCAAGAACTACCAACATTGGAGAATGCAGATAGAGGACTATCTGTATCAGAAAGATCTCTACTTACCGTTAGGTGGGATAGCAAAGAAGCCCAAGGACATGGAGGATGAAGAATGGGAAGTTCTTGACAGAAAGGCTCTTGGGTCTATAAGACTGAGTCTGGCCTCCACTGTGATATCTAATTTGTCACAGGCAAAAACAACGGTAGAGTTGATGACTACGTTAGCAAATATGTATGAAAAACTCTCAGCTTCAAATAAGGTATATCTTATGAAGCAGTTATTTAATTTGCATATGAATGAAGGTGGATCTGTTTCTACTTATCTGAATGATTTCAATGGAATTGTTAATCAGTTAAGTTCTGTCAATATTGTATTTGAAGATGAAATAAAAGCTCTTTTGATATTATGTTCTTTGCCTGAAAGCTGGCATGGCTTAGTAATGGCAGTTTCTAATACTGCATCTGCATCAAATATTTTGAAAGTAGAGGATGTTGTTAGTGTTATCTTGAATGAGAAAATACGCAGGAAAAGCACAGAAGAGACATCTGGGAACGCTTTAAATTTTGAGAGCAGGGGAAAGAAAAAAGAAAAGAGCAAGAGGAGATCAAGATCTAAGTCTAAGGTGAGAGGAAGATCCAAATCCAGGAATGGCAAGAAGCCACAATGCTGGAACTGTGCAAAGATGGGGCACATAAGCAGAGATTGTTGGTCAAAGCCTAAGGAGGACAACCAGCACGAAGGAAAGGAAGAAGCCAAGGTTGCAGGTATTGCACAGGATGCCTTAATTTTCTCTTTGCATAATAACATAGAATCTTGGGTACTAGATTCTGGTGCATCTTTCCATGCTACCCCTAACAGAGAGTATTTCAGTGACTATATCCATGGAGATTTTGGAATAGTGTACTTAGGGGATGATGAGCCTTGTAAGATTACTGGCAAAGGTAAAGTGCAGCTGAAGATGCAGAATGGCAATACATGGGTGTTAAGAGATGTGATGCATGTTCCTAGTTTGAAGAGAAATTTGATTTCTGTAGGTAAGCTAGGTGATGAGGGTTGTACAGTAACTTTCACAGCAGATTCTTGGAAGGTGACCAAGGGTGCACTAGTTATGGCCAGAGGTAAGAGAGAAGGTACTCTCTATTTGTGTAATTGTGTTACTAACAAATCTCTTTCAATTTTATCTACTTCAGGTGTGGATTGTAAATTGTGGCACTCAAGGCTTAGCCACATGAGTGAGAAGGGGATGTCAATTTTTAAGTCTAAAAGTATGCTTTCAAATTTGAAAAGTATGGATCTAGAATTTTGTGAGCATTGTGTATTTGGAAAACAGAAAAGGGTTAGTTTTCTCAAGACCGGGTCTACTAAGAAAAGGCAGAAGTTGCAGCTTGTTCACACAGACGTGTGGGGACCGGCTCAGGTAGCCTCTACTGGCGGATCACGGTACTATGTTACATTCATAGATGACGCCACAAGAAAGGTATGAATCTACTGTATTAAAAATAAATCTGATGTTTTTGAGACTTTTAAGTTTTGGAAGGCTATGGTTGAGAATGAAACAGGCAGAAAATTAAAGTGCCTGAGATCTGATAATGGCGGTGAGTTCTGCAGTCTTAAGTTCAAATTGTATTGTTATACACACGGAATCCGTAGGCAAAGAATGGTTTCAAGGACACCTCAGCAGAATGGTATTGCTGAAAGGATGAACAGAACTATCATGGAGCGTGCAAGATGTATGAGATTGCATGCAGGGTTGCCCTTAGAGTTTTGGGTAGAAGCAGTTGACACCGCAGTGTACCTGATTAACAGAGGACCCTCTACAGCTCTGGATGGTGGAATTTCAGAAGAGGTATGGACAGGTAAAAAGGTAGATCTCTCATATCTCAAAGTTTTTGGTAGTGAAGCCTTTGTGCATATAGATAAGGAAAATAGAAAGAAGCTTGATCCTAAGTCTATGAGGTGCACGTTTATAGGCTATGGCTCAGATGATTTTGGTTTCAGATTTTGGAATCTAGGAACTAACAAGGTAATCAAGAGTCGTGATGTTGTTTTCAATGAAAGAGTGATGTACAGTGATCAGATAAGGAAGCAGGATCAATCTGGGCAGAGCAATAGTGAATTGGATGAAGTTATGGTCCAAAATGAGCTCGCGGAAAAAAGAAATAATCACTTGCAGGAAAACACAGAGACTGACGTCGGCAGAGTAGGAACCGACGTCGGCAGTTCAAAAACCGATGTCGGTCATACAGAGACCGACGTCGGCCAGTAACAGGTCTACAGGTGGCCGAGGTCGGTCACTGTCAGAAAATTTGGGTGGACAGCGTGTTGAGAACGAGTCCAAGACACCCATCAGGAGGTCTGAAAGGGTAAGTAAGCCTCCAATTAGATATTTTCCTTCCTTATATTATTTATTGCTAACCGATGGTGGAGAACCAGAGAGTTTTGAAGAAGCATTACAGGTGGAGTCCAGGAGTAAGTGAGAACGTGGCATGGTTGAGGAGATGGAGTCCTTAAGAGAGAACCAAACATGGGATTTGGTTGAATTGCCAGCTGGTAAGAGAACACTGAAGAACAGATGGACCTACAGGTTGAAGGAAAGTGAGGATGGACAAATGTGATATAAGGCCAGATTAGTGGTAAAAGGATTTGCACAGAAGCCAGGTATTGACTTTGGTGAAATCTTTTCTCTTGTTGTTAAAATGACTTTAATAAGGGTTGTATTGTCTTTGGTTGCTTTTGAGGATTTGCATCTCGAGCAGCTAGATGTTAAGACAGCGTTTCTTCATGGAGATTTGGATGAGGAAATTTATATGGAATACCCAGAAGGATTTGAGGTCAAGGGTAAGGAGAAGTTTGTGTGCAGGTTAAAGAAAAGCTTGTATGGCCTCAAGCAAGCTCCAAGGCAATGGTACTTGAAATTTGACAGGTTTATGACTGAGCATGGCTAGAGTAGGTGTCAATCAGACCATTGTGTATATTTCAAGAGATTTGATAATGGTAGATATATTATTCTATTTTTGTATGTAGATGACATGCTGGTTGCAGGGTCTCACATGCAAGATATCTCTGAGCTTAAGGAGAAGTTAGCTCAAATGTTTGCTATGAAGGATTTGGGAGCAGCGAAGAAGATCCTTGGCATGAGCATTAGGAGAGACAGAAAAAATCACAGGTTGATATTGTCTCAAGAAGATTATGTGAATAAGGTGTTGGAGAGGTTTAATATGCAGGATGCAAAATCGGTAAGTACACCTATGGCTGAACATTTTTAAGTTAAGTAAAGAACAATGTCTCAATTCACATGATGAGATAGAGTACATGAGTAAGGTTCCATATTCTTCCGCAGTAGGGAGTTTGATGTATGCAATGGTGTGTACTAGACCTGATATTGCCCAAGCAGTGGGAGTAGTAAGCAAGTATATGGCCAATCTAGGTAAGGAACATTGGAAAGTGGTTTAATGGATCCTTAGATATCTGAGAGGAACCAGGAGTAGGCACTTATGCTATGGAGGTTCAGATACTTCTCTACATGGCTATGTAGATTCAGATATGGTAGGGGATTTGGATGGTAGGAGGAGCACTACAGGTTATGTTTTTACTGTAGGTGGAACAGCGGTTAGTTAGATATCTAAGTTGCAAAAGGTTGTAGCCTTGTCAACTACAGAAGCAGAGTATATTGCAGCTACAGAAGCTAGCAAGGAGATGATATGGATGACACGGTTCATGGAAGAGCTTGGAAGGGAGCATGGAAGTTGCAAATTGTATAGTGACAGTCAGAGTGCAATCCATTTAGCTAAGAACTCAGCTTTTCATTCAAGAACCAAGCACATACAGCTAAGGTACCACTTCATACGGCAGGTATTGGAAGATGGTGAGTTGAAGCTAGAGAAGATCTATACAGACAAGAATCCTGTTGATATGCTAACAAAGCCAGTTACGAAGGAGAAGTTGAATCTTCATTCAACTTCTATTGGTCTTCATGATTAAGTTGAATATGGAGGAGCTAGAAGATGTTGCTGTACAGGTTGGTGCAGCTGGTTTATCTCCAAGTGGGAGATTGTTAGGGTGTGGAGCTAAAAGCTTCACCAAGGAGCATACTAAAACAGGTTCGGGTCTACACAGACGCCGGCGTCGGTCAGGAGCGACGGACGTCGGTTAGTAGCGGTTGCAGAGGCACCGACGTCGGCAATAAGGTCGGTCGACGACGGTCACAGGCGAACAGGCAGGAACCGACGTCGGTTACCTGCGGGTCCAGAAAGCGATTTCCGTGGACAGCAGCGAGTGTTTGCATAATAAGTTTGAGTCGTTGACTCAAGCTTGCGTCTCTATTATTAGCAATATTATTTTTAGAGCCCTTGTTCAAGAGGCTTAACTGTTTGTTGTAAGAGCATGCTCAAGTTTCCTAATTCTATATGTAGGAAAGATCTTCTTAGCTTAGAATGTAGTATGAGAGTGTAGAACTGTAAGAGTAGAACATTGTGAATGTTTGAAGGACAGTACAGAGTTGCATCAATCCAGGTTGTTGGATTTGAGTGTACTTGAGAGAGAGCTCTTGAGGAATAGAGATCTAGTGAGAGATCTTGTGTGCATCTGAGAGAGGTGTGGAAGAACGAAGTTTCTTCATTGTATTCCTATTGTAAAGAGTTTCAATACAAGTTTTCAGGGTGTTTTCTTGTATATCTTGTTCTGTGTTATTTATCATTTCAGTTACTTATCTATCTAATTTATTTCCGCGTTTATTGCTTTCACAAGTGTAATCTATTGTTGGTTTGATCCCCCAACAAGTGGTATCAGAGCCTTGGTTACAGGTTACAGGTTACAGATTACAGGTTGCTCACAGGGGTTTCTGCAGGGATTTCTGTTTGAGTGGGAAAAGCAATGGCAGAAGAAAGTAAGTTGAGAATGAAAAAGTTTAATGGCAAGAACTACCAACATTGGAGAATGCAGATAGAGGACTATCTGTATCAGAAAGATCTCTACTTACCGTTAGATGGGATAGCAAAGAAGCCCAAGGACATGGAGGATGAAGAATGGGAAGTTCTTGACAGAAAGGCTCTTGGGTCTATAAGACTGAGTCTGGCCTCCACTGTGATATCTAATTTGTCACAGGCAAAAACAACGGTAGAGTTGATAATAAGGTATATATTATGAAGCAGTTATTTAATTTGCATATGAATGAAGGTGGATCTGTTTCTACTCATCTGAATGATTTCAATGGAATTGTTAATCAGTTAAGTTCTGTCAATATTGTATTTGAAGATGAAATAAAAGCTCTTTTGATATTATGTTCTTTGCCTGAAAGCTGGCATGGCTTAGTAATGGCAGTTTCTAATACTGCATCTGCATCAAATATTTTGAAAGTAGAGGATGTTGTTAGTGTTATCTTGAATGAGAAAATACGCAAGAAAAGCACAGAAGAGACATCTGGGAACGCTTTAAATTTTGAGAGCAAGGGAAGGAAAAAAGAAAAGAGCAAGAGGAGATCAAGATCTAAGTCTAAGGTGAGAGGAAGATCCAAATCCAGGAATGGCAAGAAGCCACAATGCTGGAACTGTGGAAAGATGGGGCACATAAGCAGAGATTGTTGGTCAAAGCCTAAGGAGGACAACCAGCACGAAGGAAAGGAAGAAGCCAAGGTTGCAGGTATTGCACAGGATGCCTTAATTTTCTCTTTGCATAATAACATAGAATCTTGGGTACTAGATTCTGGTGCATCTTTCCATGCTACCCCTAACAGAGAGTATTTCAGTGACTATATCCATGGAGATTTTGAAATAGTGTACTTAGGGGATGATGAGCCTTGTAAGATTACTGGCAAAGGTAAAGTGCAGCTGAAGATGCAGAATGGCAATACATGGGTGTTAAGAGATGTGATGCATGTTCCTAGTTTGAAGAGAAATTTGATTTCTGCAAGTAAGCTAGGTGATGAGGGTTGTACAGTAACTCTCACAGCAGATTCTTGGAAGGTGACCAAGGGTGCACTAGTTATGGCCAGAGGTAAGAGAGAAGGTACTCTCTATTTGTGTAATTGTGTTACTAACAAATCTCCTTCAGTTTTATCTACTTCAGGTGTGGATTGTAAATTGTGGCACTCAAGGCTTGGCCACATGAGTGAGAAGGGGATGTCAATTCTTAAGTCTAAAAGTATGCTTTCAGATTTGAAAAGTATGGATCTAGAATTTTGTGAGCATTGTGTATTTGGAAAATAGAAAAGGGTTAGTTTTCTCAAGACCGGGTCTACTAAGAAAAGGCAGAAGTTGCAGCTTGTTCACACAGACGTGTGGGGACCGGCTCAGGTAGCTTCTATTGGCGGATCACGGTACTATGTTACATTCATAGATGACGCCACAAGAAAGGTATGAATCTACTGTATTAAAAATAAATCTGATGTTTTTGAGACTTTTAAGTTTTGGAAGGCTATGGTTGAGAATGAAACAGGCAAAAAATTAAAGTGCCTGAGATCTGATAATGGCGGTGAGTTCTGCAGTCTTATGTTCAAACTGTATTGTTATACACACGAAATCCGTAGGCAAAGGACAGTTCCAAGGACACCTCAGCAGAATGGTATTGCTGAAAGGATGAATAGAACTATCATGGAGCGTGCAAGATGTATGAGATTGCATGCAGGGTTGCCCTTAGAGTTTTGGGTAGAAGCAGTTGACACCGCAGTGTACCTGATTAACAGAGGACCCTCTACAGCTCTGGATGGTGGAATTTCAAAAGAGGTATGGACAGGTAAAAAGGTAGATCTCTCATATCTCAAAGTTTTTGGTAGTGAAGTCTTTGTGCATATAGATAAGGAAAATAGAAAGAAGCTTGATCCTAAGTCTATGAGGTGCACGTTTATAGGCTATGGCTCAGATGATTTTGGTTTCAGATTTTGGAATCTAGGAACTAACAAGGTAATCAGGAGTCGTGATGTTGTTTTCAATGAAAGAGTGATGTACAGTGATCAGATAAGGAAGCTGGATCAATCTGGACAGAGCAATAGTGAATTGGACGAAGTTATGGTCCAAAATGAGCTCGCGGAAAAAAAAAATAATCACTTGCAGGAAAACACAGAGACCGACATCGGCAGAGTAGGAACCGGCGTCGGCAGTTCAGAAACCGATGTCGGTCATACAGAGACCGACGTCGGCCAGTAACAGGTCTACAGGTGGCCGAGGTCGGTCACTGTCAGAAAATTTGGGTGGACAGCGTGTTGAGAACGAGTCCAAGACACCCATCAGGAGGTCTGAAAGGGTAAGTAAGCCTCCAATTAGATATTTTCCTTCCTTATATTATTTATTGCTAACCGATGGTGGAGAACCAGAGAGTTTTGAAGAAGCATTACAGGTGGAGTCCAGAGTAAGTGAGAGCGTGGCATGGTTGAGGAGATGGAGTCCTTAAGAGAGAACCAAACATGGGATTTGGTTGAATTGCCAGCTGGTAAGAGAACACTGAAGAACAGATGGACCTACAGGTTGAAGGAAAGTGAGGATGGACAGATGTGATATAAGGCCAGATTAGTGGTAAAAGGATTTGCACAAAAGCCAGGTATTGACTTTGGTGAAATCTTTTCTCCTGTTGTTAAAATGACTTCAATAAGGGTTGTATTGTCTTTGGTTGCTTTTGAGGATTTGCATCTCGAGCAGCTAGATGTTAAGACAGCGTTTCTTCATGGAGATTTAGATGAGGAAATTTATATGGAACAGTCAGAAGGATTTGAAGTCAAGGGTAAGGAGAAGTTTGTGTGCAGGTTAAAGAAAAGCTTGTATGGCCTCAAGCAAGCTCCAAGGCAATGGTACTTGAAATTTGACAGGTTTATAACTGAGCATGGCTACAGTAGGTGTCAATCAGACCATTGTGTATATTTCAAGAGATTTGATAATGGTAGATATATTATTCTATTGTTGTATGTAGATGACATGCTGGTTGCAGGGTCTCACATGCAAGATATCTCTGAGCTTAAGGAGAAGTTAGCTCAAACGTTTGCTATGAAGGATTTGGGAGCAGCGAAGAAGATCCTTGGCATGAGCATTAGGAGAGACAGAAAAAATCACAGGTTGATATTGTCTCAAGAAGATTATGTGAATAAGGTGTTGGAGAGGTTTAATATGCAGGATGCAAAACCGGTAAGTACACCTATGGCTGGACATTTTTAAGTTAAGTAAAGAGCAATGTCCCAATTCACATGATGAGGTAGAGTACATGAGTAAGGTTCCATATTCTTCCACAGTAGGGAGTTTGATGTATGCAATGGTGTGTACTAGACCTGATATTGCCCAAACAGTGGGAGTAGTAAGCAAGTATATGGCCAATCTAGGTAAGGAGCATTGGAAAGCGGTTCAATGGATCCTTAGATATCTGAGAGGAACCAGCAGTAGGCACTTATGCTATGGAGGTTCAGATACTTCTCTACATGGCTATGTAGATTCAGATATGGCAGGGGATTTGGATGGTAGGAGGAGCACTACAAGTTATGTTTTTACTGTAGGTGGAACAGCGGTTAGTTGGATATCTAAGTTGTAGAAGGTTGTAGCCTTGTCAACTACAGAAGCAGAGTATATTGCAGCTACAGAAGCTAACAAGGAGATGATATGGATGACACAGTTCATGGAAGAGCTTGGAAGGGAGCATGGGAGTTGCAAATTGTATAGTGACAGTCAGAGTGCAATCCATTTAGCTAAGAACTCAGCTTTTCATTCAAGAACCAAGCACATACAGCTAAGGTACCACTTCATACGGCAGGTATTGGAAGATGGTGAGTTGAAGCTGGAGAAGATCCATACAGACAAGAATCCTGCTGATATGCTAACAAAGCCGGTTACGAAGAAGAAGTTGAATCTTCATTCAACTTCTATTGGTCTTCATGATTAAGTTGAATATGGAGGAGCTAGAAGATGTTGCTGTACAGGTTGGTGCAGCTGATTTATCTCCAAGTGGGAGATTGTTAGGGTGTGGAGCTAAAAGCTTCACCAAGGAGCATACTAAAACAGGTTCGGGTTTACACAGACGCCGGCGTCGGTCAGGAGCGACGGACGTCGGTTAGTAGCGGTTGCAGAGGCGCCGACGTTGGCAATAAGGTCGGTCGGCGACGGTCACAGGCGAACAGGCAAGAACCGACGTCGGTTACCTGCGGGTCCAGAAAGCGATTTTCGTGGACAGCAGCGAGTGTTTGCATGATAAGTTTGAGTCGTGGACTCAAGCTTGCGTCTCTATTATTAGCAATATTATTTTTAGAGCCCTTGTTCAAGAGGCTTAACTGTTTGTTGTAAGAGCATGCTCAAGTTTCCTAATTCTATATGTAGGAAAGATCTTCTTAGCTTAGAATGTAGTATGAGAGTGTAGAACTGTAAGAGTAGAACATTGTGAATGTTTGAAGGACAGTACAGAGTTGCATCAATCCAGGTTGTTGGATTTGAGTGTACTTGAAAGAGAGCTCTTGAGGAATAGAGATCTAGTGAGAGATCTTGTGTGCATCTGAGAGAGGTGTGGAAGAACGAAGTTTCTTCATTGTATTCTTATTGTAAAGAGTTTCAATACAAGTTTTCAGGGTGTTTTCTTGTATATCTTGTTCTGTGCTATTTATCATTTCAGTTACTTATCTATCTGATTTATTTCCGCATTTATTACTTTCACAAGTGTAATCTATTGTTGGCTTGATCCCCCAACAAGTGGTATCAGAGCCTTGGTTACAGGTTACAGGTTACAGATTACAGGTTGCTCACAGGGGTTTCTGCAGGGATTTCTGTTTGAGTGGGAAAAGCAATGGCAGAAGAAAGTAAGTTGAGAATGGAAAAGTTTAATGGCAAGAACTACCAACATTGGAGAATGCAGATAGAGGACTATCTGTATCAGAAAGATCTCTACTTACCGTTAGGTGGGATAGCAAAGAAGCCCAAGGACATGGAGGATGAAGAATGGGAAGTTCTTGACAGAAAGGCTCTTGGGTCTATAAGACTGAGTCTGGCCTCCACTGTGATATCTAATTTGTCACAGGCAAAAACAACGGTAGAGTTGATGACTACGTTAGCAAATATGTATGAAAAACCCTCAGCTTCAAATAAGGTATATCTTATGAAGCAGTTATTTAATTTGCATATGAATGAAGGTGGATCTGTTTCTACTCATTTGAATGATTTCAATGGAATTGTTAATCAGTTAAGTTCTGTCAATATTGTATTTGAAGATGAAATAAAAGCTCTTTTGATATTATGTTCTTTGCCTGAAAGCTGGCATGGCTTAGTAATGGCAGTTTCTAATACTGCATCTGCATCAAATATTTTGAAAGTAGAGGATGTTGTTAGTGTTATCTTGAATGAGAAAATACGCAAGAAAAGCACAGAAGAGACATCTGGGAACGCTTTAAATTTTGAGAGCAGGGGAAGGAAAAAAGAAAAGAGCAAGAGGAGATCAAGATCTAAGTCTAAGGTGAGAGGAAGATCCAAATCCAGGAATGGCAAGAAGCCACAATGCTGGAACTGTGGAAAGATGGGGCACATAAGCAGAGATTGTTGGTCAAAGCCTAAGGAGGACAACCAGCACGAAGGAAAGGAAGAAGCCAAGGTTGTAGGTATTGCACAGGATGCCTTAATTTTCTCTTTCCATAATAACATAGAATCTTGGGTACTAGATTCTGGTGCATCTTTCCATGCTACCCCTAACAGAGAGTATTTCAGTGACTATATCCATGGAGATTTTGGAATAGTGTACTTAGGGGATGATGAGCTTTGTAAGATTACTGGCAAAGGTAAAGTGCAGCTGAAAATGCAGAATGGCAATACATGGGTGTTAAGAGATGTGATGCATGTTCCTAGTTTGAAGAGAAATTTGATTTTTGCAAGTAAGTTAGGTGATGAGGGTTGTACAGTAACTCTCACAGCAGATTCTTGGAAGGTGACCAAGGGTGCACTAGTTATGGCCAGAGGTAAGAGAGAAGGTACTCTCTATTTGTGTAATTGTGTTACTAACAAATCTCTTTCAGTTTTATCTACTTCAGGTGTGGATTGTAAATTGTGGCACTCAAGGCTTGGCCACATGAGTGAGAAGGGGATGTCAATTCTTAAGTCTAAAAGTATGCTTTCAGATTTGAAAAGTATGGATCTAGAATTTTGTGAGCATTGTGTATTTAGAAAATAGAAAAGGGTTAGTTTTCTCAAGACCGGGTCTACTAAGAAAAGGTAGAAGTTGCAGCTTGTTCACACATACGTGTGGGGACCGGCTCAGGTAGCCTCTATTGGCGGATCACGATACTATGTTACATTCATAAATGACGCCACAAGAAAGGTATGAATCTACTGTATTAAAAATAAATCTGATGTTTTTGAGACTTTTAAGTTTTGGAAGGCTATGGTTGAGAATGAAACAGGGAGAAAATTAAAGTGCCTGAGATCTGATAATGGCGGTGAGTTTTGCAGTCTTAAGTTCAAATTGTACTGTTATACACACGGAATCCGTAGCCAAAGGACGGTTCCAAGGACACCTCAGCAGAATGGTATTGCTGAAAGGATGAACAGAACTATCATGGAGCGTGCAAGATGTATGAGATTGCATGCAGGGTTGCCCTTAGAGTTTTGGGTAGAAGTAGTTGACACCGCAGTGTACCTGATTAACAGAGGACCCTCTACAGCTCTGAATGGTGGAATTTCAGAAGAGGTATGGACAGGTAAAAAGGTAGATCTCTCATATTTCAAAGTTTTTGGTAGTGAAGCCTTTGTGCATATAGATAAGGAAAATAGAAAGAAGCTTGATCCTAAGTCTATGAGGTGCACGTTTATAGGCTATGGCTCAGATGATTTTGGTTTCAGATTTTGGAATCTAGGAACTAACAAGGTAATCAGGAGTCGTGATGTTGTTTTCAATGAAAGAGTGATGTACAGTGATCAGATAAGGAAGCTGGATCAATCTGGGCAGAGCAATAGTGAATTGGACGAAGTTATGGTCCAAAATGAGCTCGCGGAAAAAAGAAATAATCACTTGCAGGAAAACACAGAGACCGACGTCGGCAGAGTAGGAACCGGCGTCGGCAGTTCAGAAACCGATGTCGGTCATACAGAGACTGACGTCGGCCAGTAACAGGTCTACAGGTGACCGAGGTCGGTCACTGTCAGAAAATTTGGGTGGACAGCGTGTTGAGAATGAGTCCAAGACACCCATCAGGAGGTCTGAAAGGGTAAGTAAGCCTCCAATTAGATATTTTCCTTCCTTATATTATTTATTGCTAACCGATGGTGGAGAACCAGAGAGTTTTGAAGAAGCATTACAGGTGGAGTCCAGGAGTAAGTGAGAGCGTGGCATGGTTGAGGAGATGGAGTCCTTAAGAGAGAACCAAACATGGGATTTGGTTGAATTGCCAGCTGGTAAGAGAACACTGAAGAACAGATGGACCTACAGGTTGAAGGAAAGTGAGGATGGACAGATGTGATATAAGGCCAGATTAGTGGTAAAAGGATTTGCACAGAAGCCAGGTATTGACTTTTGTGAAATCTTTTCTCTTGTTGTTAAAATGACTTCAATAAGGGTTGTATTGTCTTTGGTTGCTTTTGAAGATTTGCATCTCGAGCAGCTAGATGTTAAGACAGCATTTCTTCATGGAGATTTGGATGAGAAAATTTATATGGAACAGCCAGAAGGATTTGAGGTCAAGGGTAAGGAGAAGTTTGTGTGCAGGTTAAAGAAAAGCTTGTATGGCCTCAAGCAAGCTCCAAGGCAATGGTACTTGAAATTTGACAGGTTTATGACTGAGCATGGCTACAGTAGGTGTCAATCAGACCATTGTGTATATTTCAAGAGATTTGATAATGGTAGATATATTATTCTATTGTTGTATGTAGATGACATGCTGGTTGCAGGGTCTCACATGCAAGATATCTCTGAGCTTAAAGAGAAGTTAGCTCAAACGTTTGCTATGAAGGATTTGGGAGCAGCGAAGAAGATCCTTGGCATGAGCATTAGGAGAGACAGAAAAAATCACAGGTTGATATTGTCTCAAGAAGATTATGTGAATAAGGTGTTGGAGAGGTTTAATATGCAGGATGCAAAACCGGTAAGTACACCTATGGCTGGACATTTTTAAGTTAAGTAAAGAACAATGTCCCAATTCACATGATGAGGTAGAGTACATGAGTAAGGTTCCATATTCTTCCGCAGTAGGGAGTTTGATGTATGCAATGGTGTGTACTAGACCTGATATTGCCCAAACAGTGGGAGTAGTAAGCAAGTATATGGCCAATCTAGGTAAGGAACATTGGAAAGCGGTTCAATGGATCCTTAGATATCTGAGAGGAACCAGCAGTAGGCACTTATGCTATGGAGGTTCAGATACTTCTCTACATGGCTATGTAGATTCAGATATGGCAGGGGATTTGGATGGTAGGAGGAGCACTACAGGTTATGTTTTTACTGTAGGTGGAACAGCGGTTAGTTGGATATCTAAGTTGCAGAAGGTTGTAGCCTTGTCAACTACAGAAGCAGAGTATATTGCAGCTACAGAAGCTAGCAAGGAGATGATATGGATGACACGGCTCATGGAAGAGCTTGGAAGGGAGCATGAGAGTTGCAAATTGTATAGTGACAGTCAGAGTGCAATCCATTTAGCTAAGAACTCAGCTTTTCATTCAAGAACCAAGCACATACAGCTAAGGTACCACTTCATACGGCAGGTATTGGAAGATGGTGAGTTAAAGCTGGAGAAGATCCATACAGACAAGAATCCTGCTGATATGCTAACAAAGCTGGTTACGAAGGAGAAGTTGAATCTTCATTCAACTTCTATTGGTCTTCATGATTAAGTTGAATATGGAGGAGCTAGAAGATGTTGCTGTACAGGTTGGTGCAGCTGGTTTATCTCCAAGTGGGAGATTGTTAGGGTGTGGAGCTAAAAGCTTCACCAAGGAGCATACTAAAACAGGTTCGGGTCTACACAGACGCCGGCGTCGGTCAGGAGCGACTGACGTCGGTTAGTAGCGGTTGCAGAGGCGCCGACGTCGGCAATAAGGTCGATCGGCGACGGTCACAGGCGAACAGGCAGGAACCGACGTCGGTTACCTGCGGGTCCAGAAAGCGATTTTCGTGGACAGCAGCGAGTGTTTGCATGATAAGTTTGAGTCGTGGACTCAAGCTTGCGTCTCTATTATTAGCAATATTATTTTTAGAGCCCTTGTTCAAGAGGCTTAACTGTTTGTTGTAAGAGCATGCTCAAGTTTCCTAATTCTATATGTAGGAAAGATCTTCTTAGCTTAGAATGTAGTATGAGAGTGTAGAACTGTAAGAGTAGAACATTGTGAATGTTTGAAGGACAGTACAGAGTTGCATCAATCCAGGTTGTTGGATTTGAGTGTACTTGAGAGAGAGCTCTTGAGGAATAGAGATCTAGTGAGAGATCTTGTGTGCATCTGAGAGAGGTGTGGAAGAACGAAGTTTCTTCATTGTATTCCTATTGTAAAGAGTTTCAATACAAGTTTTCAGGGTGTTTTCTTGTATATCTTGTTCTGTGCTATTTATCATTTCAGTTACTTATCTATCTGATTTATTTCCGCGTTTATTGCTTTCACAAGTGTAATCTATTGTTGGTTTGATCCCCCAACACCATTTGTATATAAAAAAAAATTGAGTAATTTCTTGTGTAAGCCAGTGGGAGAAAATATATCATAGTATGGTTCAATAATATAAAGACACAGACCCATAGGTTTCAAAACATTTACAACTTGGATGAATTTTAACAATTGGACACAAAATAAGGATCTGGGCACTACATCTGACAGTAGTGTCCTATGACCGGTAGTGTCTAGAAGGCTAA
This sequence comes from Torreya grandis, assembly GCA_037957365.1. Classification (NCBI taxonomy): domain Eukaryota; kingdom Viridiplantae; phylum Streptophyta; class Pinopsida; order Cupressales; family Taxaceae; genus Torreya; species Torreya grandis. The sequence goes on from JARHVA010002850.1 coordinate 1,431,942, forward strand.
AAAACATGTATGGATCTAAAACTAATAGTGAAATATGTTTATCAAGTTTGAGCTTTTTTTGTAGTGAAACAAACCTAGGTCATAAGAATGATATGGATCAGACTAAGAGATAAGCATTTAGGCACATTGAAATAGTGAATGTGAGTCTTTCAGCAATAGGGAGGTCTAAAATTGAAGGATATATCTCTAAATGATATTTATCAAATGTACAAGACTGAGATGCTAAAAACATTCAATTTTAATATCTACATTTAGATCACTATATTTTCCTACATCTTACCTTACCACAAGCATTGCTTTTGATTTTTCATTCATTAAGGTTTTTTATTAGTTTGATGTATGTCCTTGTTTGATTTGAGTCTTTTCCTATCTTACATTGGATATACCTCACGGCCATTTTTATTTTCCCTGTGTTTAATTCAAGTTAGCTTTACGTGTCTTATATAAATTTTCAAATATTTTTCACATGTCCTTTTTTATTATCTTTCGCATTTTCTTACATTAGATATCTCTTTTCATAGTTATTTGTCATATATTATGATTAGCTTTGTCTTATATTTTGATGTGATTTCTAAATTTCTACTTACATTTTTATATATCTTATGTTTTGTGTTAATGTTTACAACTTATTTACATTTGGTATGATTTACATTCATCTAATCATCCTATTTTAAATCTTTTGTTATTTGATTTATCTATCTACTTAATTAAGATCTCATTTTTTTATGTAGATTTTATTCTTTTTTAAACCATGCATTTGCTCACATTTGCTAGAAAAGAATAAAACATACATCACATTATAACATTATACATCTAAGCACATGATATTGTAAAAATAATATAAATACACAATATTTTTACATGTAGATATCTAGTAAACTAAAAATGATGGGTGTGTGTGTGTGTGTATTTGAGTCTCTCAGTTTTCTACATCATAATATATTATGATACATCTCAGTACATCAAAGTACAAAATATAGGCTCTCTAGGTCTATGGATTACCTTCATTTCCCCAAAGGTGGGGTACTATGCTCACCATAGATGTTGTTGAACAAACAACATACAAGCTCACAAGTAATGACCGATTTTGGAATTTCATGCCATGGACCTGTCCCTATAGATGGACTACATGTCCCTACAACTCATCCCACATTAGTCATGTGTGTAGCTCACTCTATGGTTAATGTTGCTTACATTGTCATTTCTTGTTGTGTTGTAGCAATCACTATGACCATGCTACTAATGCATCACCTATGCATGTGTAAGGAAATTACTTATATGTTCGCATAGAATTATCATATATCACACATAATAGACAAAGATAAGAGATTACACAGCAATAATTGACAACACAGCAAAATACTGGATAATATAGTAGATCCACTTCGAGGGGGCAACCTCCAAAATAATGCTATAAGAGCAGAATACTTCATATCATGATCAAATACTAACCACTACCTCCTATATATAGTCTACGTAGTCATGGTTATTCCATAGGCCAACCTAACTAAGAACATAGAGAAATGTAATAACAATATAAAAGAGGTATGTAAGCCACAAGTCGGCCACACATATCCCTAGACACGCCAAAGGTTAAGGGCATAGCATGCCCCTCCCCTTCAAAACAACATTGTCCTCAATGTTGAGTCAACTCTAGATGCTGTTGCACAAAGGATTCATCCTCCCAAGTGACATATTTACATGGTAGATTCTTCCATTTAATCAGGTACTTTTTAATCACTCTAAATTGTAGCTGCTTAATACGTATTTGAAGGATCATCTTAGGATCAAGAATAACTCTCCCTTCCTCATCCAATTATGATAACTCAGTTTGAGTAGCAACTATGTGTTCAATAACTTTCTTCAAACATGATACATGAAATATTGGATGTATGCGAATAGATGAAGGAAACTCTAACTTGTAGGCCACACTACCAATTTTTTGCAAGATTTGATAAGGCCCATGATACTTAGGAGATAGCTTGTTATCCTTTTGTTGTTGCTTTAAGGACATTTGCTTAAATGGCTGCAAGTGAACAAAGACCCAATCACCAATGTCAAAATGCCTCTCACTCCTATGTTGATCTACCTGCTGCTTCATGCAATTTTGGGCCATGGCTAAATTTTCACGCAAACTTGTAAGGACCTCTTATTGATGGTGAATATGTTCCTCAATTGCATGAACCTTAGGATGGACCTTCAAGGTGGAAGTGATGGATGGAAGGTGGTATCTATAAAAGGCCACAAAGAGAGACATTTGGGAAGAACTATGAATAGAAGTATTATGCCACCATTAACAAGTGGCAACCAATGAACCCATTTATCCTATTTATTAGAAACAAAATGACAGAGATATCCTTCCAAACATTTGTTGACTACATCAGTTTGTCCATTTGATTAAGGATGATAGGATGAGTTATGAGCCAACTTGGTGCCCAAACATGCAAATAATTTAATCCAAAAATTACTAGTGAAAATAGGATCTTTATCACTGACAATGATCTTAGGAGTACCCTGCAGTTTCTGAATTGTATTGAGAAAAGCAGAAGTTATTGTACTAGAAACAAATGGCTATGATAAAGAACAAAAATGAGCATACTTACTGAGATGATCCACAACAACCATGATAATATTTTGACCATCAGATCTTGATAACCCTATAATGAAATCCATAGACACCTCTTTCCAATGCTAGCTAGGGATTGATAAAGGTTGCAGAAGACATGGGGTTTTGATGGTTTCACCTTTATTTTGTTGATAGGGCATACATTCAGTCACATATTTATGGACATCCCCCTTGAGTCCTTCCCAAAAAAATCTTGCTTGATTCTATGATAGGTTTTCAAAAATCCTGAATGACCTCCAAGTGGAGTTGCATGAAGTTACAATGTTTTTTTAGCATAGTGATGTCCTTTGCTCCTTTTGCTATCGCAATCATAACACAACCATTTGGATCACTTCTCAATTTGTTGAGGTGTCAATTTGGTGGGTTGAAAAAATGATGGTGCTGGAAAGATGCAATCACAACCAGTAGTGAAAGTTTTTCATTTGACCATCTCTTTTTCTTTTGCCATGTGTGCCCTTGGGATAGCTTATAATACAGATGATGGATTAACATTTGAACCTCTAATTGGATGCTATCTTTGAGTCCACCCAAAAAAAGATCAGTCAATTTTTTCTCAGTGATGTCTTCCACCTATAAGGATAGATTTTGAAATTGATGAATATAATCTTTCACAGTTCCTGTTTGACTCAGTTTGGCTAACTCACTGAAGTAGTTCTTAGAAACATTATTTCGATAATGAGTCAACAACTCATCAATGAAAATAGACCATGTAACAAGAGCACCATTTTTTTTATTTTGAGCACACAACCAACGATACCAAATGATCTGCTCATATTCCAAATACAAAGATGCCACTATCACCTTCTAAGAACTACGAGTTTGGTGCAAATCAAATAAATTCTCAATTTGGGTAATCTAAGTGAGAGGATCCTTATCATCAAACTTAAGCATGTCCACTTCTGGCAACATTAGTTACACATCAGGATTGAAGTTGTTAGTGTTGAGAGAAGGACCTAAATGATGAAGTTGAGGGTTATTTGGCTATAACTGAGATGAAATGGAAACCAATTGCATAGTGATCTAATGCAATTGAGTGTGCACCCCATTAATCTCTCCATGCATCCCTAAAACATTAGTTTGAACTATAACAACTTCATCATGTCACACCAATCCCTTTATGTCAACCTGAAGTTGAGAAAGCAATGGATCTGAAGTTTCAGATTCCATGTTGTCGTTAGAAGTCTTAGGAGTTTCTTGCCCCCCTTTTTTTCCTAAGTAGTAGGACCCGCCATGCACAAACCCTAAGAGGGTTTGTTGTCTTGAAAAAAGTGTACTAGAATATGATACCATTGCAATCACCTCACCAATATGAATCCAATGACTACTTTTGCACACTAGGGTGAAAAAATTTTGTACCAAAAAAGTATACCGACAGAATACATTGTTGCGATCATCTCATCGAGATGAATCCAATGACTACAAATGTGTAAAGGGAAAAAAAATGTCCAAACTTTTTTTTTAAATATTTTTTTCCAAAAAAGCGTTTTGAACAATATGGCACTGACAGAAAAAATTAATTCTTCCTGAATTGCAAGTTATATTTTTTCGCTCCCTCCGCTCGCAGAAGTCGCACCTCACCAGATTTGAAAAAAAAACACCACAAGAAACTTGCCCAAATCGAAGCTCTGATACCACTTGTAAGAAAATTACTTAGATGTTAGCACAAAATTATTATATATAGCATAGAATAGACAAAGATAAGAGATCACATAGAAATAATTGACAACAAAGCAGAATATTGGATAATATAGCAGAGCCACTTCAAAGGGGCAACCTATACAACAATGCAATAAAAGTAGAATACTTAATATCATGATCAAAGACTAACCACTACCTCCTATATATAGTCTACTTAGCCATAGTTATTCCATACGCTGACCTAACTAAGAACATAAACAAATGTAACAAGAATATAAAAGAGGTATGTAAGCCACAAGTTAGCCACATATATCCCTAAACACGCCAAAGGTTAAGGGCATAGCAACATGTTGATGTTATCCCCTAAGCCTCAGCGTATTCTTAGTGTTGTATATCCCTTGCAACTGCTCCAACCACTCTGAACCAACTAGCATGAGGCTCAATTGAGAGTGCTACATAATCTAGTATAGAAGTAGTATCATGGTCCGATAACTCAACATCCAAGATCTTGTGGTGTGTTGTCTCCACCAAAGTCTACCATCATACTGCCTTCATCGTTGTATCTACAAAATAAAAATACATTTGAAATTAGATTTCATATATACCAAAATAGCTAGCATACATATCATTAGTACCTAGTATGTGTATCTCTATCTTTAAGAAAATAAAAGTGATAACATTTCTTATACACATTTTTCATACCAAATGTAACCCCATCAGCTTTCTCACCTATCACACCCATCGTCATGGCTCCAAGCAAATGCAAATCCTCTCCATCTCCCCCAATGAACTACCACAACTTGTCAAGTTGATCTTTGCATCCGAATGTATATGGCCCAGCTCGCTTATGGATTTGCTAGTGGGTCCACTTGTATTAGAGGGATGGCTATTGTCTATCTGCCTCTACCATCTCCTTCTCGTGTTGCTCACTAGTGTCATCGTCGTCACCTCATTATCACAAGGTAACGAGGTCTCATTATTAGTTCTGCAACTAGCATACTTCATCCTCCTATCCCATATGGATTCTTAGCTTGCCTCACCCAATATGGTGAGACAACCAAAGGGGCTACCGAGTGTGGCAATCCAAACTATCCACGTACACAGTCACATGGATGTGTCTCAATCCATCAGAGGTAGTGCCCCATGACAATGCTTCAGCTCCTTCCCTGCACTATAATTGGGCAAGATGGAAACGCATCCATCGCACCCCTGTAGGGCACCCATACAATTTATCATCTCCTGGTAGTCTCCAAAGATAGCATATGAATAATCGTGTGCATTGTATGATGTGCACCTCCTAAGATAGTCATCTATCACATGAGGTAACCCCAGAGTCTTATACATGGGGAGCCTCTCATATATCCAACTTGAAAAAAAAATAAGAAGACCTATAGTCTGTTGGCCCTAGCTCCGTACACCATAAGAATCATATACAAGTTGCACCCATATCTCAGCTCTCATATCATACAAAGTATCATGCTCCAATACAGATTGACACAGCTATAATATACATAGGCAAGGCCCCATTTGACTTATGACATAGCGTACGCATAGTCATGAGTCTGAAAATGGCCTTCTAGATATCTAGAATCCCTGACACATACACCTCAAAAATCCATATGATGAGATTATGCTCATCATACCAATCAAATCAAATAGCCCAATGGGCTAGCCCCTGTCTATCAACCATCGACTATGACACATTGCATACCATTGGAGTCCCTGTAACAGGCAACCAAGTATGGTGTGGACATCCTCTAAGGTGATCACCACCTCTATGGTATCCCCCTCCACCACCCATCTAAAGGTGTATGTGAACCTCTCCCATTGCCTCAAAAACATGGTGATGAGTTTGACACTCAAAGGAACACGACAAAACTCCATAATGTTGTCAAAACTGAGAGTCATTAGTTGTGCTTTATCTTTGTTGCCCAGTTAGCATCGACACTCCTCCATAACTGTCTCCACCTCTCAAACAACCCAATCATATTATATCCCACAATCAAAATTAAAAGTAAAACCTAACTAATTTTATTCATCTTCACAAAATGGTCTCTACTTTCGATGATAATGGCCATTTTCCTACTTTTCTATTGCATCGGCCACCTACAATTCACATTATAGCCATGTTTGCATTTTCTAATGTACCGATAACTACTATATTGTATCAGTCGCCCTTGCCTATTATATTGTATCGGTCATACCCTACAGCATCGACTGCCTCATGTTTCCTACTACATCAGCTATACCATATTGTATCAGCGATGGTTGATACTTTCATATAGTATCGGTCTACACTTAAATATATCAACTATGAATAACTTCTTAAAATGTAATGGCCATACCCTCAGTATTGTTCATCCTGATATTTCCTACCACATCGGTCATAACCTATGGTATCGACCAACATATTTACCAATTATACTGGTCATACCCCACGACATCAATTGGGGTTTGAAATTTCCCCTTACCAACTGTATCGCTTTAACTGATACAATTGTCTGAGGTCAATGATTTATTTTCTTGGCCCTAATAAACGCCGTTGGCCCTATTTTTGCCTTTTTGTCAACTACCCATTATTGATCCTTTTTTTTTTCTTTGTTTTGATGCTTGTTGGGACAAATTTCACTACACGGATTTGTCTCAATGCCTATATTTCATAAATCTAATTCATTTTATTAAAAATGAAAAACAAAATATTAATTACAACACCTCCATGTATAGCTCCAACGGTTGTTGCAATGCAACCCCTTGCATGTCTGCCTCCTCGTCCTCTAACCATCATCTCTCGTACTGATATTTTTAGATACTCATAGCTCTAGTTTTTCAAAAAAAACAAATGTGCAAATGAAATTATTTGTATTTATGTGTAGTAAATTTTCAAATTTCTGAACTTTGAATTATTTACCTCTAGATTCCATGGTTTTCCCATATATTTGTTTTCATAGGTCCTTTTCACGAACCAAAATAAGTGTTAAGAACCGATGAGGTAGAGAATATCTAGGTGCTAAAAAAACTACAAAAATTTGGGTTTTTCTCTTATTTTTCAAGTCCATCTTTCGTTCTTCTCAATGGGTGTCTTATATCAAATACAACACACATAGAATCACCATCTACAATCTGCAAAGTGAAGATATGCATTTTCATTTTATTTACTTTTAGTTCTTCTAGTGTTTCTTATCATTTATGATCTTTTATGTTGCTATGTTCCTATCCCAAAACATCATCCCGTGTAATTCTATTGTGACACATGATGAGCTTTGGATGGGACATATTCACTGGCGCTTTCTCTTGCAGTGATTTGTCGATGCATCAATATCCATGAGTGCACACCTTAAAGGGTATATCAGGAATGTGGTGGGATCAGCTCGTGGTACTTTGTGATAGATTTTTACATACTATTATGTCATACCTTCATTACTATCAATATGATTTCTTTTGAGTCTCTTTCTGTGTTATCTCTCCATTTATTTTTTGCCCAATTTCGCTACTTTCCCTATATTTGACTATATCACTCCGGGCGATACAGTTTGTTTCATGTTTTGCCTTCCATGTACTATATCAACTACCCAAATACAATTCTACGTTTGTCTTTTGGCATCGAGGTTGATACAGTATTGTGTTAGCCAACATCTTCCAACTATATTGACCTAGAGTTCAAGGCTAGTTTCAAGTATTGGAGGCATATATATAGGGATCATATTTCATTCCCAAGAGATATATCACATTCATACATTTTGTGTGCTCACATTTATGCGTCTATGTAGTATTTGGAGGAGATAGAGGTTGATTTCTTATCTTGGAGATCTTATCTTGCTTATGGTCATTGAATTTCAATAGGAGTTGAACCAAGGGGGTGTCATAGTCTTTGGAGTCTTCAACTAAGGATATTTAGGTCGTCTTCTTGCATTTGAGGTCTTCAACCTACATCTCTTGCAAAGTGTCACTTGCGCCAAAGAGGGAGATTAAAGCATCGGCAAATCCACTCACAGGTAAGTATTTATATTCCTAATCTTTTTTCTTTGTTTATTTAGTAGTTTCGACAACGTGGTTTATTACTTTGTGGATGTATGTGTGTATCCGTGGTTATGCTCTCTCTTATACTAAATATGTTGATATAGACATAAGGTTGCTTAGGTTTGTTATTTATCACCTTAGGTTGCATAGACCTCCATTTGGTTGACCATTGCACCTTACCTTCTATTTTGTACCCCTTTTACAACCACTTACACCATTTGCTTTACTTGCATATTTACAATCATCATTATAATCACCTACCCATCATTGAACCTTAATGAGAGCTATTCTCCATGTCATAAGCTTAGGCTTTTGAACCCTTCCATGTTACCATTTGAGTGTAAATTGACCTATTCTAGGTCCTTCTCGTTCATCCAAGTATATGCAAGCTCTATTGTTATGACCTTAGTCGAGCTTTGGTCTTTCAAGAGAAAGAGGATAGTTATAGGTTATCCTAGCCTATGCAAACAGATAGTTTAAATTCTTTTTGGTAATGAGCCTTGGAAAGTTCTACTTGGGCATAGAATTCAACTAGCGATAACTAAAAGCAAATGGATGCATACCAATTTACAAGATAAAACCCTAAATGCTAAATTTTGCAAAATTAAAGGGTCTCCGCTCGTGATCAACATGTGGAAAGCTTGCAAGATACTTCTCAGCTACTTAGTTAGAAAGACTCCTCTTTGGACATGGATTAAGCTTCACCGACTCCTCAATTTGGTGAACCCATTTGATAACAATTATTGGCTATCCCTTGGCTTTTTGAGAACTCGCACAGAGAATTGTGGCTATTTAGCAAACGGATTTGTACTTTTAAAAACCTTTAGAATTCTGTGGTAATGGAATGGTCGCCTTAGCCAGAGATTAAGAACCTTTTTTATCTTGCTGAAAAGGATAAGCCCATCGTTCATTTCATTATATCATTAGTCAATGAAGATCTCCGTATTAAAATGTCCATTGCTAGAGGTGGTCCAATGGTGCAAAATTTAATCAATTCCCTCTTAAAATATCCTATATTAAGAAGTCTATTATATCTATTAATAGAAATATTGAATCTATAATGTAGTTGTAAGGTGACTGAGTATAACTGATTTCAACTCCGTCCCAATGTTTGGAAATCGGACATTGAGACTAACGTCCAACTCCTCACTTGGAGAGTGATTCATTGCAAGCTGCATGTCACTGATCGACTTGAATTTCTTTGGGAGGTAAAGTTGTCTTGCCCCTTCTACAATAACAAAGAAACTATTATATATGCAATTCAATCAAATCGATTTGGGATCGAGTTCAACAAGATTTACCAACACCCTTTACAAGCGAACTATTGTGAAGAAAAAATGTTCTTGGAATAGGGATATCTAATCGTGTGATTTCTGAAACATTTAGACACATTATAATCAAACATAATTGGAAAAATAGATATCATTCTTGTTTCTATAACAGTGCTACTTCTGAGGTAGTTCTTCTTCATTAACTTTACTCCGATTTCTTGTTTCAGTTCTCTGTGCAACAGTTCATGCAATCTACTCTGCTTGCTAATGAGGCCCTGACAAAGCAGATGAAGGTGATCAAAGTACAGTTGCGACCCCTTGCAAACGATCAGGGAGACCTATATAAAAAAATTGACGAACATAGCAGATATATGGATGTTTCTTGAAGGATATTCAAGGTTTCTACTCTTCATTTCCCTGTTTTGTATCACGTACAGCAGCTGATTATTTGTAACGTGGTGTAATTTGTTAGGTTCTGCAGCTATAATTGTTTTGCTGCCAATTTTGACATGGATCTGCTGATGACTTTCACCCTTTGAGGCTCTATTCTCTGACTGATTTTGTATTATTCTTTTTGTTGCATCCTCCAATATAATTTTAAAAAAAACAAAAAAAACACACATCCCAAGAGTGTTACTATACTCCTCTGGAAATATAATTACAATATGAGATGTTGAAGATTAGAAATCCATCACCCAATTATGCCAAGTACCTCAGGGGGCCAACTTAAATCCAGCTAATGATGTGATATTTGACATCCAAACATGCCAATGAATCTTCTTGATTGGATTATGGTCATTTCTGTAACAGTAAATTCATTCCAGCTAGGTGACCAAACACATATTGTAAGACTTGTGCAGATTAAAGATGCAGCACCAATTAACCCAGCTCATTAGCAGACAGAAAATGGAGGGTACTGATGTGAAAGGAAACCCATCGTAGTTATATATACCACTAGTGAAGAGCTCATAAATTGCATATCACATAAATAATAAAACAAGCGAGAGGGGGACCACAAGTCATGAAACTGAAACTGTGGCAAAGTTAGTACTAGAGAGAGGGGATGCTACCAAATCAAGCGGGGAAAAGCTTACTTCCAGATGGTTGGTCACGTTGTCTTGATTTACAAGCACCAACTTACATGAGAAGACATGACAAAAATTTCATACACTTAACAGATGTATCATCAGAGTTCAGAATACAAAGTAATGGAACGGTTTGAGGTCCGGGTCTTTTTTGCTTTGTTGTAGTACTTAGTTACATGTTTTACTTTTCAAGTTTTTCATCTGAGTTTAGTTATATTTGTATACACTAAGTAAAAATAACTATTTAATATCAATCTTGGGTATATTTACATTTTCATTTTAATTGATAAGAATATGTAAGAAAGAATGACTACTTAATGTCAGTCTTGGGTATATTTTTACATGTTCATTTTAATTAATTTGAAATATTTAGTTAAAAGAATGACAGAAAAGCACAAATATTGGCATAATGTCAATCTCAAGTATTGTGAACCCGCATAGCCATGCAAAAGACGTAAACAGACTTGCAAATATTATAGCATAGAAGTAAAATGTGAGTCACACATTGACAACTTCCCAACTTAATATGCTGAAAGTTGCTTAGTGGTTGGCATTGTGTCTTTTTCAGGCAACCATTAAAATACAGTGATGACTTGAACTGTCAAGATCATATGGCTGATAGGTGAAAAATTTCAGCAGGCTTTGTAAAAGAAGCAAAATGTGACTTTTAACTAACTAAATTCCCTCAAGACTGCAATAAAATCTGCAATGAACATTTTCCTGAGCTCCTCCACAGGCTGTTAAGAAGATGCAAACAGTGGCATTCTTCATTGCATTCTACCCAGATCTAAATAAACGAAAAATGCAATGAATATCATCTATTCCAATAAATTTGGGTGCTTTGACCACAAAAATTCTTTTAACTCTTCACCACTATAACCGTTTCCCAATATTTCCTAATCTTCTTGCTACTCCAAATATTATTGCTTTACTTAAAATTCCCCTATCAAGTCCACATGCAAGAGCCATGGCCCCCCCAATTATAATGAATTTCCATCCATTTCCATGCTGTTTCTTTGATATATCATGTGCATCCTCTGTTTCTTTGGAAGGTAAAATAATATCTTGTGTATCCTCTGTTTCTTTGGAAGGTAACATAATATCTTGTGCATCCTGTATGTCTGTGGAAGATAACCCCAATGTTCTAGATAAATCTTCAGGCACCTTTGAGTTAATTCTTGCCATGAACGCGCTTCTAGATAGTGGAGCTCCTGATCTTCTTTGCATTTTATATGCGTATGCCCCACGTTCTATATTCTTGACAGCTCCCCACATTCCTTGGCGGACTCCAAGCTTAGCAATCTCCCATGGGATTCCCATGTCTTCATGATGAAAGAGCACCACCTCACAGGCAGATAATTGTCCATCTCCTGTCCTTGATTCCACTTTTGTTCACATCGGGGATGGGGGAAATAACAGCACATGCACCAAGAATAAGAATCTGACAAATTACATGATAAAAATAAGAAATAGTTAAATACTCATTGTAACAGGCTGCCAAGGACAATACCTGCTCGGATGGACCAGCTGGAATAGTAGACGTCAACACGCCTTGGCTTATTGTGCCTTGGGAGTGAGGGATATGGTACACCCTGGAGACATTAACCCATAATACATGTCTTTAACTGCCTCACTTTCAAAATTGCCATAATCTGGTAAAAATAATTAAGAAAATAAAAGATCCTTTTAATTTTGGAGAGAGAATATTGATCAGCTCCAACCACCGAAAACCACTCTACAACCTATGGTTTTGACACAGATTCTCAAGTCTTCTCACCTTCACACTCAACTTCATTTAGCAATGTCTACACAATTAGAAGTTGGCATCAATCATTTAGACCTACAATTCTGCATTCTACTTTATTTGCAAACTGTAGAACCAATGTGCATTCAATGGACAAACAGTTATTTCAGCAAGAATTTACAAATTATCAAACAGTTTTAGGGGTTGCACATTATACCAATTCAAGTCATTAAACATCTCCCACACTTTGATGTATACTCACTGTGGACTGAACATTTCATAGTTTATTCTCAGAGCGACCCTTCAGTGATTGGCTATTACACAATCTAGATGGAAAATAAGAAGACATTTTCAACTAACACTACAGGAAGTGTTATTTCCAGTAGAAATTCAGGAATTTTCCTTTTTCAAATATTCACATGAATAAAAAATAATAACCATCATGACAGGCTGAAACTTATTCAGAGTCTAACTGCAATTTGGAACAAAGTAAATTTTTCTCTTTGATCTTCTGCTTAGAGTATGTTTAAGAGACGAGGAAACGGCGAAATGGGTGTTTTCAACTCTTTCCAGATACTATCCCCAACATGAGCAAAACTAATGATTCAATGAACATCATCTTCACTAACACCAGAGACTGATTTTGACCACATGAAACCTTCCTATAACTGGCAAAATATGTCAAAGCACGTGTCACTTTCAAACTTTCTCCCCTATAATTGCTTCTTTAATATGCCCCTCTGCCAATCAATCACCATATTCTTTTCTCAAGATATAAACAAGATAATAAACACCTAATGCCCCTCAAGGAAGCACCTTATTAACTCCAGAAGTCAAGGATAAGAAATTATAGAAATTGCTACGACCACCATCCTTATCTAGTGGCAAGTTTCAAGAGCCATACCTTTGTAACACAGAAGTATGTTCTTCCAGACTCCCAAATTCGACGACCAATTATATATTCCCGATCACTACAGAAGAATGGAAACTGCAGTATTTAACACAATCATAAGAAAAAAAACTAAACCTCAATATAAATATATTTTTTTCCAATGTCAATCCTCCACCATACCTTTCTAATCCAATGGACAATCATGGTTCCTGTCTGTGGGCATTCTTCTAGAGTCTCTGTGTAAAGTAGCATATCATCCCACTTAAGACGAAACTCATTATCCCAGAAAAAGTCTTTCATGTGTTCAGGTGTGACATCCTCATATACTGTTCTGCTTCGATACTGTGGAGGACCAACCTAGACATAGTAATAGTGTATCAAGGGTTAACTTACAATTGTGCATATTGGAACAGGCTACAACGTAAATCATATGTTCCTAAGAAACTGGTAAGTTATGAAAGTTCCAATACCTTGAACATCAGTTCTCAAAGAATGACAAGAGAGGAAAACTACCTTTTGGTCACGTCGCCAAGCTTGGTAGCTCATGGTTGGGGTTGTGCGATCCATGACCAGATGCCACACAGGACCTCCATCTGTTACTTCAAGAAGACGACATAAATGCTTTAAGTCCCCATTTGTCACAACTGGCTCCTTTTGTCCCCCATGAGATGTACTGGAAATGCAGAAACATTGTCATAATCATACATCCTAAAGCAACTAAATCAATAAAAGATTAGAATTATAAATTTATAAACTCATTGCAGTAGTGTCTGTGCAAAGATGAAATCAAAACTGATGAGGGCATCTGTTATAGTTAATAAGTTAACTATAGTTATTTAGTTATACATCAGTCAAACTCATATGCAAGTGGGTTAGTGAAATTATTCACTGATTCAGATTAAGGATAGGTAGAAATAAGTTAGGAGGAGGTATATAATTGGAAGTTGGGAGCTGGAAGCAATAAATATCTTTTTTAGATTTTTAGCCTAAAAATATATGCTTCTCTTATGTAAATAATATTTTAGAAATAGAATCAAATAAAATGCACATAGGCACAAGGAATGATTCCACAGTCGGTTCCTGATGCTGAAAGTTTCATTTCTTATACGTGCAGATTGAAATATGACCCAAGCTTTGCAATTGAGACAATCCCTATGGCCTAGTTTGACCATTCCCCAACTCTCAGATTCTGTATGGGGAGGGATAGGAGAAGCCAAAAGTATAATTTATTTCTAATAATCCCTTTCCAAGTATTTTACTTACAAGTAGAAATGAGAAGAGGCACTCTTCTCTCTCATGCATTTAGGCTTTCAGATGAATATAATCTAAAGGAATAGCCTAGCTTGCAAAATTTGGCAGGCCTAGTAATTATTCTTTTACCATATGCATGGAGCATGGCATTGCTGGAACTTCCAACAACTTCTGTAAATAACTTCTGTTCTATGAAAGAATTTGTATCATTCAAAAGTAAAAGAACATGGGAAAAGGAAGATCATGGCTATTGGTTTACACAGCCAAAAGTATTCGGCAATGCATAACAGCAAGGACAGGCTAAGGAGTTACTTCAAAATAGTCGACCTAAATTGAAATTATATTTCATTAAAAGTAAATTTGATGGATGAAAAGTGCTATTCTTTTGGACAATAAGAAAAGAACCATAGACCATGGGATTCAAGGGAAAAAAGAATGTAATTGTCTACATTGTGATCACAAGAAAAAACGAGCAAAGATTGAACAGAAAACAAAAATAAGTTATGCTGGATGACATGAAAATCAAAGAAATAAATCCTTGTCCCATTCTTTAATAATAGATTTTCTTGAATTTTAAAACAAGTGTAGAGATGAATGGATACAAGTAAGCAGCAATTGCTTGCAAGATGATTAAAATTCACCAGAAATAATGACAGACTCAAAGTAAAGACTAGAAAGGAGATATTTTACAACTAGGAAAGTTACGGGAACAAACATGAAGTTATGGAAGAGACCGAAAAGCATTCCAAACCAAGAGAGAAGATAAATACTTTGGAGATAATATCAACAAAAATCTCAAATCTGCAAGCTTTTCTAAGCCATTTTTACATATAGATGAAGATTTTTTTATTTTTATTTTTATTTTTATTTTTTAATATCACATGTAGCTCACAACATGCACAGTGAGAGATTAAAAATGGTCAAGAACACCATGGACAAATTTTAATTCTACAGGATATGTAAGAGTAACATGCTCTTGCTATGCCCAGCACACATCCTACATGGGCAAAATTCAAAGAAATCATGTGGGATAAACATCTCCTGGATGCAGGATATTGAAATCATTTCAATGTCCACTAATAAGCAAAACAGGTCAATGGGACTAATAAAGAAGTTAGGCTCATAAAGCAGACTATAAGGAGAGAGGAGATCTAGTCACTCTCATCATCAGAGCTGAGAACCGTAAACTTAACACCCAGTGCTTACTGAAGAATGTTCACTGGTGAATGGCCCGAGCTGATGGGACCTGAAAATAACTATGGGTAAAATATATGAATGTAAGAGGGATAAGCAGCATACGTCTAAATAATCTTAAACTAAGAAAAAATGTCCTGGATAACTAATCATCACATGCATGGACTGGATCATGACAAAATTGCATGGAGAGCTGTAACTATGATTGCATTGCATCTTGTAAACAAAACTATTAATATCTATGATGCCAACTAAAATAAAAAATTAAAGCAGAATGACCCCGAAAAATCTACTAGGTTTTAGATATTTAAAGGAGAAAAGAGCCGAGAGTTGGTATGCAAAAATTCCTAGGTGATTACTCCAATTGGCAAAGAGTTTTTGTCTGACCATCTTGGCCAAGGTTCAAACTCCATGGCAGCATATCAAAGCCTACACACTTAAAGAGACCAAATGCATTCTACATTAACAAAAAAATCATATTTAAAAAAAAAGTGTCGAACAAAAAATTCATGGAAAAGCATAGAACATGATCCTATTAATGATTAACCAAGTGATTGCCAATCTTAACCGATATCTAGGTGCAATTAATGAACATTCGATTAGGGGTAAACCAGGGGTCACTAGGATTGCCTCATGTCTGCGACCAGCATGTACCTCCTACCGTAGAGATTATCCAGAGACGAGCTTTAAACTAAGGCATCCTAATAATCGAGAGGTAGCATTTAAGGCCTGAGCATTACCAGATCAAAATTCCAAAAAAGGTTTGCATTCTAGCAAAAACATACCATAGTGGCATGTCTTGTGTGGCTGTAGGAAAACCTGAAGTGATTAAGACTGCCATTTTAGCAACCGACCGTTTTCATTCTTAGGGAAAAGACTTGTACATGGCTTGGCTATGTGCTATGAACTCTGGTAGTTAAGAAAAAAAAATCATCTTAAACAATGCCCGGTTCAGTTCTTGGGGTGTTTCTTCTGTTTCACAGAGAATTGAAACAAAACATAATTCAAGATTTTATCCATGGCTCCAAGGGATACGTGAAAGTGATTAGGGAAAATTCTAATCTTCGTCAGTCACCAGGCCCAATTCTCAGGAAACTGTGTAGGACATAGTCTGTCTATGCAATTGTCAATGTTGGCAGAAAGGGATCCCAAAAAGCAGCAATAGTCTGTCCAATGAATTGAGTAAACATAAACGAAAAAATTCAAAGAGAGTTTCATGATCCTTACCCTTCTTCAGACTTGTGCTGCTGATCAAATGCATCTTCATGTTCTGACTCCCAAGCCCTGAAATTGGTCCACAACTTTCTGAGCAATGGGAATCCCATCAAGGCGGTCAGGGCAGCACCGAAACCATGAGGAGCAGATAATAACAACTGAGGCCTCAGACTCCTGAGCCCCACAAAAAAGAGACCAGCCCACTTGGGCTTCCAGGCCCATCCCACTACTAGCCCTATCATAACAGCCAACCAAACAGGAACCAAGCACATCACAATATCCAACAGGGTATCCACCACTGCTTCCCTCTGAAACAACTGGTACATCCCACCATGATTATCGCTCACAAATTCCATCTGCAATGCCCAATGCCCAAAGCCCAAAGCCCAGTTCACAAATCCCAAGTGTGCACACAAATTTATTATTAATAGCAAACTTAAAAATGATTTCTCTTTTTCTTCCAAAGAAGAGGAAACTGAAAGAATAAAACAGGCATTATTGAAGGAGTCTATATATTTGGTGTGTGTATATACATACAGAGATATATGTGTGGGGAAAGGAGTGAGGTGGTCTGTGGGTTGAAAAAATACGGGTAAGCAGGAAATGGGTAGGCGTAGAGCAATTTCATGCGCAATTTGGAACTATAAAATGCATGTGAGGAATGTGGATAAGGATGAAGATAGGGTCAAATGGCCGGGTGGAAGGCAACCCGCCAAGAGGGCGCTCTGCCATTGGTCCAACGCCCAGATGGCAGATTTAACTAATCCAATACTCAATATAAACGCGGAGACACGAAGTGGAATTTAGATTTTACTGGTCGGCGCCGAATACCCCCATATGCTAAACCTTTTACTTCGGGGAATTGACGGAGATAAATGGCGTTATTTGACGGACGACAAAATCAGGGTCTTGACAATGACGTTAATTGATGCTAATGGGAAACTGGCTAAAGACTTGGCGGGCTGCTGTGAAAGTAATAGTTTAATTGACAAGGTCGGCGAAGGAGACGGAGGTTTTTATAGGGCCTCGGAGGGAGTGCTGGAATTTGGAGTTTGGAATTTTTTAATTTGACCTTCAACATTACTCCTCTCGGAGAAAAATTAGGTGACGCTCTTTCAAAATTTAATGTTTTTATTAAAATAATATTTAATATATTAATTATTAAAAATAATATATATATTTTTTTTTAATAGACATTGTTTTAGAGTACTTGTTATGTTTAGGATGTTTTAGTTTTTTTGTCACATTTGATATCACATTGTGTTGTTTTCTTATGTTGACTTGCAGGTACAGATGATTGGTAGATGAATGGTAGTGCTAGTATTTGACATTCAACATTACTCATCATGTCGCAGAAAGATTAGGTGACACTTGTTCAAAATTTAATGTTTACAAAAAAATAATATTTAATATACTAATTATTAAAAATATGTTTTAAAAAAAATTAGATATTGCTTTAGAGTACTTGTCATCTCTATGATGCTCTAGTATTTTGTCAGTCTTGATGTCACATTGTCACCATTTATTCAACTCTATAGGATTTTTCTTAATCTTGATTAGTATTTAATAGCTTGTAGTTCAAACATCTGCATTATTTAATGAGCTCCCCATAAGGGCTTACATCGTTAGATGTAGCTCATGTATGCAAATGGAAATGTAATTGATCTATAAATCAATCTTAACTTGGAGAAAAATAAATCCTACTACACTTTCGATTGTTGATATATTAGATATTCAGGGTCATGACCAAGATGTATCCGCTAGACCTAGCCAAGGGATCACTTACTACAATAATATCATTACGGAGGGTTCCAAACCTTCCAATGAAGCAAAACTATGCAATACCCTAACTAGGTCCTATGTTTTCATATTTACTAATGTATATGCAAAGTAACGTAAAAGCCTAATCTAGTGTTCACTAAAGCTTGTGGCACAAAATGGGGGTAATAAACATGAAAAGTAAACATGCATAGAAGACATATACTCATGTCAATGTATATAAAATTCTAATGTATGGAAAAAAAAGTACAAATGCATATATATCTACTCTTGCAAAGGAGGAACAAAGTTAGGAATACTTACATTTAAAGACAAACCCGTCGAGCCTCAAATTTCTCTCTTTGTCAAAGTGCTTTGCAAGAGGTTGTTGTGGTATGTAAGGATGACAGGGATAAATCAGCTCTAGATTACATAACTTATATATGCATCCAAAAGACTTCTCTACAAGACAAGATCCGTATTTCCAAAGAAAATATGAAACCCTAAGCTATGCTCCTCGGGTAAAATGGTGGATAAGCAGATTCGCAAGATATATATTTTCTTCTCTTCTCTTTAGCAATGACAAAATGAATATGTTTATTATTGAATATAACCCCAATCCTTTCCAAACGTTTAGCCAACAGGGTTGGCATAATTGATTATGTATTGTTATTGACAAAAACATATTAGGACTTCGTCTAGGTCGGTCGACCCTAAATGAGTTTTGTCAATTAGAATACAGGGTCAATGGCGCTGACATTATATCGTAACCCGTCAAATTTGAGTTTAGGTTAGGGAAGAGCTAATAAAAGCGGAAAATGACTAGAGGAGGGTGAAAGATAGGAGGCAAAGCTTAGGGGAATGTTTTTAGGAGATGGTTGTGTAGATATCAAGTGGTAGTAAAGGGACAACAATCATGTGAAGCATCAATGGTCTGTCCACCCCTTTTTCGATGCACCCTTTAAGATGTGCACTCAGAGAGATTGAGAGTCGACGATTTCCTACAAGAGAGAAAGCACCAGTAATTAATAAAGTTTGAAAATATTTGTGTAAGGTCACTTAAGTGCAACACAGGGTGGTGTTTTGGGAAAAAAACATAGCAACACACAACATTGAAGCTAAATAAATTGTAGTAAAGAGCAAATAAGATAAATGAAATGACGAAATTTAAAAACACATACCTTTTCTTATCTTAGTGGTGTAGATAAAGAAGGAAATGTAAGAAATGTGAAGGTATCTAATGTAGGGAACATTAGGCGAACTTGTAGAAGCTAGTATAAAAAAGAGCAAAAAATTAAAATTTTTGCAACATAAACATATAATAAGTGAAAAGATTCTCTACGATGTTAGGATTCCAGAACTTTTTACGATTTAGGAAAAACTAGTAGAAATAAAGGTATGATCAAAAGATAGAATCTAGTGGTAAATATTTGAAAAGTAAATAATTTTGGAATAGTAAATATAAATAGGGTGAAAAATAATTCATTTGTTATTTTTACTATTTTGAGAAAACAAAGTTGTGAAAGACCTAGTTAGAGACTAGAGAGCCATCATGGTGAGGAGACTACAATTGAGATGCATAACGACCGCAATGAGTGCAACACAAGTAAGCAATTAGAAATTTTAAATTTTGAATATTTTTATTTGAAATGAAGTTAAAAATATAAAATTGACTTGTAGGCAAAATCTAGACATCGAAATGAACTTTAGAAATTTTTTAGGTAAACTAGGGGTAAAATGAGGTATTGGGTAGGAAGAAGTCAGACAAATAAATGTCTAAGGCATTTATGGTAAATGGTCAAAAATCCATCATTGAGAAAGAATAGAGTTGACCTGATCAACTTAGTCTGTAATATGAGCTAGAAAGATAACGATGATTGCATAGCAATGGGCCAATTTAGTATGTTAATGGGTGGCTGACTATGTAGTGTATGCAATAAAAAATGCATCATGTTCATAAATCAATCCTAGATTGGATGGGATAGAACACACCTACACTTCTGATTGGGGAGCATACAATTGTTAAGCGGGAGCATGACCAATGTGAGCATCTACTAGACCCAATTAGGGGATCACTTGTCATAACACACCGTGTGAGATAGGGTTTCAAAGCTTATAGTCTAACACAATCGCATAACAACCCTAAAAGAGTCCTATGATTTAATATTTCACTAATCTAATAACAAGAAAAGTAAATATAATCTAGTGCACACCAAAGCTTGTGGCATAAAGTAGGGGTTAGAAATAAAATAATTAAACAACTAAATTAAACATGTATAGGAGACATATTCTCATGTCAATGTATATGGAATCTTAATATATGAAAGAGAAGAATACATATGCACTATCTATCTACTCTTACAAAAGAGGAATAAAGTTAAGAATACTTACCTTTGAAGATGAACCCATCAAGTCTCAATCTCCCCCTTGGCCAAGGTGCTTCGCAAGAGATTGTCATGGTATGTAAGGATAACTAAGATAAATCAGCTCTAGGCTACACAACCTATCCAAGAATCTAAAAGACTTATCTACATGACGAGATTGGAGCTCCAAAGAAAGTATTGAACCCTAAAGCTTTATTCCCCAAATAGAATGATTAATACGCAGATGTTCGTTCACACTTCTTCACTTAATTCTTTGCTCTTACAAATGGTGGTAAATGACCTTATATATATAGTAGTATCTTACCTTAAAATCATTTGGACATGTCGGCTGTGTTAGGTCGACCCAGTTGACTTAGAATGTTTTTGGGCTAACTCACTAGGTCTATGTTAGGTCGATCGAGGGTCAACAAACCAAAAGAACTAAAATGTCCCTAAACTGTACTAGGTTGACTAGGTTGACCTAATTTGCTGAACATGAAGCTTGAAAATGCACTAGGTCAGCCATGGTGGTTGACCTAGTTTATTGAACAGGAAGACGAGAGATAAAGCAAGGAAAAGAGGGATAAATCATGGCAAGTGATAGGAATGGTTAGGAATGAGAAGAATAAGCTTAGGGTTCAAGGTTTTAAGAGACAAGTGTGTAGATGGCAAGTGACAAAAGGAACAATAATCTTACGAAGCATCGATGGTCTACCCACCCCTTTTTTGATGCACCCCTTAAGGCATGCACTCAAAGAGATTGAGACTCGATAAGTCCCTGTAAGATACGAAGTGTCAGCAATCAACAAAATTTTGAAAATATTATGTGTATACACGTAGCAGTCGGCCAACTTAGTTTGGTAAGGAGAAAAAGGTCGATGGTGTATAACAGGGCCAACATAGTTTGCTGGATAGGGCCAATGTAGTATCACAAAACAAGGTTAATTATGTATAATAGGGTTGATATAGTATTACAAGGTAAGAAGATGGTTGATCTAGTATTGATGTGGCTGATCTAGTTGGAAAATGAAGGGACCAATTTAGTATTGCAAATAAAATACAACGCTGATTTAGTATTAAATGCATTGATTCTATAGAAATTTGAGAAACTAAATCAAACCAATTGTTTAAGAATGTATTTTGATTATTTATGACATAGAGATTTAATACATCCTTTATTGTTTAATATTTTGTAGAAATGTTAGAGGTATTGACACCTGATAGATGCATCGTGACTATCAGATCTATTAGATTAAGTGATTGATATGAACATAGTGTGATTGGTCACACTGGGCTTTGGAAGCATCATGGAGATGCGGTGCATCCTGTTTAGTGTTGATCTCGTTGTCATGTTTGTTGGAGCATGGAAATTATTAACCAACACATTTGTATGGGTGATTGATGGGTATACCATTGAGGTGGGTATCACACTAGAGGATGTTCACGCATTGTTGGGAATACTGATAGGAGGGACATCGATGATCACTAAGACACCGAATGATTTGGAGAAAAGGCGAGCATTACACTGATGGGTGATGTAATCAAATTGGATATACCTTGGATTAAGGGTGAGTTTGTTTGATGTATATATTACAAAGATTTTAGACATCTAGAAGGCCATGATCAGACTTGTGATAGTACGAGTGTTATGTCATAAGTTGGACAACAAGGTACCACTATATGTGATAGCCTTGTGTCAGTCCATTTTGGATCAGGGAGTACTCTATGATTTTGGGGCTATCATCTAGGTCTAGCTCATGCATGTTATGTATGAGATGTTGTCTAGAGGGTAGAAGATAATGGGACCTATCATTTTGTTAAGTGCTTGAATATATAAGAGGTTCCCTATGTATCAGCCAGTTGGATTGCCCCATGAGGTTAATGATAGGTTACTTCAAGTGGCGAGATGGAGGTATGACCATGTATCTTGGGTAGTGCCTCATGTGCCAACATTATAGACTATCACATGATAAAAGAACATGTGGTAGCCCTACATGCACAATGTTACTGTATGGCCTAGTTGGTCAACCATTGTGATAAGGCTAACATGGGTGCAGATCATAGCCCACTACACTTTATGGGTAGATATGCATTCAATGGCACGCTTGCAAAGGTAGTTCGAACTCCTAAACCTAGTAACCCCTCTAGTAGTGCCTACTTATTGGGCATGGCATGTTAGAGAGCTGAGGGAGAGAGGAATACTAGTGGAAATACTTGTGATTAGGCTGTGATGTGCTAGACCATGGATTGGTTGAGCACAATAACAAGTGGTAATGGGAGGGGATGACATGGATGTGGATGCAAGTACACAATAGGCACCACATCAAGCATTGTAGTAGAAGCAACAATAACCACCTCAACCACATCGTAGATGGATGTCATAGTTGAAATGTGTCACTTAAGTAGGCACAACAATCTGTCATGCATGCAACTTTGGTTATTAGGTATTTTTAGGGTCAAAGGAGTTAGGTGCAAGGGGAGCAAGGTCTAGTGTACAACATTTAAGCACATTGACACACTGGCTTCAGTTTCACATAAGACATGAACCTTATGTACTCAACCAAAGCATGGTAGCAAAGGGACTAGGTTCTCATTGGGTTAGTTGCATCATGTTAGTAGCTAAGGGGTTATATAGGGTTTAAGGGGTTCATGGGGTAGTCTAGTGTAAGCTAGAACAGAGGAGGGTAGAGCCTTATCGGTGCATGCAGGCCAAGGGGTCCACATGGGGTTGTCCATTCATCATGAGGTTGTTAGTTGGTGTTGTGTTTATCATGAGAGCTCTTCGCAGTGGTTAAGAGAGCTAAGTGGCATGAAGGTGCCACTTACTACTAGGGTGGGATCCCAGCTCATCAACAGATTATGTAGGTAAAGAACATCACAACCATTCTACAATAATTTATCATAAATCAATAGTAACTTATATTCATTCATTGATATCTTACTTGACTACAATGACCAGTAATAACCTTTGATAATTGATTCTAATTCTACTTATTCTAGAGGCTCACAGACGAGCATGACTTACACTTTTCATTTGTCATTCAAAGGTCTTACTCCTAGTATCACTCCTAAATTCACTAGGGCTTCATTGCAAAACCTAATCCTCCTCTTTCACTCTTGGAGGTTGCCTTTAAATAGGCACTAGCCACTCCTCTTGCTGAATGGATAAACGCATGTCAAAGGATGAGTAGGTGAGAGCTTGTCAACTCCAATACGCCATATAGGACAACCAGGTATGTGCCATTTTGTTTGTCGTGGTAGTTCACCTATTTACTCCACTACTTAAACCTTCATGCTCCTTGAGCCTTGAGTTGTCATATGTAGTACTGGGTAAGTATGCCTTGAGGCTTGTGATGCTCTTCAACTATCAACTAATTGGCATGGGGACTCTGGGAGTTGATCTAGTCAGTGCCAAGGTGTATAAAAAGGGGTCTTTCACTTCTTCCAAGGGTCTCTATGATCTATGATGTGTTTTAGCTAGTGTAGGACCAAGTCTTACCAAAAAGGGGCCCCAATATCACCCCATACAAAATTGCTAGTCCACCCCGGACTAGCCCTAAAGTGCCTTACGTGCACAAAATTTGGGCACACCTTATTGTAAATCTTCCTTAAAATTCTCAACGTCTTGGATGGCACCCCTCAACTCTTTAATGGTGCCATTTGATTCTATAGATGTTTCCTTCAAAGAAAGTACATTTATACTTTCCAATTCCTTTCTGAAGGCTTCCATCCTTTCCTTTGCCATTCTCACCCCTCCATCCAGGAGTTCCCCCTGCTTGCTGGCCTTTATCTAGAAGGCATGAAATACTGCCTTTAGGTCTTACTATTTTGTTTTTAGTTGGGCATTGAGGGAGTTGACTTGCACCATCACTTGCATGCGCTCGATCATTAAAAATGTGAAGGAATACTATAGCAAGACATCTTTCTCCCCCTTTATCTGATTGAGGTGTGTGTCGATGATCTCCACCTGTCATGCGAAGTTGTATAAAATGGTGTTTGCTTCTTCAGTGCCTCCTTCAAGCTTAGTGAAGAGATATTCAATCTATTCCATTTTCTTCATTATCTCGCCCCTTATAGCTTCATAGGGGTCTTCCTTTTCTTCTAGCACCAACTTCAGCCTAGGGATCATCTACTCAATGAGCACATAGGCATAGTCGAACTCCTTCATGTCATAGTAGTTGATGTCATCTCATAGGAAGGGCTCCACTTCCTTGATGCACTCTATCAGTTGTTGGAGCTTGAGTTTGGTTTCCTTAAGCTCCTTCTTCGTGTTCTTAGTATTTTTCCTCTAACTGTTAGTGCAAACATCATTGAGGATGTTCTTGTGTGCCATAGAGGTTGTCATTTTGATCAAAGCATTGGCCAAGTGCATGGGGTTTAGGTTATGGGGGTTCATCAAGTGATAGTCATGGCCCTCTTCTGGTCTTTTATCACACTAGATGTGTTGGGATATGAATAACTGGAAGCCCACAATTGATTACCAAATACAAGCAACTTAATATGCGGAATTAACCAAAATCAACAAGTAACTAGAATCCAAAAATAACACATGATATGAGAGACAATACACAACTTGTATTAAAACTCTTGCAGAAAAGAATACAATAAAGAAGATGCCACTTCTTCTCCACCACCTCTTTAGAGGCTTCCCACACCTCAAGTGAACATTAATTCTCTCCTCAAAGCTCTCTCTCTTAGGTCCCAACACCCAACTCAAACACTGAGTTGGTGTTCACCTTACACCTGTGCTCCACACACACCACAAGTGCTCCACACACTCCACAAGTACTCAAACGTACTTCAAGTAGATCTCCCCTGAACCTGCATCAACCTGCACCTCAATAGACCTTACTTATGGAAGGATCTTCCTTGCCTTCCTCTTTGCTCTGAGTACACACCTGTACTCCAAGTAGATCTCTCCTGATACTGCTCCCTGTTGTGTTGCTGTCCTCTCTAACTTTGCACACCTGCAAATCAATCTGGTTCTACACACCTGTGAACCTTGACCTTGCACACACATACACCTGCATATCAATGATCTTACTTACCATGTAGATCTCCTATAGAAGCCATGCTCACCTGATGACCAAGATCATACACTCCTGAAGAACTCTGTTGATTCTCCAAACCAGCACCCACCTTGGTACTGTGGCACTAGGAGGAACACACCATTGCTCACCTCACACACACAAGGAGCTTATAATAATGCTCTCATACTCTCTAGCACAAGTTTACAATACAACCATGAGTCTAATATATATATCTCATCCAAACAATAATTAGACATCCAATTACAATAATTAGATCCGTAGCTCTCAGTATAAAATTAGCTCTTGACATGCAAACACTTGGTTCGTTAGCTAACTGCCCGTAACATCCGCAGTCTGAACCACACAGGCGACTGACATCAGTCCCTATCTGCCTGGGGGTCACCGACGCCGATTGATTTCTGACCGACGTCGGTTGCTTCCTGTCTCCTACCTACCGATGTCGGTTGGCCTGACCGACGCCGGTGTCTGTGACACTCCAACAACTCCTCCAATGGCCTTCTCCATGTCTGCATCAGTGAAGCTTTTAGCTCCATAACCTAACAATCTCCCACTTGGAGATAAATAGCTGCATTGTACCTATACCTGTACTCTATCTAATCTATTTCTTGTCTTGTATCCCTCTTCAAGCTCAATCCTGAAGACAACCCACCACACAACCTGTGATGTACCTCCTGTCATCCGAGTACCCTACCGCATCCGAACCTACAATCCCATGTAGTGAAGTCCTAACCCTGAATAACATGAATCCCTGCTGCTGGTCCCTCTCAAATCCCTGAGAACTCACTTCTCCGAATTGGCTCCTAACTCTCTGATAGCTCCCACTGCTTGGGAAAACTTAGGTCTATACTAGACCTCATGTGATTTTGGACACTGAACTGTCCAGCCCTTGGTGTGCTCTGATTTTGCATCCTGCGTCTCGCCAACACCTGATTCACATCAGCTCCCACTAGAGACAAAATCAACTTGTGATCTCTAATGTCTCACATGCTAAAGAATTTTGTTGCTCTAAATTCTTCATAGCAAACCACTGAACTAATCTTACTCTTAGCTCAACAAAACCATGTATGTCTAAACCTGTACCAAGCTCATCCTCCACATACAGCAACAGGATAATGTTGCGACCATCATCCACCTGGTAAGACAAACACAATGGTTATACTGACATTGACTAAAGCCCTGCTTTGTCATCCCCCTAGTACCACCTGTCAGTCCTGTCCCACTGTCCTGCAGCTCCCTCAAGACCATATGCCTGGCCTTCCGTCTCACGTGTTCGTTCTCTCTATTCTTCAACTAAGGTATCCATTCGTCTCTATGATTTCATATCTACTGGCAACCCTACCAAGTCTCTGCTTGGTTCTGCATCATATACCTGCCACGCTCCCATTGTTTCCTGGATCCTTCCTGCTCTGCAGTCAGCAACTAGTATAAAGAAGAGGAACAATGAATTTGAGGCTTACTTATGTCTTTAGTCCTCCATATGGGTGTTTGAGACTCCTTGACAGCTCGCTGTCCACCCAAATTTTTTTACAGTGACTGACCTCGGCCACCCCATAGTCTGCGTCAGACCGACGTCGGTTCCCATGCGTCTGTCCTTGACTACCAACCTGCCGACGTCATTGTCTCCTACTGTCGACGTCGGTCCTCATGACCGACATTGGTCTTACCTACCGCTGACACTGATTTTCCTGTCGATGCTGGTACCTATGTTTTTTTGTGAGTGATGACTTTTTACCCGCGAGCTCTTTTGAATCAATCCCCATATCCAAACTGCCCTGCTCAGAAGTATCCAGCCCCATCCACTGGTCTCTGTCCACCATCTCCTCTAAGAACACCAAGGCTTTCTAGTTCTTAAGCCTGTCAAATATATCTATTTTCCACTTAAGAACATGCATCTCCTTCCTGCTCATGTGACCAAGCCGACAAAGCCACGTCTCCATAACAAAAGAAGAATCAGTAATATAAACAAGTAGATAAAGAGTACCTATTTTCTTACCACTAGCTAATTCAAGTGCATCCGCTGTGAGAGTTCTTGTGCACCTCTCGTCACCCAACTCTTCTAAAGAAATTAGCCACATCTCCAAATCTAGGACCTGCATGACCTCCTTCAACACCCATGTGTTGGCCGCCTGCAATTTCAGCTTCACTTCCCCTTTGCCTATTCTTTGGCAAGGCTCACCAGCTCCTCTCCCTGGGGCTACATGGAAAGAGGCAACCGAATTTGTTATCCAAGATTCAACTTTATCCAAGAAACCTCCCAGAGCATCCTGTGCCACATCACCTGCAACATCTACTTCTTCAGTTCCTTCATGCTGATCTGCTACCAACCAACAATCTTCTTTTACCTGCTCTTTCTTTCCATCGGACCGTAAGTGATCATCTGTGCTTTTCAACTCCTCCATTCTTAGTTTACTTTGATCTGCCATTACTCTACTCCCACTCAATTAGAAACCCCTGAGAGTGACCTGTAACCAAACACAAAACCACTTCCTGCAACCTTAGCTCTGATACCACGTGTTGGGATATGAATAATCGGAAGCCCACAATTGATTACCAAATACAAGCAACTTAATATGCGGAATTAACCAAAATCAACAAGTAACTAGAATCCAAAAATAACACATGATATGAGAGACAATACACAACTTGTATTAAAACTCTTGCAGAAAAGAATACAATAAAGAAGATGCCACTTCTTCTCCACCACCTCTTCAGAGGCTTCCCACACCTCAAGTGAACAGTAATTCTCTCCTCAAAGCTCTCTCTCTTAGGTCCCAACACCCAACTCAAACACTGAGTTGGTGTTCACCTTACACCTGTGCTCCACGCACACCACAAGTGCTCCACACACTCCACAAGTATTAAACGTACTTCAAGTAGATCTCCCCTGAACCTGCATCAACCTGCACCTCAATAGACCTTACTTATGGAAGGATCTTTCTTGCCTTCCTCTTTGCTCTGAGTACACACCTGTACTCCAAGTAGATCTCTCCTGATACTGCTCCCTGTTGTGTTGCTATCCTCTCTAACTTTGCACACCTGCAAATCAATCTGGTTCTACACACCTGTGAACCTTGACCTTGCACACACATACACCTGCATATCAATGATCTTACTTACCATGTAGATCTCCTATAGAAGCCATGCTCACCTGATGACCAAGATCATACACTCCTGAAGAACCTTGCTGATTCTCCAAACCAGCACCCACCTTGGTACTGTGGCACTAGGAGGAACACACCATTGCTCACCTCACACACAGAAGGAGCTTATAATAATGCTCTCTTATTCTCTAGCACAAGTTTACAATACAACCATGAGTCTAATATATATATCTCATCCAAACAATAATTAGACATCCAATTACAATAATTAGATCCACAGCTCTCAGTCTAAAATTAGCTCTTGACATGCAAACACTTGGTTTGTTAGCTAACTGCCCGTAACATCTGTAGTCCGAACCACACAGGCGACCGACGTCGGTCCCTATCTACCTGGGGGTCGCCGACGTCGGCCGATCTCTGACTGACGTCGGTTGCTTCCTGTCTCCTACCTGTCGACGTCGGTTGGCCTGACCGACGTCGGTGTCTGTGACACTCTAGCAACTCCTCCAATGGCCTTCTCCATGTCTGCATCAGTGAAGCTTTTAGCTCCACAACCTAACAAGATGACCCTTACAGGGACCTTAAACTCTAGCTCATCTATGTATCAACTCATGGCCCAAGAGACTTGGTGGTGCATAAGGGTTGTGATGGTTCTTGGAGGCATACACTCCATCATGTAGAAGTCACCATCCTCTTTGAATCCCATGTATGCTTTTTCATAGTTCTCAAGCTCAACTTCTGCTTCTTCCCTAATCTCTTCTTCTTCATTGGCATTGGTGCTAGTCCCCATTTCTTTAACTATTTCCTCTTCCTTCCTTTCCTCTTTGGTGCTAGTCTCATTGTCTTCTTGTTCTTACAGGGGTTTTTCGATAAACTTTTCCCCCTTGTCCTCATCTTTGTGTGGTGCCACTTCCTTTGCTTGTTTTTATAAGGTGCCAGTATCACCCTTTTTTTCCTCATGCACCTTCTTAGAATTGGGGCCTACTTTTTGTGTGGCTTCTTCCACTATTTGGGTGTCAGTGCCAAGTGCTACCTCAACTTTTTATTCCCTGGGTTCCATGCTAATGGAACCCTTCTTTCTTTCTCATTCCTCTAGCATGCATGCCTTTTCCTCTTGGGCCACCTTTGCTTCCCATTCCTTCTATGGGGCACATTCTTTCTGTGTTTTCTCCATCTTTTATTATTTCTTGGCCTTTCTCTATGCTGCTTACACGACACATTTTTATTCCCTCTTTTAAACTTTTTCAGCCTCAAATTGGTCAATATCAGCTTGGGTTAGGCCCAAGGCCCTCAACTCCTTGCACCTTTAGTGTAAGGCAAGTACTGAATTGATGTGGCCTTGATCTAGGCCCATTCCTCTCCATTTCTTTAGCAGTCCTCCTCTTCATTATCTATACCAGAGGGAGTTGCTTCTTCAGGTGCTTTACATGCCCTAATCATTTCTTCCCTCCATGCCCTATGCATTGTTTCACTTTTTTTCTCCTTTACCTCTACCATTTGGATGACCTTGGTGGGCACCCCTACTTTGGCCATCTCCTCTTTTTTCTCCCTTAGCTACCACACCCTTTTGGTCTCAACCTCACTAGAGCCAAGTTTCCTCAGCTTGCACCTTGGCTTTTTTGGTTGTGCATGAGGAGGTGAGGGGGATTGTTAACTAGGGGATGATTCTATGTCCTCAGGTGAAATGTAGGTACCTTGTCCCTATTCTTCCTCTTTTTATCCCTCCTTCTGATGTGTCTTATTTTGGAATAGGGGAAGGGGCACTCTTTCTTTTTCCCCTTTGGGCTTGTAGGGGCTCGAGATGCGAAGCACACATGCTTCTAGCGTGATTCTGTCACTGAGGCTTCCCCTTCTGAAGCTATCTTCAACTTCAACCTCTCCTCTATCTCTTCCAACATCTCCCCCCTCTTCTTTTTGGGGATCTTATTATTTTCTTAGGGGGTGGGGGTTCCCTCCTTCCCAACTAGGACTGGGGGGTCTCTTTGTTTCTCGATGCTCGATCCCATGCCATCATCCTTTATTCTAGGCTTCATCACATAATATAGTCTATGGATGAAGCTGAGGATCATTACCTCCTACACAGGATATATATCCATCCAATCTAAGGCATCCTCTTTGTCTTCTATCAAACCTCCATCCGTGTGAGGAAATCTACACCTCATTCATTAGCTTTCTACTTCTAGTTCTTGGACTGGGATGTCAAGGATTTGTACATTGGGGATTTTCCTGAGTGTATCTCTGAAGAATTTGATTGAGAAGGTGAAGGAAAGCTTCAACCATCCTAACTTATTCCCATCCTTGAGTGTTAGATGGATGATGCAGTAGTGCTGCATGATGACAAAGGTCATCATTCCAAACATGCTTGCTGGGAGCCCTTGCGAGATGCATCACTCTAACCTAAAGGCTTCTATGTATTACTCACACCACTTTAACATGCAGGTCTTGTACTTGGAATTGAAGGTCATAGGGCAAGTGAAGTCTTTGTATTTTTGCACTAGGTTTTTGTGGTGTTTTAAGAACACCCACAAGTTGTCTCCTGCATCGTTAGGGATTTTGATCTCTTCCATGACTATCAAGATGAGGATGAAGCCCCATATGAATGTCCCCTTCACATTATAGCACTCCAACACATTCTTGGTCATCTTTTTAGTGATGAAATATGCCATTTTAAAATTTACCCCCTATGCTATGTGATATGCTAGGCAAAGGTATGCCTTGGACACATCAGTCCATCTCCTTCTTGGGCATAGTTTCGAGCTTGCTAGTCGCACCATTTCCCTTGTGCTCAGGGCTTTGCACTTGAAGATGGGGAAAGTGTATCCCCCCTTGAAGTAA
This sequence comes from Torreya grandis, assembly GCA_037957365.1. NCBI lineage: Eukaryota > Viridiplantae > Streptophyta > Pinopsida > Cupressales > Taxaceae > Torreya > Torreya grandis. The sequence goes on from JARHVA010002850.1 coordinate 1,463,983, forward strand.
TTTAGGATATTTATGATGTGCTCCACCTCCTCATCATCACCCATCAGTTGATGAATGTATGTTCCAAGTTTGGTAGTCTTGTTATCTTGTTGATTAGGTACATAAATATCTTCATGCACTACCCTGCAAAGTACATGTGATCTTTGTGTATGTGAAAGAAGAGGAACTAAACAAGATCCTCTAGATTTATGAAATAGGGCAACTCATAAAGTTAAGTTTCACCCAAAGCATTCAACCTATCTTTAATTGATATGTCAAAAATTTCATCTCCCTCTAGGGTCTTGTGCCCAGTATCCACCATCCAATCTTGTGTCAAGTCTTGATAGTGACTTGATGTTCAATGGTTGTAATCCCATAGCTAGCATACATGCATGAATGAGCACCAAGGTTTACCCACCAATACTTTAGGTGGGAACTACATGTGTTGGTAGGACATCTTGGTCAGTGCTTCAGCATCCACCATTGCAACACTGACAGTTTTTATTGCCTATGCCCTCGTCTTGGTGACAGTTGCTTCCTCTACTATTTGAACCCACTTGGGTTCAATTTGCATCTCTTCATATCTAGATGCCTTCCACTTATTTGTCATTCTGAATCTACTGGTGTTGAAACACAAGAGGTGTGACTTGCTAAAACCCCTAATTTTGGCTTGGTGTGAGTTGTCTGTCTGAGCTTTTGTAGCTTTTAATAGTGGCCCAATGTCTGTTCTAGTTCACCTTCTCTGATCTATTTTTTTATACCTCTTCACTCATGATGCACTATCTGATCTATGATACTTCACTCTTTCAAGGTCATTTGGCTCTAGTTCTTGGTTAATTTAACATGCATTTGTAACCCTGTTCATTCACCATTCACCCTATTCATAGCTGGGTATGTCACCCACTATGATTAATGCCACCGGCCTAACTTGATTGATGGGTTTCTTGAGGGATTGTGAGATCTTTAAGAATTTCATGTCCTATCTGCATTAACTATGTGTCTTTGTTCCAGTATCACATTAATTATTTCTACCAATTTTTTAGTGATGTGACATCCTTTTTTAAAAGGTCACTTCCCACTTTTCTTGGGTGGATGCCAACTATCTTTGACGATCTCTTTTTACATGTATTTTTGGTGCAACCTTCACCTCTCTTGTGGTAACCTAGGTGTAGCACCTCACATGTGCAAAATTTAGCCTCCTCAATTTCACTTCTTCTATCTACACCCCTCTTTTAATAAGCTCCTTTAACTTGGTTAATTTATTACACATCATCTTGCCTTAGCCTATCCCCACCCCACATAATTCCTTGTATTGGCCTTCTAATGCTTGGTATCTTCATCTGCTTTCCACATGTTATAGGGAGTACAACTTCTTATCTATCTTGAACCCAATAGATTTGAGCATCTTCTCTACTCATCTTATGTTTAGCTTTGTTGAACATGATCTTATCTGGGTTTGTGCCCAACCTAGTTGAGCATATTCTCTTTCATCGATCATACGGTGGTTTATCATATTCAATGGTTCTTCTTGCCATCTCACCACATGCCTCTTACATGGATGTGTCTTTTTATGTGAATACTTGATTTATAGGCTTTATGCACCCACAACTTAGGTGTCTATCCTAATGCACTTGTGGCACAAGTGCTCGACTCACCCAATTAGATTTATGTGTGGAGTGGTAAAACATAGGGATCTCTGTGGCCATCTCACACTGCTAATTACCTAACTATACAACAAGAACTAAGGAATTACATGGTTTCAATCATGCTAAACCTTATTTTGGTCAGCTCAATTTAAATTGACTATTGAACAAAGAGTCAGAGTATCCTTGGCACGAGTTCCACCCTATTACTAGTAAGGTTTCAATCAGTTGCCATTAAAATGCTCTTGAAGCATCTTACCGACCAATGTGTGCAATTTGCATGCACCTATTTCTAAATTGTGATGGATGACATAGGGACCCATTCATCAAATCTATAGCTTGCTTGAGTGTCAAAAGTATTTGGATTCATACAAAAAAACTAAGGCTCCTTCAGTCAACACCTTGCCTTGATATGCTTGTCATGCCACCTTTTTTGACGTGCCTTCTCAATTTATTGACCCCACTTGGCTCGGGTGTGCATCTCATCCAAGCACTCCAATTCTTCTAGCCTTATGCTGAAAGATTCCTAGTCATCACGATGACTAATTCACATGATGTACAAGGAAGGTACTAAAAACTCCATGGGCATATCACTTTCACACCAAACACTAGTTAGAATGGTGTAGCCTTGTTCAAGTGCTTGTATGTCGTTCGGTAGGCCCATAATACTGTAGAGACATGATCATCCTAGTCTTTGTGGCATATGTTGTATATCTTAGTGAGGCATGTTCCAGGGATCTTATTGAATGCCTTAGCCATGCCATTGGTCTGGGGATGATATGGGGTGGTCTTGTGGTGCACCTCCCTATATTCTATTAGAAGGATGGGTATTATCTCATTGATGAAATGAGTTCCCTTGTCACTAGTCAAACTTATCGGGCATCCATATCGGTTGATGATGTTCTCCCAAATGAATCACAAGGCTATTGTGGCTATGAATTTTTTGGTTGGCATTGCCTTAGCCCACTTAGTGAAATAGTCATTTTCCATGAGGATATATCTAGCCCCTGTGCACTGTTTCATAGGGTTGATTGGCCCTAAAAAGTTAATGGCCCATTTCTCGAATAACACCTAGGCTAGAATAGGGATGAGAGGCATCTCATCCCAATGGTTTATCTTTTTAATGCATTGGCATACATCACATGCCTGCATGTATTCCTTATCATCACTAAATAGGCTTGGCCACCATAACCCTAATAGTAGAATCTTACATGTCGTTACATCTCCAACGCAATGTCCTCTAGCTATCCCTTCATGTACTTCCTGAAGGATGGAGTCCCACTCATGTTCCTAAACACACCAACATAAGACCTCATCCCTACTCATCTTGTATAGCTCCCCCTCAATGATCTAGAAGGGGAAGGTACATATAGCAAGTTTTTTTTCTCTTTGGAAGACAATGTTTGTGGTGTAAGCCCTGAGGTTAGGAAAGTGGCAATCTCCACCAAGTCTTCAAGAATGTGATGAGCTTGATAGAGCTACGTTTCTATCATATCATCCTCAATTGGTACTGTTATATCACCAAAATTGATGCAAGACAAGTGGTTTAGCCCCAAATTCTATTTTCTAGGTTTAACCATGACTAAAAATTAAAACTCCTAGAAGAGGACAACCCATCTACAAATATGCCCATGCAAAATAGGTTTGTTTATGAGGTATTTCAATGCCTCATGATCAATGAAGAAAGTGAATGGGGTTGTTAGTAGATACTATCTAAACTTTTGTAGGGCATAGACCATTGTCAATGCTTCACACTCAGTGGTGGTATAGTTTTGCTCAGCCTGTGTCAGGTTTCTAGTTGCAAAGGAAATGGGGTGGTACATGTTACCTTCACTTGGTTATGCCAAAATGGCATTGATCATTGATCCTAATGCATCGATGTGGGCATGAAAAGGAGTCATCCAATTAAGAAATTGAAGTATTGAAGCACTTGATAACTTCAAATTCAAAGTTTCATGTTAACGCAGTGGATTGCACCCAGGGCAAGAGGTCGAGCTCCTGCCTTTCCACACGCAACAATGGAAACTCCCCTCTCACCTGTGGGACTAACAAAGCTAGAGGGGAGAGTCTCTAGGTAAGGGCTAGCTCCCTTTGATGCATCTGAGTTGTTCCAATAATTGCTAATATAGGTATATAGATATATAATGGGGGGGTGAAAAGGGAGAAGGATTACAGGAAAACAAATCTACTCTAAAGAGGGTGATGCACCAAAAGATTTGACCTTCTCACACTCACACTTGAAATTAGACAAACACATGCATGCACTTCAAATTGGTAGAAGGGCTAGGCTGTAGGAAGCTTAATAGAGAGGCTTTAATAGAACACACAGAAAATAGAGACTCACCAAAGGTGTTGTAGAAAGGTACACTGTATAGTCGCTCTTTTGTCTCTGCACTTTTAAATACAACTCTCCTTGTCACCTAAAAAAATGGCACCTTATAGACACCAGGTATGTTTGTGTTGAACCTATGGAAGCATTAAGAAGTGATGACTAAACACAAACTGACACTCATACATACACATGGGTATCTAACCAAAATAGAGGTAAAAATGCATTTATTGATTTCAGGTGAAAATTTGCCAAGGCTTCGCCTTACAAATGTGGAAGATCCTTTTCCATATGACAAGTCTCCAATATATAGAGGAAGAAAGGAGGCCTTTTGGTGCCCTTTTTACAAGTGACCCATGTGCCTTCTGAGCATTGGGATGAGGAAGCCGTCTGAAGATAATGCTATGTCAGCTCTTGTTAGGATTCAAATTTATGAACCGCACCGTTTGCCTGCTCATCAATGCATATTGAAGAAAATAGGTCACATTGTTCACTGTTTGTGCCTCTTTATGATCACATGGTAGGTACTGTGTCAACCACTGGAATAAATCCTTGAATTAGCACTATCCTACGCCACTTGGATCACTTCGTCTGCTTTTGTGCTTGGCCATTTTGCCTCTTCTACCTCCTTCATCCCTTAGGCTATCTTTTGCTACTCATTTGGCTTTTTTCACTAAGAGCACATCTGCCTCTAACATGTGTCGTAGTTTGTTTACTCTTTCTGCTTAACTTAGAGGCTTTGGAAGTATTTTTTGAGATTTTTGTGGAAGGGCACATGTGGCCGCTTTTGCAAAGCCTTTAGCTACCTTAGAAAAACTTTTGGGACCCTTTTTTGGTGCTTGTAGATGCTGACACTTGGCAGCTTCCACTACATTTAGCAACTCATTCAGGCCTACCATAGTCTTCTCTTTGAATAATGAATCAAAAGGAGAAACCCATGGATGTTGACACTTGTCGACTCCTGCTGAGCGTTTGCAGTGGACACGTGGCACGTTTCATTGCTCCTAAAAAGCATGTCAAAGTCTTCCACGATTTCCACTTGGTGCCTTTTATGCTCTAGCTTTCCTGGCATAAAATTTGACATTCTCAGGCCCATCACAGTTTAAAAACCAACAACTAGTCTGTCTCCTTAAAATTGACAATTTTTGGGATGTCACTGTCCTTGGCAAATTTCATCGGGTCTTTTCTGCGGGCTTTTTTCCCATGAACATTTTTTGCGGACAATTTTCTCGCAGACAAAAAGTCTGTGAGAATCATCTCAGTCCCTTGTCCTTTCCTTTTGTGCTCTTTGACTTTTCTTTATGCTGGCACCCTTCCTCTGAATTCCTTTGGGCTTTTTGTTTGAAGGAATTCCTTCGAACAAAAAGTCTAAAAGAATTCGGCCTAAAAAAATTCCAAAAACTTACCCTTCGGCTGCCTTTGAAAGGCTCCTTGCCCTCTGCAAGGGCTTTTTTGACTCATAGCTGCCCTTCGCAAGGGCACCTACCCTTTGGCTTTGGGATGCCCCCTTGAACCAAGCCATTGAACCAACCCATTGAACCAAAACTGGTTCAATGGTTGAACATTGCGCGCTGAGCCTTTGTTGAACCAAGTTGATGAACCATTCGTTTGAACCAATCGTTGAACCGGTTCAACAGTTCAACACCACACAACGAGCCCTTTGAACCATTCACTTTGAACTTTTCCTACTTGAACCAACCATTGAACCTAGCATTGAACCAAAAGATTGAACTGACATGTTGAACCAACGCATTGAACCAATCTATTGAACCAGTTCAATGGTTCAACACTACGCGTCGATGAACTTGCTGATGAACTGATTGATTGAACTAAGCTAACTGAACCAAGGCATTAAACCACATCATTGAACCAAGTTGATGAACTGATTGATTGAACCTGCTAATGAACCTGAAGTTGCTTGAACAAAAAGCCGCTAAACCAAGGCCTTGAACTTTGCCGATGAACTTAAACGTTAAACCAATGGTTGAAACAAGCGATGAACCAAGGCAAATTGAACCAAAGGTGTTGAACCAAGGCATTGAACTTGTTCAATGGTTTAAAGATGCCAACCTTCCTTGTGAATTTCTTTAGACAAGAGCCCAAAGAACCTTGTAAAACCCAACACTTTCTGAACTGATTCTTCATGTGCCAAAAAACTAACCTACAGAGTCCATAGAAAAACTTCTTTGTAGAATTTATAGAAACTCAAGCTCTATAGAGTCCGTAGAAATGGACCTGTAGAGTCCATAGAAATGGGTAGATTCATGCAAAAATACAAAAAATGAAATGGCCCAAAACAACAGGGATAGAAGGGGACCGATTTTTGGCCTGTTGGGCAAAAAATGGTCAACATTTCAAATGCTTCCTTTTGCACCTCACCCTAGTAAAATGGGCCATCCTTGCACAAGAGCTCCTCCAGACGTGCAACAATTTTTGCATAGCTCCTTATGAACTTCCTATAGTAGCCACAATGGCCTAAAAATGTGCAAACATCCTTCTATGTGGAAGGGGTATGGAGCTGGATGATTATTGCAATCTTTGTTGGATCAATGAGTAATCAATCCTTGTAGATGATGTGCTCGAGCAGTGTGCCAAATGGGGTTGTGAAGATGCACTTATTCAAATTTAATGATATCTGGAGCTATCTACACCTTTCAAACATAAGGCATAGGTTGTCATGATGGTCTCGTGCAAGACCATACATGATCCAATCATCGAGATATACTTAGAGTAAATTATGAATGAAGTCCTTAAAAGTGATGATCACCACCCTGGAGAATATGACTAGTGCATTCTTGAGCCCAAAGGGCATCACATTGTAAGTGAAATAAACCCATTCAGTTGTGAAGGTGGTTTTGGGCCTATGTTCCTCCTCTATCTACACTTGATGATAACCTGAGAACCCATCAATGAAGGTGTAGATTTTGCACCCTATGACCCCATCCAGGACTTCATCAGTGAAAGGTGTTGGGATAGGGTCATTGACACAGGTGGACTTCAGCATCCTATAATCAATGTAGATTCATATGCACCCATATTTCTTGATGTTGATGACCATCAAACTCACCCACTCAGATTCTTGCACTAGGTAGATGACACCAGTAACCAACATCTCATCAATCTCTACTTTCACCTTGCCACAAAGATTAAGGTTCATCTTTATTGATTGGTCTTGTATCATCTACCAATTTGGTGCTCATATTTATTAATGAAGGGTGGGTGCCCTTCATTTCCTTATAGCTACATGGGAATAGATCTTAAAATTCCCTTAGGAGGTCAATGATGCACATGATCTTTGCCTCAGACTAGTATGCACCTATGGTGCCCATCTTGGGCTCGCCTTCATCATTAATGTCTACTTGGGTGGTCTTGAGGGGTGTGAAATAGAGTTCATTTCTCTCCTAGTGGGAGTCTTCCACCTACCTTTTTCCCTCTATCATCTCAACCTAGAGGTGTGTTGGGTCACCATCAGCTAGAGAGTTATCATCAATGAGGTACACTAGCTTTTACTTTCCTACCAGAGCCCTCAAATTATGCTCCTTCCAAGTCTCATCATCTTCTTTACTAGAGTCACTATAGAGCATCATTTATTTGAAGAAAGTTAGGAGTGCCAATATTTTTTCATTGGGCATCTCTTTTAAACACTCCTCTAAGATAACTATGTCCTTAAAAATAGCTCGATGGAGGACTTATAGTGGCTCCAATAATTTGAAGTTCTACAAAGAGAAAGAGAAAGTGTGTACAAACCTCTCCTTCAATGCATCCCAAATTTATATTTCTTGATGTGTCTTATTCATGATGTACCATGCTCGTGCCCATGTCTTCAAAGTTCTATAGAAGGAATGCACCCATAGGCCTTTTGGCACATTTTATCCACAGATCACCCAAGTCTCTTCACAAAGCTATATGTGCACAATTGGGTCAAAATTTCCACCATAAGGGAGTATGTCCAAATTCTTATTGCTCCTTCCAAATATAGTGTACATAACCACCTTCACATCCTACCAAGTGGGCAAGCCAGGTTTCTACATGGCCCATCAATGTGCTGCAGTAATTTTCAATGTGTACACTAATGCACCCAACTGATCAATTTATTTTAGGATGCAAGCTTTGATATCCTGCACATACTTTTCAATAGGTTGGTTTATTTCATACTTTTTAAGTACTACAAGATTTCCCTTTCTGAGTCGAAGCACTCACTTTCCTATCTTCTTGGTGCAGGGGGTCAACTTCTTCTAGCATCATGTAATTTTTATCAACTTTGTGCCAAACATTCTAGGTTCAACTTTGTGCACTAGGTAGCATTTGTGCCCAATGACGTCATAGGATTCTTTGACCCAACATTCATAAGTTACATCCATTATATCCAAGGATGATTGGCCATCTTCCTAAGTGATCACCCCTTTTTCACTGGGATTGAGTCTCGGTACCCTATGTCGTGTTAATATAAATGTGGTTAATCTCATCCTCAAGGTTAACACTCTCAATGTAAGGTGGCCCTTAGTCGCTTGAGAGAGGTATCACCACCCTTTCCTTTCCATTTTTGAAGGTCATATAATGCTTCTTGAAGTGCATATTGACATTTTTTGTGTAGCACCATGGCCTTCTTAAGAGTGCCAAGTAGTTTTCCTCCTCTGCTAGCTCTATGACCTTGAAGTCAGCTTGGAACCTTATGCCCATGATGTCCACTATGGCACTCTTCATGATTCCTATGGGATATGTTTAGGTCTTATTTTACATAAATAACATGTGTGGTGATGGTCTCAAGGGTGGCTTCCCCATCTTCTCTGAAGTGTTCTTTGTCAGGATATTGACCTCTATGCCTATGTCAACTAGTACTTCACAAACTGACCACCCATTAATGGTGGCATCTATTAGCAATTCTTGGTCATATTCAATGTTCTAAGTATGCCTTACTCTTACATCTACTCCATATGTGGCATTACAATATCTATTACCCAGGGATGGCTTCCCACACTGGTATTTTCTATGCATACCTTAGGAGTAAGTCCTTTGATAGGGGCAATACCCATTTCATCTCCAGGAGGTGTAGGATCTTTTTCAACCCCTAAAATTTAGTGTCCTATTGGTATTTCCTTCTACACATCATGATGACTTATGCCTCTAAATCTCTAACCAACTAGAGTTCATCCTATAGGTCTTATATCACAGTCATCACTTATTATAAGACATCCTTTTGGTGTACAAGATCAGGATATGACACTACTTTTAGATCAGGCCATGTTATGCACTTGGTGTGGCTTGACTCACCATATTCCAGGTGTAGGTCCTAGTTTGACATGGTGAGTGGCTGAGTGGTGTGCCCACTCCACATCATGATCTACACCTTTGGAGGCCCTTTGGGAGTTTGTTGTGGCTTGGGGGCCCATCTTCCTTATTTGGACTTATATTGTACCATAGCGGCTCCTCTATCCATGCTAGGCCAACCTTGTATTAGTTTCTTATAGAGATCTAGGTAGTTTTTGACTGTGTGGGCCTCGATAGTACCCACATGTTGGGTGTGTGGGGTAGTCACACTGATAATGCTTAGTTGACCCACACTTATAACAAGATCATGGTGGGAACCTCTTTCTACCATGTCTACCTCCTCGGCCTTTTACCCCTCTTTGATTGCCATAACCCATGTTGTTCTAGCCATAACCCTCATTTCCTTGGCCTACTTGGCCAATTTTTAAAGTTATGGCTTGCCTTGTACCTCTTTTTATGTTTTGACACATCTCATCGATGACTCTATAGTCTACTATCGCATGCATGTAGGCATCACACATCTTGCAATAAACTATAGTATTTACATGACCAACATGTTACAATAGGGGACAATTTTGGGAGTCATGTGCTCCATGGCAAACCTCACAACTAAGGAATATTGTGTGGACATTCCTAGGCAGGTAGTTATTCTTGTTGTGCCCCTCTATCTCAGAGTTGGTGCACCATAGCCCACTGTGAGAGTCATGTGCCTATCTAACAGTAAGCTTTTATAACTAAGAGGCCATCGATGCAATCTATACTTCTTTGAAGGGACTAATCCTAATGTCAGTGCTTTCTATATCCTTGGCCTAAAGTGTGGCCTCAAGTGCTTCATAGGGTTTTGTGAAGGTCTTTATGGATAACACCCTTCAAAATGGCACCAACAAGCCCCCAACAAACCCTTGTGTATGTTGGGAGGGGTAGATATCATAAGGAAGCTTGGAAAGGAGAGTCTTGAATTGTGCATCATATAAGTGCACACTTTCGATTAACCCTTGACTGATCTCCTTGAGAACCATGATCCTCTGTTGTTCAAACTCAAGAATTTTAAACTCCTTTAGGAATGCTTCCTATAACATGCCATAGTCAACCATAGGCTGGTTTAGGTCAAATTTCTGATACCAGGTATGAACACAATCTAATAGGGTTTTCATGAACTATGTTACCTTGTGCTTAGGTTGAGTAATGCCTTGAGCATACCACTATAACTCACATTTTAGCACATACTCTACAACATTCTCAACTCCATGATACTCAGGTAGATGCATGACCATCTCATAGTATATCTATTATGGTAGTGGTATGGGATTTTATGGTGCTTGATCTCTTATGTCTACATAGGGGGTTGTCCCCTAATACCCCCACTATTAGGTTTGACCATTGACCCTAATGGAGGAGGTTACAACGTAGAGCTTGATGACATGACTCTACTCATTGGTGGAATTTCACCACTTACTATGAGTTGTTGCTCAGTTGGCATGGATGACATTCCTTGCATGGGAATATTTAAACTTGTGTTCATGACACTTAGACTAGCACCTATTTGGTCAGTTGTACCATTGTTTAACTCTTTATATGGGATCACTCATTTAATCACAAATTCTTGATCTAAAATCTTGGTCCAATCATAGTCAATTAGGGTAACAGGTTCAATTATAGTTCTTCTATTCTCAAGGGGGGATCCAATGCATGGGCTTTCATTTCAATTTCAAAGGGGGTAGGTGCCTTTAGTGCATCTCCAAGCACCTCATATTTTAGGAACTCACTGTATCCCACACCTATCTACAGAGTTTGACCATTTGTTTCTTCCTCCATCTCAGTGCACTATGGTATTTCAAAAGATCTTTCCCCATGCCCTTCCTACTTGCTACAAGTCCTCTCAGCACTTCCAAGTTCTAGGTCTTCCATCAACTTTCATCTATGTTTACCATATTTTAACCTCTAGAGCTCTTAGGTGTTAAGTTTTTATTCCTCTTCCATGACACCCTTCCTATACTTCCCCCTTCTTCCCTTTGTTCTTGCCCATTACATGCAAGGAATTTTATCCTTCCATCCTTATGGTCTCTATCCTATAATCGATCATGAGCTTCTTTAGCTCGATGTAGAGTCTTGTGATGAATGTGCCCCTTAATTATCAAAAAAAATCATGCTCTACTTCTTTTGGGCATGAAAAGGTTGAAACTATGAACTCCAACACATAGCTATTCAAAGCGCCATCCCACCACTTATCTACAGTGTGAACCCACACCTCATCCAATATTTTTAGCCTCTCTACATGCTCTACAGTCCACTCAAGGTAATGTTCATAATTTATTCATCAAGTATCAACATATGCAACCAACCATTTATATACGTGCTTAGGTAGCTCATAGAAGAATACTTCATATAATGGGTCATACAGATAATTCTACACCTATTTTTGTGGCTTTTCTCCTTGGCACATGGGATTATTCTATGTGAAGTAGTCTTCAACTTGCTCTAGCCAACACTCGATATTCTCAAGTGATAGTCAGAGCATCGCTCTACTATAACGTCTTAGCAATGAAATTTAATGAGTCCCAATAATGAAACCAAAATATTATAGTTAAAGTATATCACTTAAGTAAGCGTGGCACTCAATCATGCATGAAACTCTAGTTATCAGGTATTTTTAGGGTCAAGGGAGTTAGGCATAAGGGGAGTAGGGTCTGGTGCACAACATTTAATCACACTAATGCACTAGTTTCAGTTTCACATAAAGCATGAACCTTATGCACTCACCTGAAGCATGATAGTGAAGGGACCAAGTCCTCATTGGGTTATTTGCATCATGTTATCAGCCAAGGGGTTATATAGGGTTTAAGGGGTTCATGAGGTGATCTAGCACAAGCTAAAATAGATTAGGTTTAATAGCCTTATCGATGCATGTAGGCCAAGGTGTCCACATGGGGTTGTCCATTCATCCTAAGGTTGTTAGTTGGTGTTGTGTTTAGCATGAGAGATCTTCATGATGGTTAAGAGAGTTAAGTGGCACAAAGGCACCAGTTACTACTAGTGTGGGATCCCAGCTCATCAATAGATTATGGAGGTAAATAACATCATAACCATTCTATAATAATTTATGATAAATCAATAGTAACTTATATTCATTCATTGATATCTTACTCTATTAAAATGACCAGTAATAACCTTCACTAATCGATTCTAATTCTACTTATGCTAGAGGCTGCGTGGCTTACACTTTCCATTTGTCATTCAAAGGGCTTACTCCTAAATTCACCAGGGCTTTGCTACAAAAACCCAATCCTCCTCTTTCACTCTTGGAGGTCACCTTTAAATAGGCACTGACCACTCCTCTTATTGACTGGATAGGTATGTATCGAATGATGAGTAGGTGAGAGCTTATTGACTCCAATATGCCATATAGGATAACCAAGTGCATGTTGGGTTATTAGTCATGGTAGTTCACATATTTACTCCACTACTTAAACCTTCATGCTCCTCAAGCCTTGAGCCACCATGTGTAGTACTAGGTAGGTATTCCTCGAGGCTTACAATGCTCTTCAACCATTAGCTAGCTAACATGAGGACTTCAGGAGTTGATCTAGTCAGTGTCAAGGTGTACAAAAAGGGGCCCTTCACTTCCTCCAAGGGTCTTTGTGATTTGGGATGTGTCTTAGTTAGTGTAGGACCAAGTCTTACCAAAAAAGGGCCCCAATAATGGAGGCACCACCGGTATGATTAGGCATAGGAAAGGGATACAACAGAAGATGACCTTGTAGCCACTTTAGGACATGACTGGTCCATAAAGGAACCTCTTAAGAGAGGATCATGACATGCTCAAGTGGTGACTACTAACTTTACATTAGTGTAGAGGTAATTGACAAAGGAGGTTCTTGGGGGATGAGTGAATGGAGAGACCATACTTGATAGATGAATAGACAGGGAGATAATGGTTGGTGACACCAACATTGGTGAGAAATATTGTAATTTTGATTTAAGCTTTGATATAGGACACTAGTTGCATGTGATTATAGTAGATAGATAGATTTTGAGATATATATGTGATCTAATATCTATCTATTTTTGGTTTTATAGATCCTACAACAAAGGAGATCAAAAGAGGATCTATGGTTATGGTTGCACACCATGATATTTTAGATAGGATGCTAGCTCCATATGACCCCACCATACTAAATAATCATGTGGCTCTATTTGCCCCAACCTAGTTTAAATTGGTGGGGGAGGCTACAAGGGAGTTGCAAGCATGTAGGGATGGATTACAACCATCAACAGGGGTAGTGGAGGGAGAGGCACAAGCCTGATAGGCCTTGGCTCAGGAAAGAGCAGTGCACATGGCTACCACTATCTAGTTTGGATAGGTGCAAGCCCAAGTAGCCAGTCTATAGGGGTAGGTAGCATATTTGAGATCTTAGACTACCTCATTATAACATACTATTTACAGGGAACAGTCACATGCATCTATGGGTAGTGTGGCTAGACCACATGATAGGCAAGAAGGAGCTTAGCCTTAAAGTTGAAGCTATTTTATATTTTGTACCTTGTATTATATAAAACACATAATATATATAAATATTGATTTTGACAGTTGGATTTGGTCTCATGAATTATATTTGATTATGAATGTTGATGTATGGATATATTTATTTATAACACATATATTTAACTATTGTTATATATGCTATGGTAAATATATGTTGTGTTTTTTATTTTCTAGCATTATGTGAGACACATGAATGGTTGAAAAACAAAAGGAAAAAATGACTTGAAAAAGTATAAATAATAAAAAAATAAATGTACTGCACACTATATCACGATGTGAAATGTGTAATAACAAAACTTGACTAAATATAATAAACCAAAGATGGTAAAAAGGGTAACAAAATGTTTTTAAACCATAAGAAATAGTGGCACCAAGTGAAAATAATTAAAATCACACTATATCACATTGGGAAGTATGAAAATAATGTAATAAAATGGAAGGCACATGAAAGACAAATGATATAAAAACAAAAAAATTAAGTCAATCCATCATACTAAATCACATTGGGAAGTATAAAAGAGAAATAAAATTGGAAAAATGAATTTGAATTGATCACACTAATTCAAGATGGGAAGTATGAAAAATTTAAGGAAATTGTTGTAAGCATACATGCAATCATAAAATAAGAAGATAAAAGTGAAAAATCAATGAAGTATAAAACATAGTATATCAAGATGGGAAGCATGTCAATGATGTGGAACTCATAATCAATCTCTAATTATCTCAAATTTGACACATGCAATATCATTGTGACTTGGGTATTGGAATATTTTGTGAGAGAGGCCTAGTCCTATTCATGGTCTTAAAATACAACTCAAAAAGGGAACACCAATGAGCTGGAAACAATTAGGAATTATTTTTAAAAGGAAATATTAGTAATGTGGTAATTTGTGAGGAAGGCCTGGTCATACCCATGATATTACAATGCAATTCATAAATGGAAACTCATAGAGGGAGTGATCAATTGAAAAAATAGTATTTCTCAAGGAGAAATATTAGGATAGTTGTAAACGGAAGAGAAAATGTAAAAATCATAATGTAGGCATCCACGCACACTAAGGACATAGAAAAGACACTAAGTGGCTAGTGACCATCAATATACAAAGGATATCCATTCCTAATAAGCACAAAGTTATATATGCAAATAAATGAGGTACTAAATTCAACTCATATTGGTTAGATGAATAAGAAAAGTAAAATGGACCTACCTTCCCACAATGTGTTTTCCATTCCTTAGAACTTCTTACAGAGCTGTCGATCTATTGTGAAGATTGGGTACTTGTCTGAGAAAGTAGGTAACACTAATTTTTTTTTTTAATTCTCATTTCCCAATCTATTGGCCTACCACATCACAATGGACCTTGACTCTATCATGAGGCTAGCTGTGGAGTTTGAGCTTTGATTAGAAAAAGGAGATATGCTTTGAATCACATCTTTTAGTGTGATCTGACTTTTGAAATTTTGAATGTTTTCTTTTTTATGATTGTTTTTTGTTTAAATGATTTGGCTTTTGATATTTTTGAATTTTAAGATTCCTTCATATGGACTTGGAATAACCAACATGAGAGATATAAGTGATACACACAAATGAGATTTAGACTTTGGCTAAAGGAAGCTAAGTATCCAAATACATGACTGACTAAAACATTTAGGCTTACCTATGAACTAATATGTTATCTCAAGTTTCAACTATGTGTATGCTTAGTTTTCAAAAGGAAATAAGGGGGAATAAAGGGAGATCCAAAGTGGACTAGTAAAATAGATAATGACAACAATATGACTTGTTGCTAGCTGATCATAAGGTAAATAAAGATTAATAAGGGGAGCAAGGTGTGTATAACTAAGTCACAATAATAATTATCCATGTTTTTGAGATATGGTAGCAAAAAATCATGAGAAAAGACAAAGACATCCATGGAAAGAAATGAACTCATAAAGAGAAGCGTGTAATTATGAAAATAATCCATAAAAGATCATAAGAAAAGAAAATGACACCATAGACAACACATAATGCGAAATATAAAGATCCATATAAGATAGATAAATGAAGCAAAATTTGACATAGCCAAATGATATGTGTGTGTGTGGAGCACATGTCCAATGCAAAATTATAATGAAGAAGAAGGTGAAGGAACACCATGCTATGTTTATAAATATTGGTAAATTTATCCACAAACATTATCCATAAGATTTGATAGATCTCTATGAATCTAGACTCTAACTACAATAAGAGTCTCATTGATCTTCAGTGAAAGCTATGAAAAGACCTCTCATTAAATCTCCTATACAAAAAATGTAGGAAGTGCTAAAAGATCATGTTTTTGAGTGCCATCATGCATATAATATTCAGGAGAAGGAGTAAGAGTGGAAGCTATGGGAGAAGAAGGAGCCACCGGTGGATAAGGGAACACAAGTGAAGGAAGATCCATGGGTGGAGAGGGAACCATAGGTGGAGAAGAGTCTATGGGTGGAGGAACCACAAGGGGAGGAACCATGGGAGAAGAAGGAACCATGGTGGAGGGACCATGGGGGAAGAAGGGGGATCCTTCTTATGTGGATGGCCTATGGGAGGAGGAATAGCGGGCACATGAATGGTCATAAGGTGATCCTAAAGATGCTACTTGTGATTGTAATTTTGAGCAAATGAATAAAAACTACCAAAACATAGTAATCTTACCTAAAATGCACAATACACTCAATAAGAGAGATTATAGAAGTAAATCAGAATCAAATAGATAATTCTTACCAATTCCTTTCTTCTCCTATCCTCCCTCCAAGATCTTCAAACCAAATTTTTGGATTATTGATTGCAATTAAACTTAGAATTCTAACATTATGATAGCTTTATCCATGGATTTGGATGATAACATGGATTAGTTAATAATGGATTTGGCATGGAGATTATATGACTTCCTTAGATGGTTTGGCTATGTAGGAGTGGATTGTATAAATAATCCAAGGGTGGGAAGATCAATGGCTCACATTCAAACTTGAGCCATGAGGATCAAGGGTGTAGGTTTTTTCAAGGAATTAAAAATTCCTTGGAAGTCTCTAGAATAGAGGTTTCTAAAGAAGAGGGACCAAGTTAGAGGGGATTCTAAAATTAGAGGATTTTATAATCCTCTTAGAGACTAATTAATATTATGAGGGGATTAGGATAGGGATTAGGTAGGTGATTAGGGATTAGGGGCATAACAAAGCCTAGGAGTAAGCTTAGTAGGTGGGTAGGTGTGTTGGGATATTGATGGTAGATGTGTTGTCATTGTTTTCAAGTGGCATTGGTGATGACAGAGTGGTCTAACATGTCAGAGTGATGGAATATGGTGGTCTAATATACTTGGAGTAATGGGATACTTACAAGGATGTGCATGGATGTCTTAAGTGGATGTTGTATGGTTTAATGGAGCTTATTATGATGATGTTTGACTTGTTTATGATGTGTTTTATGCTCAAGGGTTGACTTCATGTGGCCTTCATGAGGTATGCAGGTCATGTTATGCCTTGTAGGCTTGATCATGCATGATTGCCTATGGGGTTCTGAGCACTATGGCTTGTGTGACATGGTAAGGAGCTTAGTATTCTTGGAATATACATGTTAGAAATGTATAGGGTACTAAGAGTTTAGGTGTATAGTTTTCAAGAGGTGACAATTATTCTACATGACAGTTTGGCTATTGGCCTAATTGGCCTAGGTGGGCTAGTGAGGCTTTGTGAAGGGCCAAAGAGTGATTTTAGAGTGGTTAAGATTATATATGAATGGGAGATGATTAGATAGGATTGTTTAAGTGAATTTTACAAGTTAGAGGTCAAAGGTTGATTTAAAAGTTAGAAAAAGGATCCTATGGCTTCAAGAGGTGTTAGAAAGGTGTCTAGTGAGCCCAAGAAGGACTTTCTTGTGTTCGTTAGCATGTGTAGGGTATGCATGTGGAGCTGATACTTTTGGATATGTTTGGGAAGGTCCTTAATAATTTTTTATAATCATTGGTTTAGGGGTGAGGGGGCACAAATTTATGAATGATCGTTAAGAAACTAAGGAGGTTTTTGAGTGCTAAAACCCCAGTCTTAGACCTGATTGGAAAGATCTTGCTTATTGGTGCCCATTATGATAGTAAAAGGTTAGGATGATGATTGGAGGTTGTATATTACCAATTCATGTTTTTTATAAACTATTTTTGGTCTCTTGACAATGTGTGGGTCCCACAAAAAATGGGTTGTTAACAATATTCTTATTTTAAGGAAGATTTATGAGAATGACCAGATGATCTAATGGATGATTTTTGAATATTAGGACTTGTCCCAAACATAAATGATTTTTTTTAGGAAGATTCATATTTTTGTGTCAAAGTTCTAGAAGGTTAAAGTTGACTAGTTGATATGAAGGAAATGGTGCCATAAGTGAGAAAGAGTGATCAGAGTGAAAAGAGGAATTGAAAGGTCTAATCCATGAGTAGGAATGGGTATGAGCTATTGGAGGTGATGTATTCCATATATAAATGAGAGTATTATTGTTCCTAGTCACTTGGAGATGATTGACTGGGTGACTCATAGTTGACCATGATGGTTTTGCTAGCAAAATGAACCTATTTTGGATGATTGAGTTTGTTTTCAAGGTAGATGGTCAGATCTAGTGTTTTTGATGATTAGAGAGTGTTGAGGAATTCTTTAATTAATTTTTTATAGATTTTTAATATTTTAATAATCTTTATTTAGTCAAATATAGTCACATAATTGGTGCTATGCTTCATTTGTGAGGTGTTTGTGACATGAGCTCATGGTATGGTAGAGAAAGCTTGTGCAAAAGATCATGTCTGACCTTGGAGGACATGAATAATTATTCCTAAGATGTTATAAAGAGATATTTCCAACCATAATTAATATTGGTATATATACAAGGTGATTTATGCCTTTTGGGTGTGGGAATCGAGCAAAACAAACAAGTGTGTGTGTTGATATTTGAAGACCTTGTGTGAAGGTTGTTGGGGGTCTTGGTGACTAATTTTTGTATGAGATTGAGCAGAGAAAATTTTCATTAGACTCAACATAATTTTATAATTCTATTGATTATGTTTATCATATTTATGAGTGCATATTTGAATATAAGTGAAAGATTTGTGAAGGGGTTATTTGCTTGTGTTGAAGAGATAGATTGTTGTTGGTGACATGTGTGGAGTTGCAGAATTCATGAAGAGTTTTATTTTAGGGATTATCTATCACATTGAGAATCAATTAAAGTTCAAGATTTGTTCATTTGATAAGGTGTTGTGTTGGTGCTTAACATCTTAGGCAAGTTGGTGCTTGTCATCTTTAGGGGTTGGTGCTCCTTGTGAAGTGGGTACTTCACTAAAGCCTCATGTTTGTGATCATCTTATAGGACTATAATCCATTTATTTTTAGACTTGAGAGTGGGTTTTCTCCCCCATGAGGTTTTCCCACATAAATCTTATGTAATTGTTACATTCATGTTTGTTCTTTGATTCATCTATCTTGAATATTGATGTGATTGGTTAAGTAGCTTGAAGAGTTGGGAATTGAATTACATTATTGTTCACCACTAATTCACCCTCACTCTTATTGGTGTGTAATTATATCAAGGTGGGTCATGGGAATTTAAAATTCTCAAATACTAGATAAGTGGGATTAGGATGGGATAAGACCTTATTTAAGAGGATTAATTGATTGGTGGGGTAGAAATAAAGTTAGTGAATAAAGAAATGATGAGGGGGTATATTAGATAAATGGATATGATTAGGATAAAGGGATACATTAACATTATTAACTAGAATAATTAAGGTGATCATAATTTAGTGTATACATTTTGCCCCTCTTTGAAAGGGCATTGTGAGTGGACAAAGTGGAACGAGTAATGGTATTTCAAAGAAAAACCATTCCATGGATGATGTTAGGGGATATGATGCCCCCTCCAGGGGACATGTGAGGAAGAAAGAGATAAATGGCTACTTGAAAGATAAAATGAGGGGGGGATGTGGCAAATAGATAAAATAATGGGATGTGAGATATGAAATAGATGATGAAGAAGATGAACTCGACCTGAGCAATGAGATACAAATTGATGATGCCCCTGTCAAAGACATATGCATAGAGTGTGAAAATGACTATGTCATGATTATCGACACATATGAAGGGGGAGTCAACCATAATATGGTGATGATAGGACAAAAGGATATAAGCTTTCTATATATCCCAAGTAAGAACACACACAAGGGAGAGATGTTGGCTGACAAGGATTTGATAAAATTAATGATGAGTGTAGCTCAATGCTGAAGTTGAGTGATATGATGAAGGGGGTGAGAGATAATAAATGGTATGATTAAGTGACCAAAATATGAAGGGGAATAATTGGTTAGTGTGATTCATCAAATCAATGAGCCATAATGTGATGATATCCCTAATAAGGACACATGCCAAGGAACAATAGATGATAATAAAGTTACAACTATAATTATGCCCTAATCAAAGGAGGAAACCATGAAATTTAAGTGATTAATTTATCAATCAATGATAATGGATGACTGATGGAATAAAATATGAATGTTGTGATTTGTCAGGTCCAATCGACAAGTGCAACTGATTGATAAAAAGATTAGGGAGATGATTATGGGGATGGTGATTGATTAATAGACTAATTGATTAATGATTGATATTATAGATCAAAGATTTGACTAATGAAATACTTGGGTATAATGAGGGGGAAATGATGGAAAAGGAAAAAGTGGATAAGCTATCCCTGGGCACTAAAAAGTGGTCAAGTGTTGCCTACATAGTCTAAAAAAATCTCATGTCGATGTAGTTGTGACTATATTAGAGGATGATGATGATGGATTAGGGTGATGATGAGGATTTTTAGATATGTTAGTTGGTAGATAGATGATGTGATTTATATGTTAGACATGAGGATAAAGGAGTAGGAGAAATGATGAGAGATGAGATGTTAATATTGATGAGTAGAGAAAGGAGATATTGATTTAGAAAATATAGAAATGATGATAAAGGACATGGAGAGATGATTGGATACTAGATGAGTGGATTTGGATGATGGAATTGAGAATGGGATAAGATGATTAAGATAAATAATTAAGCCATCATTTTTGTAATAAATATCATCATAGTTGAAGTAATCCATTAGATATGGCACTTGGAAATATGCCTCATGATATAAATTTGACCAAGAGGGCATTATGTCAAAGTATAGATAAAAGGGGTAAATAGAGAACTCTACATCATTGAGGGAACCTAAAAGCATCATTGTAACATTTGGTATCATCATAACATCCTTTTTAATTTCCCAATAGAGGAAAAATAAACATAGACAAAGAGATGAAACATAAGATAATCATGTATAGACATATAAACAACAAATCAGACAAACACACACAAGTATCTACATAGGAATGCATTGTGTCTTGTCGATTATCTTAATTAGAGTTGATGGGAGGGTTGATAGGGTGATGAGTTGGAATAAGATAATCATGATGATTATGATGTGATTTGGGATGAAAGATAATATCTTATACAAGGTATGGACTTGGAATAGACTAATGATTTGGATGAGGATAAAGATTTGGATAGGGATATGGACTTGGACTACATGAGGGACTAGGATTAGAATAAGGCTATTGAAGACAATAGGGTGAGATGAATAGGATGATAAGATAGCTAAGACATTAGATAGGATAAATGGGATATTTAGGACATAGGACAAGATGACAT
This sequence comes from Torreya grandis, assembly GCA_037957365.1. Taxonomy (NCBI): domain Eukaryota; kingdom Viridiplantae; phylum Streptophyta; class Pinopsida; order Cupressales; family Taxaceae; genus Torreya; species Torreya grandis. The sequence continues at coordinate 1,485,473 of JARHVA010002850.1, forward strand.
ATGACAAGACAACTTAGATGTTTTTGGATTTTTGACATATTTAAATTTTTAGGATTTTTTGGAATATGTATGTCAACTATACAAATGGGTTTGCTTAAAAAGGTAATACCAAGCCTAGAAACCAATATGAAGATGGATGGGATGAAAAAAGGATGAAGGTAATGTTGAAAGGGGATTAATACCTAGGAATACTGGACTAGGAATTATCAATGACCAGATCGTAAGGGAACTAGATATCTAGTTACATGAGTGTCCATTAGAGGATATACAAAGATGATCCCAAAACATTTCTCAAGACACCTTTCATCCCCTTACAAAGGTTAATATGGGAAGGAATGGTATATTAGATAGGGATAAGGGATAGATGGACATGATGGACAAAGATGTTTAGACCATGACATGAATGGGGTTGACAAGGAACATGGGAGATGTTGGTATAGATGAAATAGTTTTTTCCCCCATGTGTTGAGGTACAATATTGATAATAAATTATTTTACCATGATGCCATAAACTAGTTTTCACCATGTACTTGCCCAAGGTGCCAGAAGACTATTTTTCACCATTGGATGAATGTTTTTTTATTTTATTTTTATTTTTATTTTTGACTTTTTGATTGCTTTTTATTTTTTTTCCAATTTTGTTGATATTTTTCCAATTTTTAGATGGTTTCTCTATTTATTGGATATGGGTATGAGATGTTTTGATGTAGACATTTTTGTGATCTTCAACCAAGACTTGTTCTGGAGATATGTGATGCTAGGACCATGCAATGGATGCTAGATTCTTGGATGTCCTAGTGGCCTTTATTGACTCTAGATTTAATTTCCTCTAGATGTTTCAACGAGGTGTATTTATAACTCCTATGAGTGATAATGTTGCCCAGGGATTTGATATATGGTATTGATGGGATCATGTTGTGATTATGATGATGGGATATAAGATGTGAATGAGGGATATGATCATGATAGACGATATGACATGATGGGGAATGGCAATGGGGTTCAACAGTTACATACACCATTAGATATCATGGAGGGGATTCTTCGGGTTGGTTTGGTGTGATGAGATTAAGGGATCCAAGACCTTTGAATTTTATAATTCTTTGATCTAAACATTAAGAGGATGGTCAGGCATATGATTATTTATTTTGACATGATTTTGATATGCTGATTTTTTTTAATTTTGATTTTGACTTAAGTTGCCTCTTAGTGCCTGATTGTGGGATTCACTAGAGGGAAGTGACTTTTGACTGGATAAATGATTGTGATTTAGATAGACCCCTATCATTTTAAGGATATATATACTATGGGATGATTTTTTCTAATTTGGGTGATTATAACACTCATCTTGACTTTGATTAATTAGATTTGGATTAGAGTGAGGTTGATTATTTGAAATTATTAACTAATTAAGGGCATGGATCCTTGTATATTCAACACATGATATTGCATATAGAGGGGAATAAAATGATACATGTTCATGTTCATATCATTCATGGAGTGGGATGTAGGGATGATGGAGGAGAGGTGGATGATTAAGGATGTGTGGTGGATTAAGGGGATAATGGGTAGCATAGTACTCATAATTTTCACTAAGAGCCCTAGCCTTAATGTAGGAAAATGTGTCCTCAAGAATCTCAAAATGATCATTAAGATGCTTGGGGGAATTAACACTTAAAGATGATATGTGTAGTCATATAAAATGAAAAAATTGGTAACTTGAGTGTGGCTTGTGACACCCATTCCTTAGGTCCCTCTTGCTTACTCTCATGACCCTTATAGGCATCTTTTCACTAATTCCCAGTCATCCGTAGCCTTTCAAACTTAATCCTAGCTCATCTAGACTTCTATTTCCATGAATAATACATCCCCCCAAACCACATAAACTTAGAAAAATAGCACCACACTTTTAATATAGCACTAGTGCCACTCCTATCCACTTTTGGTGTTCTTATCCAAGTGCATTTTTGGCCCCAATGGTTAGTCTATTCTAGTTCCCCATCCTTCTCCTTATCAGCCTAATGCAAGTAGATTCAACCCATAAACAATAGATCCCTATAAAATCCCATTCAAAGATAATTTGGAAAGGGTTGGTAATTATCACTTAGCAAGCAAGACTACTTAGACAAATCTTCTTTATTCTCTACATACAGCTAGCCAAGATACTTACAATATTATCCAAATCCTTACACTAGTCCCTAACCACTTCAAACACATCAAATTTAGCATTTTCCATATTCATACACTCTATTTCACAAAGCACATCATGTGAGATAACTACATATGGCTCGATCCCTATTTAAAGTATTAATATGTAGGCAACATGCCCACATAAGGCATGTTAATACATGTTCAGTGAATATTACACACACTAATCCCCCCTCTTTCTCAAAATTGGTCAAAGCATAATGGAGTATAGGGGTTTAAGATAAAATATTCTCTATAGGGATCTCTACAAACTTACAACTACCAAAACTTCACAGACAGGGTCACATAGGCATAGTGAATAAAACCCAAAAAGCTTAGATCTCATGGACAACAAAAATAGAGGTGGATTACAACACTAGTGCTATTCTTATCTACTTTTAATGCTCCTATCCAATCATAAAATAAAAATTAGATCCTATTTTGTGATAGTGTCCCAGTCCTACATAGTGAATATCAGACCTTGTCTCAGCCGTATCAGTCAGTTTTCAACTAAGTCTTATTTTCTCCCTCTTATTACTATTTTTAGAAATGTCAAAATTACAATCTAATTTATACAAATCAGTAGCTTAATTATTGCATATTTATTTACTAATTTTAATACTCAGGCCCTTTAACTAAAATAGGAATAATACACAAATATTCTCAAATAGGTTAAATCATTTGATGAACATGACTTGCTTCGTTTGCACATAAAAATCCTATAAACCCTAGGGTAAATTTCCTATTGATTCTTCCTATTTTTTTTTGATTTTTTACCTACATAATAAAATTATAAATTTGCATCAAATTTTAATTTTTTTTAGTAATTTTAAAATAATTTTCTTTCAAACCCTAGTTACCCATACTAGGTCCCAATATTTACCCAATAATTTGCTAGTAATTTTTCAATAATTGTTTGATTTTTTACTAGCATATTAAAATAAAAAATTCACTTTAAATTTCAAAATTCAATAGTAATTTTCAAAAACATTTATTTTTCAAAACCCTAGTTGCATCTACTAGTCCCTATTAAATCACAAAATTTCCAATAAATTTTTGATTTTTTACTTGCATATTTCACTCAAAAATTCACTTTAAATTTCAAAATTTCATCTTTCAAACCCTAGTTGCATACACTAGGTTCCATTGTTTCTTCAGGTTTCACCTTAGATGTTTGTGAGCTTCGTATCGCTTTTATGCATATTCTAGTTCCTTGTTTAGATTATATCCATTTAATCTTTTCTACTATTATGCAAGTTGTTTTCCTTATGCCACCTAAGGTCTTTGCATCTCTTCCTTTAAGACAAAGTTCAAGACTTAGTGGTAACCCTCCTGAATTCACCCAAATTCCTTTAACTTGACCATATACCATGGATAAAAAACCAATGTAGACTCCTGTTATAAATCCTACACATCCAGATTGCACCAATTTTAATGAGGATAATTTCAACAATGATTAGTATGAGAATAATAATGATGATACAAAAATTGATGTTCATGATCCATAAAATGTTTTATTTATTTTTGGGAAACTAGTGTTTAGTTCCTAAATAATAAAGGGGAGTAAGGGGAAAAATCTAGTTTAATATGATAAAATATATATTTTTATCAAATAATTTACATGAGTAAGAGAAATAAACTTATCTAAAAATGGACTGAAATGAATGATTTAGGATATAGAAATTATGATGCAAGACTGGGACACTATCATGAATCTAATTTTGAATTTCATTTTATGATTGGATAGGAAAACCAAAAGTGGACAAGAGTGGCACTGGTGCTATAGTCCACCTTTTTTGTTATTCTCTATGAGATCTAAGCTTTCTAAGTTTTATCTGCTACCTTAGTGTGAGTCTGTGTTTGAAATTTCAGAGGCTGGAAGTTGATAGAGCTCGTTGTAGATCCATTTTAATCTCCAAACCCTGTATCTATCTAGACATGCAAACAACAAATGCATCAAAAGTAAAAGAGGGAAAAACTAGGTTGGGGGAAGAATGATTGCATGATCTAGAACCCCTGCTATCCTAATCACTACGTACATTAACCCTTAATCTAAGGTCTTAAATTTAATGTAGTTCTCCCTTAGGGAACATGTATAATCAACACTCATGATAGGTGCAAGAATGAACTTTCACCTAGGTCCCTGCTTGATCAAGCATGCAAGTCTATGTGTGATGCAAAATACTGAGCTATACTATTGATTGATTTTAATTATATAATGTGCCAAAGTAGTAAGTGCTTGATATAAAATGCCTTATGAAGTCATTTATATAGGAGATTCATTATTTTGAATTTTAAAGCTTTTATTTGCATTTGGCCGACATTAGAAATCTTAAAAATGAAGATAAGAAAGGGGCTAAGACTCATCAAGTGAAGGAAACTAATTGTTAGAGATCAAAATGGCCCTAGATAGGAGTGTCAAAAGTAGACAAGAGTGGCACCAACACTATATTTCAAGTGTGGCACTATTGTTTAGAGCTAATGGGACATGGGGGATGGATTTGTCATGGAAAGAGTAGTTTGTCTCATCTGGGGTTAGGTATGAAAGGCTATGGATAACTAGGAATAGGAAAAAAGGTGACTCAAGCATAAAACAAGAAAAAAATAAATAAAATGAAAGACATGTCTAAATGTGAACAAATGTCATATTCTCCAATTGGAATCTCGTATGAAAGGACTATGAAAAGACATGATATGTGTGGTTGCTTGACCAATTTAGGGTGTATACATTTTCCCTCATTTTAATCTAGTGATGTAATGAAATGAATTACTAGAGTAAAAGAAAGAAAAGAAAATGTGTACTTGAATGTACCTACATGGAGATAAGTCCAACCTAGTGATAACTTGAAAATATTTGGGTGTAATCTGAAACTCTAGTCAATGTGTAAGAAGAAAATGGTATGTTTTGTCATTCAATATGTATAATCCTAGATGATGAAGAACATGAACATCTATGCCATGCCCCCAAATATGATATGTGATTGATACATTTGTATAATCTGGTAATCTATATAACCACATGTGATATGAGATATCATGCCATATCCCATGTATAAAATTTGAGATCAAAGTAATGTGCTTTGCGCTATGCCTATAATGTATTGTTTGGTCTTGTAACTATGCTATAATGTATGAAGATGTATGTGTGAGATGTGTAGTAATGTACATGCCCCCAAATTTGGTATCTAGTCTGAATCTATATCAAAGTCACTATGAATCCATATAATTCAAACCACTATATCTAGCTAAGCCGCATACTTATAAACTAGAGGTATGTCCCTCTGAATGTCTTAAGTAATGTTGAGTGACCCATGTAGTCTGAATCACTATATATCTTGATAGGTTTGAGCTGAATCTGATAATCTGAATACTAGATGTGTATAAACCATGGTGTATCGATCTATGAGAGTGGATAGGCATGCTAGATAAGTGTAGGAATAGGAATAGTAGGAATGATGCCCCTTTTTGGGGAGAGGGATGAGATCTGTGATAAAGGAGGCTGAGCCAAAAGTGATGACTAGTGGCATAAGTAGAAATAAGGTTGGCTTGTTGTGAGGCTATTAAAAGTTTGATTAATTGATTAAGCATTGATTATATTTAAATTGTGTACAATTTTGTGCTTATTTTAGCTTGTTTAGAAATTGGATATCTAACAAGTGTTGTAATTTTTGCATGTAGGTGGAGTGGGAGGTGCTCAGGATGAAACACCTGCTAGGGAAGGAGGTGGAGATGATGGGTTATGGGAGACCATCATTGAGTTGATACTCAAAGAGCTCACACAAGATGTTCTTGATGATGCCGTGGAGGGTTTGATAGATTAAGTGACAGTTGCAATCAGTGTTTATGCTCATTTGTTTGATAGAGATACTATAGTTATAGTTGCATATGTTAGAGTAGTGGGAGAAAGAGATGAGCTGAGGGATGAGCTAGATAGGCATAGGATGCCTCCACCTAATTAGGGATCAGTGAGTACACAGCTATTCATAGATGGTATGAAAACTTGTGTGAGGAGCATGGTTGGTTACTAGAGTGAGAGAGCTGATGTAAGAGGCATTCAAGAGCTCAAGGAGGTGCAGGGTCATCGAGTGCTAAGCTAGACTATGGGATTAGTACTAGAGGAGAGAGTGAGAGTGAGGGCATGATGCCCATTCATGATTGATTGTATCTTGATATGATGTATATGTTTTGAAAACATTGATATATATATATATATATATATATATTGTTTGGATTTTGACTTATGTAACCTGTGTTATGAGATTTCAAATATATTATTATATTCATTACATATGGTTGTTTTTAGAAGTAGTTTATTTGGTATTGATGTTGAGGCTATGTATGTTTGGTAAAATGGTACTTGGGATATGTGATTTGATTGTTTTGATAAATGTGATGCTAGGTTTGTATTTCAATTTGTATGTAAGTAAAGAATTATATTTGCTTTGTAATTATATGTGAGAAAAATTTTTGTTGGTTTTGTAATTGGGAAATTGTTGGGATAAATTGAACTAGTTTGAGGTGGGTAAATCTTTTGGTAAAATAGGATTTAGTAAGATCTAGATTATTGATAAGTTGGTTTTGGCTATGGATGTTATTGGGAATTTGGAATGTTAGTTATTAGTATGTGGGGATATAAGATAACATGTTATGCATATTACTTCCTCGAGAGTGGCTCAAGAATACAAAGATTAGCTTAGACCTTTGGCTCTATTGTTGCCCTGCTAAGTGAAACTAAGAATTGATGTTGGTATGAATATGTGTCATATCACTTTTGTGCTATATCACTATTTAAACCCTGATGGCTGACTAAACAAGTGCCCATACTGCTCATGCTATGTAATAATATGCTCTGTATCTAATACTATCTATTGTGTACTAACTGTAGCTATATATAGAGATTCTACAAAATTCAACTTTATTAGACATGCCCTAAAAATTGTGTGCTATGAAGAAGGCTCATCTATATGTAATCATATACCCTATGGCCTCTATTTTGATGTGTATGATTGAGCAATAGATCGAGATGAAGCTGAAACCTATATAGGGGTACCATGCAATGACATGATGAATCTCATTTTCACTTTTAGATACGACAATTGGTATAACTTCTAGATTAGAATCCATGTTTTAGACACTAGTGATTAGGGGAAATGTACACGACACATTTATTTTCTTTTTTTTCAAGTTCAACATTACCCAGGCATTCTCAGTAGTTGCATATCTTATTCCATTTGTAGGTGGTTGGCATATTTTTGGAGTGGTTTTCATACAAACCTAACTTCCACATTTTGGAATAGATTTCATATAAGCCTAGTGCACCAGTTTCAAAGTGGTTTTCATAAAAGCCTAATCTCCATCTTTTAGAGTGGCCAAGAGTGGCCTAGTTTCTATCATACATTCAGCTATCCATGCCAACATTGTCAGATCAAAATACATTCATGGCTTCAAGATCCATCTCATACGACATACATTTCATACAAATAGTAGTTCATAGCTTCACTTCACAAGGCAATGATGGAGCCAAAGGACTAGTTAGCCTTTGTATTGTTGAGCCACTTATTCAAAGGGATTGGACACATAGTCCAAACATTGATTAGCACACACATGATCACATAGCTTCACTTAATGGGTGACAATGGAGCCAAAGGACCAATATTTACATTCTTGAGCCTCTCTCAGGGGATTGAATACTTAGCTCTGTTCATGATATCACTCTTAGTATAACATACCTAGTATATCTAGCATATCCAAATCACACAACATTACAACAAGTTTTATATTGGTCTGCATACCTGGTGAGGTGTATTCATTCTTTTCTCTTCCTCTTTCTCTCTTACCTAGCTTTGTATGATCTTATTTTAGATATAGCGTATCTAATAAGAACTAATATACTCTTTGTCTTCTCTTATAGATTCACACTTCACAGTGTGCTCTCTCTCTATGCACACCTAATGTCACATAGTTTCATGAGCTTCACTCTTGCAGGTAAGTTTAGGTACACTTTCTACTTTTCCTCACTAGAATAAAGGTGGGGAAAATGTAGTCATATAAAATGTAAAAATTAGTAAATTGAGTGTGGCTTGTGACACCCAACCCATAGGTCCCTCTTGCTTTCTCTCATGACCCTCATAAGCATCTTTTCACTGATTCCCAATCATTTGTAACCTTCTAGACTTAATCTTAGTTCAACCAAACTGCTCTTTCCATGACTAATCCATCCTCTAGGCCCTATTAGCTTAGGAAAATAGCACCACACTTGGACTATAGCATTGGTGCCACTCCTATCCACTTTTGATGCTCTTGTTTAAGTGAATTTTTGGCCCCAACAATAAGTTTCTTTTGATTCCCCATCCTTCTCCTTGTTGACCCAATGTGAGCACATAAACCCATGACCAATAGATCCATATAAAATACCATTCAAAGATCATTTGAAAAGGGTTTATAATTATTACTAAGCAAGTAAGAATACAAGTAAGACTACTTAAGAAAATCTTCCTTATTCTCTGCATACAATCGATCAGTATACTTATAAGCTTATCCAAATCCTTACACTAGTCCCTAGCCACCTCAAGCACATCCAGTTTAGCATTTTGCATATTCATTCACTCTATTGTACAAAGCACATCAAGTGGGATAATTGCATATGGCTTGATCCCTCTTTGAAGTATTGGTATGTAGGAACCGTGCCCATATAAGGGGTGTGGATACACATTTGGTAAATATTACACACACTAACCCCCCCTTTCTTGAAACTAGTTAAATCATAATGGAGTATAGGGTTTGAATACAAAATCTACTCTACAAAGATATATATAGGGTCACATAGGCATAGAGAACAAAACCCAACAAGTTTAGATCTCCTAGATAATAGAGGTAGAGGTGAACTATAGTGCTGGTGCCACTATTGTCTACTTTCAATGCTCTTGTCTAATCATAAAACAAAGATCAGATCCTAGTTTTTGATAGTGTCCTAGTCTTGCATACAGAATTTTAAACCCTGTTTTAGCCATATTAGTCAGTTTTTGGCTAAGTCTTATTTTATCCCTCTTATTACTATTTTTAGAAAGGTCAAAATTGTAATCTAATTTACACAAATTAGTAGATTAATTATTGCATATTTATTTACTAATTTTACTACTTAGTCATGATTATTACACTTATTATAATTATACATTCACTGACAGTAGTTCTAGTAATACTAGTTGATTCTATAGATACAATTACTCCATTAGTTATAGAAACTCTCACAACACCATTATGTTCTACTACTATAGTTGCATCCACTTCTCAGAGTTATATGGGGACCCCACACTCAGTTTCTACTTTAGATATTTTAGAGGATTTATATCATATACAACTTTTAGAACCACTGTCTCAGCATTTCCATTGTGCTTCATGATCAGGCATGATTTTGCTCCTTAATATAGGACACCATGATAGAGAGTCTCCCATGAGACTCATCAATTAGTACCATCTTTTCTCAACCTTACTTATATATAGCTTCTTTTCAAAATTCTTGTACATACTCTTCATATTATTAATTTGACATAGTTCATAATATTTCAAAATACAAAAACAATATATCATTTCAAAATATAAAAACATGCAAATAATTCAAAAAACACCAAAAATATTTTGATTATATGCATCATCCATGCTTTACATTTCGACTATCATGCTAGACTTACATTTTCTATTTTATGCTATTGTTTGTTGATTTATCTACATTACCATGCTTCACTTGATCTTCTTTGAGTGTGTGTAGTGACATCTAGATCCTTGATTGACTCACTCTACCCATTAAGGGGGCATCCTAATTTTATATTTGAGACACACATTGGTATACATACCCACTGAGGGCATCTTCTACATGACTACACCATCCAAGTTATGTCATTGCTACACCACACACTCTAGTGATCATGTTGATGTATATTACTTACTAGCTTACATACATTACTCTATCGACATTAACTAGTATATAGCACTTGTGTATTTCTTGACATTTACCTAGTTTTGTACTCCATGTCTTGCATACTTTTTATTTATTACTTTGATTAGTTAGATGTTTTTGTATTTCTAATTTTTACATGTTTTCCTTTCTTACATTACATAGCTAGATTGATTACATTTCTCAGTCCTTGATTGTCTCTTATATGTGCCTTAGGATATTTTCTAATGTCCTTTGTTTCTATTCATGTGTGTGCCTTAGGAAATTTACCAATGTCCTTTTCCTGTAATCTTCTATGTGATTTTGGCTTTCATGCCAACCTTTCTTGTTTTCAAATGTATGTGTATGTGGCATTTGAACATGCCTTGTATGCTTGCTTCTTAGTTTGAGTGACATGTGCCCATATCCCTTGTTTGCTTGGCCCTTTGGCCACCCTTGTATGCTTCTTGCTTTTTACCTTACGTGCTTGTTGTTTGTTTGCTTCTCATTATTTTACAAGTTCATGATCCACATCATGCATTATTTTGCTTTCTTAGATGACATGATGGACATCATTGATCCAAAAATTAGAGGTTTTGGTTGAAAAATAATTCAAGAACACAAAATAACACAATCATATAATGCTATCTCTAGGAAGAGATGTTTTATTGCTCACAAAATTGTAGATAACATATGCTTATCTCTGGGAAGAGATGTCTGATCACCTTCTTAGGCTACATTTATTTTTATAAATACTTTGAAGGTAGGAGGAGGATGTGGATGGTGATTAATATCGAGAGAGATGAAGTGGTTTGACTTCCATGATTTACAACACCATAAAATTCAAGAAATTATTATTTTTAGAAATTTTCTATTTTTAGATAGCATTATTAAAATTGAAATTAAGGGCACTTCTATTGGATTTTCAAGGGTCAAAACCCATAGAGTATAGCTCATGCCATCTCATCACATTTTTCTCATTCTTATATTTCTAATAGTTTGAATGGAAAGTCAAATGGAGCTATGTTTCAAAAGTTTTGGATCCTAGAAGTTCTACCACTAATTGGTGTAGAACTGTATCTTGAATTGTCACCTGAATTGTTACCTAAAGTGTTTCCTAGATCAATCATGTTCCATTCCTCAATAAAATCTAACAACTAACAACTAACTAGACTTCCACTTCTAGTTCTAATTCAATACATTACACATGCTATTACATTATTACATCTATCTAGGCATACCCCTATTGATTTAACAATCTCTCATTACAAACCATGCTATATCTTGAGATATCTTATCGATTATCATTGCTATATCATATATATTTGTAACAGAACACACTTATAAGAATCTTTTTTCTAAAGGTAGTTATTACAGGGTCTTCATTCCTACCCTCAAAAGTGGAGGCAATAAATAATGGTTTTGTTACATAGATCAGAGCTCCTAACAATAAAAAAATTACCATTCAGAACACCCAACACAATAACCAAACATCAAACCAATCAGAATAGACTAGGTAGATAGTGAAAATGTTAAAATAGTTACTAGATTTGGCCTATAACAACAATGCCAAGATTAGACTACAACACTGGTGCCACTACTATCTACTTTTTTGACTCTTATCTAAACAAAAAACCAAACTTTTTAGAAGTAGGTAGAAAAGTAGGTTTATCTATAATTTTTCATAGTTAGACGAGTTCGAAATCAATAGTTTTCAATATACTTTTGCTCAGAGAATCTAGATATAGGGGGTATCATACGTAACATGGTGGCTCTCACTTATTTTAGATATGACAGCTGGTATAACTTCCAGATCAAAATCCATGTTTTAGACACCAATGATTAGGGTTAATGTGCATGACATTTGTTTTCTTTTTCTTTTTGAGTTTAGAATTACCTAGGCATTCTCAATAGTTGCATGCCTTATTCCATCTATAGGTGGTTGGCATCATTTTGAAGTGGCTTTCATATAATCCTAGTGCACTAGTTTTAGAGTGGCTTTCATAAAAGCCTAATCTCCATCTTTTAGAGTGGCCAAGAGTGGCCCAATTTTCAACATACGTTCAGATATCCATAACAACATTATCAGATTATAGAGCATTCATGGGCTTTAAGAGCCATCTCATTTGACACATATTTCATATCGATATTAGTTTATAGTTTTACTTCACGGGGTAATGATGGAGCTAAAGGATTAACTAGCCTTTATATTCTTGAGCCACCTATTTAGAGGGATTGGACACATAGTCCAAACATCGATTATCACACACATGATCACATAGCTTCACTTAGTGGGTGATGATGGAGCCAAAGGGCCAACCTTTGCATTCTTCAGCCACTCTTTGGGAATTAAGCACTCATATTCATTTGTGATATTAATCTTGGTACAAAATCATCCAACATCACTCAATATCATAAGAGGTTTTGTATTGGTTTGCCGACCCAGTGAGGTGTATTCATTCCTTTCTCTTCCTCTCTCTCTTAACCATCTTTGTACATTTTTATTTTAGATATAATGTATCTAATAAGAACTGATCTAATATTTATTTTTCATGTAGATTCATACTTCATAGCATGCTCTCTCTATGCATACCTAGCATCACACAGCTTCATGAGCTTTATCCTTGCAGGTAAGTTTAGGTACGCTTTCTATTTTTTCTTTATCCTAGTATTTCATTTTGCTACATCAATAAAATAAAGGGGAGGCAAATTTAGTCATATAAAATGAAAAAATTGGTAACTTGAGTGTGGTTTATGACATCCAACCCTTAGGTCCCTCTTGCTTTCTCTCATGACCCTCATAGACATATTTTCACTGATTTCCAAGCATTCATAGCCTTCTAGACTTAATTCTAGCTCAACCAAACTACTCTTTCCATGACTAATATATCCCCTTAGGCCTTATCAACTTAGGACAATAGTGTCACACTTGGAATATAGCTTTGATGCCACTCCTATCTACTTTTAGTGCTCTTGTCTAAGTGCATTTTTGACCTCAGTGGTCAGTTTCTTTTGGTTCCCCATCCTTCTTGTCAGCCTAATGTGAGTACATTTAACCCATGACCAATAGATCCCTATAAAATCCCATTCAAATATCATTTGGAAAGGGTTGGTAATTATCACTAAGCAAACAAAACTATAAGCAAGACTATTCAGACAAATCTTTTGTATTTTCTACATACAACTAGCCAATACACTTACAAGCTTATCCAAATACTTACACTAGTCCCTAGCCACCTCAAGCACATCTAATTTATCAGTTTGAATAGTCATACACTCTATTACATAAATCACATCATGTGGGAGAACTACATATGGATTTATCCCTCTTCAGATCATTGGTATGTAGGCAATGTGCCCACACAAAGGGTGTGGATAAACATTCAGTGAATCTTACACACACTAATCCCCCCTTTTTCTTGAAATTAGTCAAATCACAATGGAGTATAGGGTTTGAAAAGAAAATATACTCTATAAGGTGCTCTATAGACTTTTATCTATTTAAACTTCATAAATAGGGTCACATAGGCATAGTGAACAAAACCCAAAAAGCTTAGATCCTAGACAAGTATTACAGAGGTGAACTACAATATCGATGCCACTCTTTTCCACTTTCAGTGCTCTTATCCAATCATAAAACAAATATTAGATCTTGGTTTGTGATAGTGTGCCAGTCTTGTGCAGTGAATCTCATACCCTATCTCAGTTGTAGCAGTCAAATTTTAGCTAAGTCTTATTTTCTCCCTCTTATTACTATTTTTAGAAAGGTCAAAATTGTAATTTTATTTATACAAATTAGTATCTTAATTATTGCATGTTTATTTACTGATTTTAATACTCAAACCCTCTAACTAAATTAGGAAGAATACACAAATATTCACAAATAGGCTAATTTAATATGTATCCAACTTGATGATCTTTGACTAATAGAGCATCCAAGGATTATGCTATAATTTCATGATCTTGGGATGGATCAAGAGCCATGCTTTCTGATTGGTCAATAATAGATACATCTTCAAAGATATAGGTGTCGACATGACCTTCATAATCTACAAGGGATGATGTTTTTGACGCGATTTTTGATTCAGATGTTGTTGTTGAATATGATCTTGACCATTCTGATGTAGACTCCAATAGGGATGTTGATGAGGTGATGTAGCCCATAGATGATTTTGTAGTAGGAACCATATGATTTTCTACAAGTAACTCTTTTACCTTGGGTTTATGAAGGGATTATTTAGGATTAATGGATTTATGAAGATGTGGGATGTGATGTTAATGGGTCATAGGGATTAATTGATCAGGGATGTGTGTAGAATGGGATTGAAGTCATGACCTTGGGTAGGGAGAGGAGAAGCTTGATTATATTTAGGGAGCAATTCTTGGCATACCCCTTTTTGCACACTCCTAGGTGTGGATGCATGGGATTCAACCTTAATTTTAATGGCACCATTATCAATTAAATTTTTGATGTAATCTCTAAATGGACAACATCTATTGATAGAATGCTTAGGGACTTTATGGTATATAAAAAATCATTCAGCTTGATACCATGAGGGCACATGTTTATAAAAATCTAGAGGTCTTATTGTTAGGTGAACAATCATGCCTATAGACCTCAATTTCTAAAATAGGGATTCCATGGATAGGGGGAGAGGGGTATATTACTTGTCAATAGTGTTGGATGTGGAAGTTTTATATTGAAGAGTGGAATAATGTGATGGTGGTATCATGATGTAGGGGGATGGTAGTGTGTGAGATTACTTAGGATATGAATGGGAAGTAGATGAGGTTGACAAGCTAGGCTTCCTTTGCTAGTAGGACAAGGGGTTGGTGATGGATGGTGGATTGGAATGTGATGGGGATGCAGGTAGATGAGGGACTTATTTGGTAGGTGAATTTAGGCTTAGGGGCTGAAAATCATCAAGAAGGAGGGCACCCATCTCCAATATCCATAAGAGGACTTCATCCTTATTGGCCAAGATATATTCATTAAATAAGGTGATTTTATCACTTGTATAGTGTGGACTATGATTATCATAAATGAATGATGGGGTTGACCTTAATGGGCTAGTATGTGGGTTAGGTGTAAATAGGGATTATTGATGGGGAAGGGCATGAGACATTAGTTTATGCTTGATGGGATCAAGTTTATAAGGTAGGAAAACACCCATTTCTAGAGATCGTAAAAGGACCTCATCCTTATTGGTAAATAGATATTGGTCCATGAGAACTAGGTCCAAATCCATGTGGGTGGATGATTAATAGGTGGTGGACAAATGATAAAATGGGGTTGATGTGAAGGTAAGTTAAGGCTTGGATAGATATGGTCTTTAAAAAAATTAATTTTGAATGACTGAGCTAGTATGATAGGTGATAATGAGGATGAGATAGACTAAATATATTATGATATAAGACTAGGATCAGATTGTAGACTGATAGTATGATCTATCAATAATGCCTAGTTTGCAAGCTAGCAAAAAGATTGAGGATTTGAAAATCAAGATGATGATTAGATGGGTGCTAGTTATGAATATGCAAGATGATTAAATTAGAGACAACTAGATTGATGATGATTGGATGCTAGATTGAAACCAACAAAGTGATAGGTTGCTAACAAGGTATTGACTAAGTATGAAATATGATAGGATGATAGTGGACTAGGAAGGATGATATGTAAAGATAAAAGGACTAACTTAAGACTTAGATCAATTTAATCAAGGTGGGATGTGATAGGATTATGTGATGAATAATAAAAGGAGGTATCAAGGATGATGAGATTTAAGATAGATGATAAGGGTAATGATGTAATGATGGCGAGTATGATTTAGACAAGTGTGTGACCTAAAGATCCAACTAGGTCTATTGTGGCATAAGATAGGATGGGGCTACACTAAATGGGGATGATAAAATAAATTTGTATGAGATAGGGTGATGAGGATGTCAAGACAAAGACAACTTAGGATATGCACAAAGTTTAAAAATGTACAAGATATGTTGAAGGATGGATGTACAAGATGATTAAGAATATACAAAATGGGGATGAAGATATACAAGATGGTGATATATAATACCTATATAGCCATGTATGGGTTTGGGTGAAAGATTGACTTAGCTCACAAATAATACTAGTGTAGCATGACACACACCAAAATAAGTAGACCACAATCTTAAGACTAGTAAACTAATTTTTGGGTGTATAACTTGATGACTTGTTGGGTTATTTTAGATAATTCTAACACTTGTGTTGAAGTCTATCCCAATAAGATAGTGTGTTGGCCCTATCATGCAAGAGTTAGGTCTCACATGCTCACCTAAAGTGCACAACAAAAAACTAGTTCTTGAATGTTCTATAATATAGTAATATATGTTTGTTTATATTTCTTTATGCAATTTTAAACAAATATTAATTAATAACACATATATACTACTACTATCCATCTAATCTGAGATGCAACTATTACTATTACTACAATGATCACCATCATTATTTAACATTAGTGACTTAGAAAAAAAAGATACCATTAATAAGATGAAGAAATAAATCATATCCAAGTCTAGAAGTTAGTGTATTTCATCATTCAAAACACAATTTGGTAAAATTTGATATATCACATTAAAAGCTTAATGAATAAAAAGGGAAAAGCTTCATCATCTATTCTCCAAAAGATCATCCTCATAAAAGATCTTAGCAAGGGTATTTATAATTGTTTTATCCTGACCAATTGTTACAATCATTAATGATTTGAGAGAATGGTGCATGGGATCTCAATAACCTAAGAGTCATGGCACTTATAATAAGTTCTTAAGGACTCGGGTCCTTATGCCCCTAGATCCTTGCTCTATGCTAGATACTAGTGGCCATGTGTTATGTTCCTTGTGGGTTGATGCAAAACCTTCGATCAATAAGGTTAAAGTGTCCCATATGAATTTATCTTCTAACTTCTCCCATTTCCCATGCACTTCCCTAGTCTTCTACTTACCTTTCAAGCCTAATGTTCTTAGGTTCTCCATGACTTGCTCTCCTTTGATTGGGTCCTCTCATGCTAGTCCCTCGTACATTTTTATCCTTTCATGCCATTATCTTTTACACCCAAAAGGTTTCATGTCATGGTGATTCTATGCCTAGAAATTATGTGCCATGGTCTTCCCATGCCATGGTCCTTCTACATCATACCGGATCTATGACAAAATAGAACAACACTTAGTTGAAATTCTAGGGCCAACATCACCCCACACTATTCCCTTAGGCCATCCCAGACTAAGTTGTGCTAGTATCTTCTAAAAATCTTGGCCCCTTTTACTCGAGTTTCTTTTTTAGATCATCCTAATGGGATAATGCATCAAGGACCTTTGTAGTTATTCCTTAAATGGCCTCTATCGATGTTTTTAACTCTTCATGTTGGGTTGGAGTCTTGGTCTTTTTCACCTATTCATCCAAGGCTGTACTAGCATCCTTCTAGATGTCTTCTAGTGTGGAAAACTCCTTATCAACCTATCCTCGAAGGGTGGTAAAAATTGAATTTAATTATTAATGATGGTTATTAATAACATCTTATATCATTTCCACATCTTTAAATGATTTTGTGCACTAAACATGATCTTTTATTAGAAGCATAACATCAACTGACTACTACCTTAGGACCTCTTTAGCTTGGAATTGAGCCTCTAAGACGTAATTAGGGTGTGTTAGGTGCACAAAAATGCCATCCAAATGGGGATAACGACTAGAAATCTCTCTAAGGTACACTTATAAACATCAATGGCCATGGTGAACTATTCAATAATTTATCTCCCCTCATCTCTTGGTGTGGGTCACTCGCATTTCTTGAGCAATAGTTCAACTAGGGTCTCTAACTTTCCATTGGCATCCCCATCCAGAGGTAAACCATCTACAAGTGTTGGATCCTCCTTAAAAATTATTTTACAAAGGGTTAAAACACTTACTTTTGCCTCTGTGGTCTCTTGGATATTTTGTTTCATATAGGCCACTTCCTCGGTGAGCACTTACTTCTCTACAAGCACTTTATTATACATGTCCACTACCTTGACATGTTTCCTCTCTATTGTGTGTGCATTATAATCTATCAAAATGTTTTGGCATATTATTTCCATGCCAACTTTCAAAAATGTAGTGCTAGCTATCAATGGATTTGGCTTTTATGGATCAACTCTCATTGATTTTGGTAGCACTAGAACATCCAGACCTAAGGAGATGCTATCTAGTAGGAGCTCGAACTCATGCTCCTCATTATACATGTCAAGCAGGAAGGATACCTACTTTATGGTTTCATGAGTCACTTATTTGGGATGGAAGTATGGCCAAAGATAAAATTGTCTATCCTCTACACTAAAATGGTAATGTTTATGCATAGTGGTTGCCATTATTGCATCTTCTTACCCTTCTAATTTAGTTGGTTCCTTCCCCTTATTGGGGTCCCATTCAAGCTAAGCCTCCTAATGGCCACTAGTGGCCATCTCACTATCTTATACACCATCCTTCTCCTCATTTTATTCTATCTCAATGTCAAGTAGGGAGTCATCAGCTGTGGTCTTCTCCTGCACTAGAGAGGGAGTTTTCTTAGAATCCAATCCTGAGCTATGGATATGCACCTGAGGAGACTCTTATTGGGGTACTTTTCTTGGATGTTGTTATAGGGAAACTCTTGTGTTAGTGGTAATTATTGGAGATGGTGGTAGGGGAGGAAAATGAGGAGGAGGAGAAGGTAGAGGGGAAAGGGGAGGAGTAGGTTGAGGGGATGATGGGTTGAGAATAGATGAGTGTGGAGGCATAGAGTGAGAAGGGGATGGAGAAGTGTGAGGAGGGAATGGAGATGGATGAGGTGGTTATGGTGAAGGTCAAGGTGGAAGAGGCATAGAGGGATGGGAAATAATGGGTCTAGAGGGCTATGATTCTACCATATTTTACCTCTTTTGGGGGGGCTTATTACCCACTTAAACTTGTATCGACATCTAGTCATTGGTTCTTCTTCAATTATGATGTTTGGGGAAGTATTTCCTTAGGGTCTCCATATTATAGGTGCTTATGGGGGGTGAATCATGTAGAACAACCTATGAGGTTGCTCTTCAATCAAGGTCTACTTGACCTATATGTCGATCAAGTCTATCTCTAAGCTCTCCATATAGGCCTTCTTGACTAGATATACATAAAGTTTTTAGAGGGTGTGAAGCTCTACATCAATCCTTTCTAGCTACAAAATGATAGGTTATACATCATATATCTAGTTAATGGAGTCTATGAGATACCATGTGGAGAAGGCATAGGGTAGCTTGAGCCATGTTGACAACTCTCTTGATGGATTCATGTAGATCTCCATAAGAGAGAAATATTTCTTTACAATGAACTATACTTGATCTATAGCCAGGGGGTAAGTACTTCTAAATGCACCACTCATTTCTAAATACTACCTTCATTCGATCAAACCAATACCTCATCTTTATCTTGTATGAGGGGGTGATATACTGGGGACAAGTAAATGCCTTATAACACTTGATATGGGACTTATGAGTGGGAACATAGACCCACTTTAATGCACCTAAGTTTTAGTCTGGTACTCTAATCTCATTAAAGACCATCAATAAGAGGATTACTACCTAGGGGAACCTATACTTGGTCATTCGATGGGCCCTCTTTGCATCTTCAATATTTTGTGGATAATGTACATGGCCTAGTTGTACTTTAGTCCCTGTGAGACTTGGTGAGAAATATAAAGGTGGGCCATATCCACCTCCTTCTAGTGATAAATCCCTCTAATCTTGCTGGAAATGATTTGTGCCATGAATTAGAGAGTGAGATCTTGTAGGTTTTTGATATTCATTGCATGCTCCTACTTTTGATACATTAGCACCATGGTGATCTTCTATATATCTCTCCTATATCAACCAAGCCATAGATCACACTCAACCTTGAGCACTGTAGTCTCGTGACTTTGATAATTCTCTTGGGGGTGATCCTCATGTTGTGCCTAATGAAATAGATATAATCCTCATGAACATGTGAGATGAGGAACTGCACTACCTCTATAGGTTTACCAAAATAGGGAAACTTAAAGAGTTGGAAGAGCCCTATGGAATCTAGATGGTTTTTAATGGTTTTGTCATAGACCAATTGATTTTTTGTGTTGGTGGTATTGACCCGATAGTTATATTAAAGTTCCACTTCATTTTCTAGTTGGTAGTGGTTATAATAAAAAATAGTGGTTGTTGATACTTTGGAGACCTAGTTCTCCGTGTGCAAGACTAAATCTAGGTATTGCATCTCTTCTATCAATAGAGACAAAGGTGGAGATAATGGGGACTTCTACACCACTAATGTCTATTTTTGCTTCCCTTTCTTTACCATATTTTCCCTTTCTTCTTCTGCATGTTCTCTCACTTCTCCTTATACATGCTATACTAGTTCTAGTCACTTCTCGTTTTTTTTGGAGTCTCTTCTCTAATGAAAAACTAGTCTCTTTTGCTCACCTCTTCTTCCTCTAGTATAGTTGGTAGCTTTTAGAGTCTCTTGGCCTTTTTATTAAGCCACATCACCCTTCTAAGAGCATGAAGGTTAACAAACAATTGTCTCACATTTCCAAATGAATACATGGTTGTAGACAAATTCACTTCAGCTTTTTAAGCTTAATGCTTCATTAATAGTAGACCTACAACCTACACCTTCAAAAATTTCCACCTCTTTCCACCAATTAAGAGTTAAAATATCTCTTCTCACCTAAGTAATAACCTACATGACTCACCAAGGATATAAACACTCTACTCTACTTAGGAATTAACTAATTCAATTTTGGTGTGGTCACTTTTTTTTCAGCTCTAGTTCATCACTCATCTTTAGCACTAGTAATTTGAGAATTCATGCAATATAAAGTGTAAAATGACTTTAACCTTCCTATTTATAGGATATATGGGGGGATTACCCTCATTAATTCCTTCACTCTCCCTATCACTTCATAACATAAATGTGTATCTTTTAACAGTCATGATACTTCAAACCTTGACTTATGAAATTAATACCTTAATGGTTTTGCCCCCATCATGTCATTGGCACACTTCTTGCCATAACTAACCTCATTGCATTAATGAAACATACCTTCTCATACTCTTATTTGAAGTGGGTGATAGATGTATCCTACCATTTCAATATGGTGGAAGATAGTTGTTTCATTTTAAATTTATAACATATGGTGGGAACCTTACCCATTAGTGCCTTAAATGACTCTCATGCCCTTAATAACTTACACACCTATACAACTTGTGTTCCCATATATCTTATGCACCCATTTACTTGTGCACTTTTTATTTTTAACCTATCATGTGACTTCTTACTCTTCACTAGAATGATTTGTGGTCCTCCACAAAAATAACATGAAAACAAAATTGCAATAAAGAAAAGGGGTACATGTAATAAAGGTGGAATTTTTATTGAAAGCAATAAATCCTAATCTAATGGAATATGACTTATTGATTACATAAGTTTAGTTATTTTGATGTGACATACAATCAAAGCTGAATCTCATTACAGTATCTTGGAAGGAATTGACCATCCAATATTTGTAGCTTATAGGCCCCTGTAGGTCAAATGCTATGTTTTACAAATGGGCCATCCCAATGGATACATATCTTTTCAGGGTGGCTCACAAACTTAGAGTCAAATCAAAAGATCTTCATGCTTAGAGAAAAAATCTTGTTCTTGATATGGTGATCATGTCATGCCTTCTACTTGAATTTCTCTACATCCTAGCTCTAATGAGTGAAGAACCAGGTCTAATATAATTATAGTAAACTATCCAAGTGTGTTTTCAAAGATGCCTCATAATTTAGTTGTCTTATGTGTATGATATGGAGGGATGACACCAATAAATCTATTGGCATCACTGCTTCCTTAACGTACACCAAGCTGAATGATGTGCTTTTATTTAGGTGATTGTAGGTAGTTTGGTAGGCCCAATGTACGATAGACACTCTATCATCCTAGTCGGTGAAACCAACATTATAGATATTCATTAAAGTGGTACCTAGGATCTTATTGATAGATTCAATAGTTATATTAGCTTGTAGGTGGTATGGTATGGTCTTGTGGTGTGCGATCATGAACTTGGCCAACAAGATGCAAATTGTTTCATTCAAAAAGTGTGTACCATGATCAAAGGTGAAACTCAAGGAACACCTAGACTATGTTATGATGTTTCCCAGATGAACCGCATAATAGCAACTAAGGTAAAATCATTTGTCAACATTGCTTTAGCCTAACATGTAAGGTAATTGGTTGTTGTAATGATGTATCAAAAACCTATTCATCATCCTACTGGAGTGATGGGCCCCATAATATTAATAGTCCATTTTTAAAAAGGTTCCTTAGAAGAGATGGGTCAAAAAGGCATAACATCTCTTCTATAAGGTTTACTTATGTGCTGTCAGATATCACATTACCTAACATATGCCTTAACATCTTGGAAAAAATTTGGCCACCAAAGCCCAACTAGGAGAACCTTGGACGTGATAGCCTCTCTAGCATAATGTCTACTTGCAATTCCTTTGTGAACTTCACAAAGTACCTTAGGGTGCTTATGTTACATTACATAATGGTGAAGTATCTCATCATAATGTATTTTGTAAATATCACCTACTATGAGCTAAAAAGGTGTGGCACGGGACACATGTTGCTTTTTCTCGTATGAGGTGATAGACACGAAACTAGTGTTCAAAAATATTGTAATGTCTTTTAGTTCTTCAGGTACCTATGTAACTCAAAAGAGCTGTACATTAGGAAGATCATCCTCTATGGCACATGAGGGTTCTCTATTCTCAATCTGAGATAGATGGTTAGGTCCATAGTTATCCTTCCCAAGTTTTACCATTACAGAAAATGGGAATTCTTTGAAAAACACTATCCAATGGTAAATCCTTCCATGCAACACTAGTTTGTTAAATAAGTACTTTAAAACCTCATGATCTGTATAGAAAATAAATGGAGAGGCTAAAAGGAACTATCAAAACTTTTGTAGTGTTTAAACTATTGATAAGGCATTGCATTCCATGGTGGTATAGTTTCATTTAGCCAGTGTGAGCTTCCTACTAGAAAAGTAAATGGGGTGATCAAGGTGACCATCACCCAGTTGTGCAAGGATTACTCCAATAACCATGTCAGATGCATCCACATAGAAATGAAATAGCTTTATCCAATTAGGAAATTGAAAAATAAGAGTAGTGACCAACTTTTCTTTGAGTTATTTAGAGGTTACCTTACAAGAATTAGTCCATATGAACTACTCATTATGATTTAAAAGTTCTTCTAGGGTTGCGACAATTTTGGCATAACCATGAGTGAATTTTCTATAATAACCTATGTACTTAGGGAAGGCATGCACCTAACACTAAGTATTGGGTATTGGTAAGCGAGGGATCATAGATACCTTTGTTGGGTCCACCAGGATTCTTTATTTACAAATAATATTCTCTAAGAGCACACTAAAAGGTGTCATGAATAGGCACTTCTTCAAGTTTAAAGATATCTACAACACTTGACAATGCTCAAGCATGAGTTTAAGATTAGCACAATGGTCCTTAAACAAACCATATACCATCTAATTATCTAAATAGACTTGGAAGAACTTGTGAATGAATTCCTTAAAGGCTTCAACTGCTATGCATGAGAACACTATTGTAACATTTTTCATTCCGAAGGGCAGAAAAGTATATGCAAATGATCCCCATTCGGTGGTGGATGTTATTTTAGGCTAGTCTTCCTTAGCTATTTGGACTTGATGGTACCTTGATAATCCATCTGTAAAGGAGTATACTTCACAACTAACAACACCTTCAAGGATTTCTTCCATAAATGGCATTGGCAAGGGATCTATCATACAAGATGCATTAAGCACTTTATAGTCCACATAGATATAGATACATCCATCTTTTTTGATACTGATCACCATGGGACTGACCCAATCAGATTCAACAATAGGAATGATTACTCTAACATGGAGCGTATTTTTAATCTCTTCCTTAATAGGTTCTTGAAGATTAGGATTCATTCTGTATGGTCATTTTTTCACTAGTCTAGCACCATTGACTAGCTTGATGTGTATTTTCCCTAAAGATAGGTTGGGTTCCCTTCATTTCACTATAGATATTCATGAAAACATCTTGATATTTTATTAGTAACACAAATATTTTTGAAATTTGTGTGTCAATCTAGTAGTTTCCTATTAAAGCCATCTTTGGTTCTTTCTTTATGCCAATGTTGCATTGAATAGTTTGAATAGGCCCTTAATAAGGGTTATCCATTTGAGGAATTGTGTTTTGAATAATTCATGTACCAATGCTTGTAGAAACATCTAAATGGTTGGTTAGGGGGTCGAGTGAAGTATATCCTTCACTTTTGTCTACTTGGAAGATGAGATTTTGTTTTCCCAGGCAAATCTCTTTTCATCATTCTTTTTCAATAACTAGAGTAGATGCAAGAACTAGATATACTGAAGGTTCAATGAACAAGTGTAAAGGTTCCTTATGTTCCTAATGGATATTCCATATTTGGTCTTCCATGGGGCTTGGGTCTTTCAGAATCGCTTCACACATGGCCTGGAAAGTGAGGCATAAGTCCATCCTTGGTGAGGAATAAGAGAGTGCTGATGTTATGTTTTCCTTTAGCAACTTCCAAAACTTAGTTCTCATGTGTCACTCTTTATGAATGTACCAATCTTGTGCTCATGTGTATAATGTCCCATAGAATTCACGCACCCATAGGTACTCTAGTAGGTATGTTTCCTTATTTCTCCATATTGTCTCACAAGCTTCAATGTGAGGTTTAGGTGCTTGCACACCACAAACTAATTAAGCCCCTGACCTTATTATTGTAATGAAATATATGGTACAGAGTAGAATGTATATGATCCAGTGTATAAGGCACTCTTTATGGGTATGCCACCATATTGCAATAATACCATCAAAAAGGTGATCTAATGACCTCATCCAGTCATTTTTGGTATCATAAAATTATTCAAGATGTTAGACAAAGTCACGTACTTCCATTTGTCCTTAGAACCATGGGGCTCATCAAGTCTTTCTAGTGGTGGTCCTATTAGTGGCCCTCTCATTGCTAAACCCATGAGGCAAACAAACTTGTGACATTTATGGAGTGGGTTTGGGAGGTTCTCATGACTATTGATGGTGATACATACTCTCCCAGTGAGATCATAATCACTATGAGCCTAGAAATTACAAGTATTACTTATAGTGTTAGAAATAGACTGGGTATCTATCCATCGTAGAAGACCATCTAGGGTTAGATCATGGTGCTCATCATTCTAGGTAGTGACATTGTATATGTGGTTGATGTCTTCATCAAAATTGATGGGTTCTATATAAGGGGGTCCTTATGCTTGATCCAAGGGTATAAACACATGTTGATTAATGTTATAAAATATAATATAATGATTTTTAAAGGTCAAATCTACATTATTCTCATAGCACCAAGGTCTTCCTAGTAGATATGGGTAGTCATCAGCTTTAGCTAACTCTATAACCTCAAAATTTGATTTAAATGGTACTCCAAGTATGCCAACGGTGGTGTTCTTGAGGACCCAAATTGGGTGAGTGCGAGTCTTATTTACCATGAATAAGATATGAGGTGAAGGCTATAGTGTTAGAATATACATTTTTTACCATGCATCCTTGGTGAGGACATTAACCTCTACACCAGTATCTACTAAAATGTGCCTGATTACCCATCCATCAATGGTAGTGTTAGTCAATATTTCTCTATCTTCCAGAGGAGTAGATGAAATAGGAGTGTCCTAATGTCAAACATGATTTAAATAATGGTCTTCACTTTATCAAATGATGTGAGGGTGAACTCCATTTGATAGTCAAGCTTGAATTTTAAGCCAAACATTGAGTTATGGGATAATATCTACATCCACATCTACTTACATAGTTCTTGGAAGTCATCATGTACCATAGGTTGGAGTTCAACTTCCCTTTACACATCATCATGCTATGTTACATATTTGTCTTTAGGAATTGAGTCTCACCCTAAAGTTATCATATGAGTTCCATCATATCTTAGAGGACATACTTTTGTTATTGAACATCAGGGTACTTTCTAGCTTGTGGTTCTTCTCATTGTACCTTCTTGACCAGATTAGTTGTTGAATAGGTTTGTCCCCCACTACGAGTAGTAATGTTTACTTATTTAATAATAGGGATGGTTGGTCATGTGTGACATTATGGTTTATCAATTTGAATCATACCAGTGCCCTTTTCATTTTGATCCTTAGTGATAGCCACATATAGATTAGGACTCTCTTCCAATCGATGGTATTTTTTGTAAAAAGTGCACGTTAGGTACTCAGGGAAATCCCTTTGATAGTGGTCTGGAGTTCCACATTTGTAACAATTTTTGGGTGGGAACCAACCACCTCCTCATCCTCATCCTCATCCTCTCCCTCTCTCATGGTATCCACTATTATTTTGGGTATTAGTGATTGAGGTTTGGTGCATGCCACGTGCTCGAACTTCATGGATATAACTAATATATCCACAGTCACTAGTGTCATGAGTGTAGGCATCACAAATTTTACAATACTCATATACCTTAGTGTGCATAGACCATTGAAAAAGAGGATAAGAATAGACATCATGTTCCTCATGGTAGATTTCACACCTTTTTTTTAGTACCATGCAGATGTTCTTGTGCAGGAAGTTGCTCCTCATATGCCCTTAAATTTCATAGTTGGTACACCAAACACCACTACATGTTTCATGTGCATTATTGGCTATTAAATTTTCTAGATGTAATGAAATTGAGGCTATTTGGGCCTCCATAAAGGGACTAATCCCAATGTTAATTCTTCTAATTGCTTCAATGCGAAGATCAATTTCTAAGGCCTTACAGGTGATAATGAAGGTCCATTATGACAGGGTTCGTCAAAAAGGTAGTAACAATCCTCCCAAAAAATATTGTACATGTTGGGTGCTATTAATTTCAAAGGATAGTTTAGATAACAAGGTTTTAAACCTTGCATCATACTCATGTACACTCTCTGTAAGTCCTTGATTTGTCCTTCAACACTGCTATACTCTGTTGCTCAAATTTAGGAATGTCAAATTCTTAAAGGAAGGCTATTTTGAGCTGATCAAAATCAATCACCACTTGCTTAGGGTTGAAATTTTGGTACCACTTATGCACATGCTCTAAAAGCATAGTTAAAAACTATGTGGCCTTATATTTAGAAGATGTGATACCTTACACCCTTCAAATCAATTTGCACTTATGGATATGTTCAACTACGTCCTCCACCCCTCAATATTTAGGTAAGTGTAAGGTAATGTTATAGTAAACCATGGTCAGTTGAGGTGTTTGGGTAGGTGGTTGTTTGGAACCTCCAACTTTAGTCCCTTGAGGTAGGATCTCACTTCCTCTTGTGCCACCACCTAGTCCTCCTCTAGCACCTCCAGTAGCATTACCCATGGTATGATGTGTGGTAGCTAGTTGGTTAACTAAGGTTGGGCCTGTATTTTGTCCTTGAAAACTAATTCCACTAGGCATCCCAAGTTGTGCCATAAAACTCCTTTAAAAAGGAAAAGATAGTGTTAAATCTAAATGAGTCTTAACTAGCTCAGTTTCAATATTCCTTACCAGTTCAACTTTTGACTCCAAACTGCCTGTATCTTAATTTTGAATGTGTACTCTATCTGACTCAAAGACATAAGCACACATAATGTTGGGGGTGCTGGGTTGGTTTAGACTTGGTTCTTCAATTCCTGTCATTTAGTTGGTTTATCCTTCATAAGCTAGAAGTGGCATATAATACAAGTTGAGAGTGATGGGGTCCTCATGATTTTTCTCTTTCCTATAACTCCTAAAATCACTCCGTGAGTCTTCTTGGTCTCTCCCTATGATGCTAACTCCCATTATTATTTATCGAGCTTCATCATAATTTTTTTTTGTAGTGTGCATTGGCTAGCTACCATTTTAAACCCACAATCTTCAACCTCTACCCTCTCCTTCCAAATGTGTGGCTCATGCACAAGAGGATTTATCCATTCATTAGTATGGTTTCTAGTTCAAGGTCAATAATTAATTTCTTAATTTTGAAAGTAAAAAGCATTAGATAGTGACCCCATGGCTCTTGAAGAAATTAGAATTTGGCTTTTTCAAGACATGAATAAGTGGTCATAGTGTACTCAAGAATGTAGCTATTTTGAACTCCTCTCCACCAAAAGTTACTGCTCATGTTTATAGGACTCCAAGTTGTGCTAGAGCCCTTTTCCATTCTAGTGTCTAAGATAACCTCCATCCAAGATTCCTTGATTATCCTTGAGCATATGTGAGTAGCCAAGCATGTAAGATAACCACGAGATCTAAAAAGAAGGTTTCATATAAGGGACTATAGAGATTTTTCTCCACCCACTATCATGTAGATATTCTTGGTCTAAGATACATAATTGAAAACTTATCTTCAATACTGATAACCCATTATTCTATATTTTTGAGCGTAATATGCTCAAACATTTTCCCATGACCATACTTCAAGTAATTTAGATCCTGGAAATGGAACCAAAATGTTGGGTTATTTTAGTTAGTTCTAAATTTGGTGCTGAAGTCTATCCAAAAAAGAGAGCATGCTAGCCCTATCATGCAAGAGTTAGGTCTCACACACTCACTCAAAGTGCATAAAAAAGATTGGTTCTCAAAGGTTTTGTAACATAGTAATATATGTTTATTCATCTTTCTTTATGTAGTTTTAAATAAGGATTATTTAATAACACAAATATACTACTACTATCCTTCTAGTCCCGGATGTAACTATTACTATTACTACAAGGATCACCATCATTATCTAACATTAGTGACTTAGAAAAGAAAAATACACCATTAACAAGATGAATAAATAAATCATATCCAAGTCTAGAAATTAGTGTATTTCATCATTCAAAACATAATTCGGTGAAATCTGATATATCACATTAAAAGCTTAATGAATAAAAAGGGCAAAGCTTCATCATCTATTATCCAAAAGATAATCCTCATAAAATATTTTAGTAGGGGTATTTATAATTTTTTCACCTTGACCAAGTGTTACAATCATTAATGATTTGAGCAAATGATGCACAAATTCTCAATAACTTGAGAGTCATGGCACTTACATTAAGTTTTTCCTGAGAACTCAGATCCTTGTGCCCCTAGATCCTTGCTCTATTCTAGATACTGGTGGCCATGTGTTTCATTTCTCGCAAACTGGTATAAAACCTCTGATTAATAAGGTCAAAGTGTCCCATATGAATCACTCTTCTAACTGCTCCCACTTCTCATGTGCTCCTCTAGTCTTCTACTTATGTTTTGAGTCTAATGTTCTCAAGTTTTCCATGACTTTCTCCCCTTTGACTGGGTCCTCTCATGCTAGTCTCTCCTATGTCATTATCCTTTCGCACCATTGCCCTTTTGCAGTTAAAAAGTTCTGCACCATGATGTTTCCATGCTTGGAAATTTTGCACCATTGTCTTCCCATGTCATGGTCCTTTTGTTCATACCAAATTGATGCTAAAATAGGATAAAACTTAGTCAAAATTTTAGGACCAATATGACTACACTATCTAACAACTTTGCATGTGATGTTGTAGGCTAGTGACCCATTATAGAATATCTCAAACCTTCTCAACCCCATATACACATGATGGTCACTTAGGAGCTGATCCTGACTCTAACAACAAGTCACCTGTTATGGCCACAAGGTCTTAAGCTAGGCTGAATGGGTTCTCTGGGGGCATCCCTGATATATGCTAGGTATGATGGGGCCCAAGTCTATGTAGGGTGATGTCTAATGTTTGGTTTAGATAATTAAATCTTCCTTTTCATGGATGATCGATATGGGGTAGACTGCTTAACCTAATGACAATTGTCTTTGATATTTATACTCTATCAAAACATAGAGTGTGGATTAGTGCATAGTGGTAAATCCATGGTTATTATCCCCCTAAGAATATGACAAGTTCATGGGTGATAATTCCACATCATGTTTCCCCTAGAAAATAAAAATGGGAGGGTTCATTAGTGGTTTTTGATTCTCTAAGAATCACTGCAATGACATGAGGAGAGCATACACCATTGTAGCCCTCAGGTGACAAACAAGCAAACCAAAAAGAGATTATTTAATCAATTAATTATATGTGAGATATATATAAGAATATATAAGATATATACAATGGAATTTAGACAACATGATTTTACAATATTAGACAAACAAAAATGAGTTTTAAGATGCCAAAATATCTTTGATAGGCGGCTTACAAGAAAATGATTAGTAGTTTGATTAGTACTCATGAAAGGTCAACCTACAAGATAAGATGTTAGACAAAATATTAATTGTAAGAGAAGATGTTATAAATCCAAAATCAATTCTAGATTCATCCCTAAAAGAAATAAAATGTTAGTCTAATAATCCTTAATAAAAACCACTAAAAAAATCATGATTTGGCTCTATACTTCTTTGAGTGAGGGTTCATGATGTAGGGTTATAGGGGTAGTATCCCCCAGTGGGGTCAAGGGATAGCACCCATTTTCGGGTTAAGGGGTATCACCCCTTATGGGATCAAGGGGTAGAATCCCTTACAGGGTCTCGGTATAACATCCCCACTAGAATTTACTAGAATAACATAATATTTTTTTTGAATTATATTCCATGTATTTTTTCGTTAGATTACACCACAAGAATATAATTAGTGATCCTAGTATAACAAACTAAGTATGTTAGCAAGAAAATAAACATGTAACATCTATTAATTACTAATCACTAGCATCACATGAAATAAAACATAACTACATATAGAAAGTAATTACATGGTTTTAGCTATGACTGGTATAATAATATAGCCATTATTGTTAGTGTACAATGATTAAATAATTACATTTATAACTGGTATAATGTTTCAATAATAAATACAATACAAGATACGAGTCTCACGAACTCTAGTATCTCTGATAATCTCAAGTGTAGTATCCAAATAAGTACTATTATGAGGAGGGAGAGCATCATCTGAGAACTTTTACACACCAACCATGGAACATTGATCCTCCAATCAGGGAATGGCCCTCCCTTTATAGATAGGTAGATAGTGATGGTGTAGGAATATAGAGAGACAAGCTAGTACTCGTGTGTTGTAATATTTCTAATACATGATGTGTAACATAAAGAAAATATGTTCTAACATGATATTGCACAAACATATAAATCATACATATGAAATGATAATGTTTAACTAAACATTAATTTGGCCAAAGTTTACAAATAGTTATTTATCTCGAGGATCATTCAAATTCATACACACCACTTGATCAGATTACTTTCATTTGGCATTGGTGATACTAAGTAAGCTAGTGAAGTCCATCTCACAACTTAGTTAGCACCAACAATGAGATATTTGGTTAATATAATATATAACCAATAGATTCAAATAGATTACTTCCTATTATCATGTATAAAACATGCTAAAATACAAGAATAATCAATAACACATACATTTAGTCCATCAAATGTATGCAATGAATCTCAACTATATTATTTATCACATAAATAATAAGCATAACAAGTACAATTTATACTGACTGTGTATAATATATATTTAGACTGCATGTTTCTAATTTATATAAGTAAATTTTAATGTAGTATATTCAAACATAAAAAAATATCCTAGTCTGATATTTTTATGTACACATTACTCAGTTACAATAAACTAGTCATAAAAATTTCAAATATCAAATAACTCGTAAACAAAAACACAATCTTTCATTTATACAAATTGTACTTTTAGGAGGATGTATGCATATAATTATAGTGTATTATCCCTAAGGATTCTATGACTTAATTTAATAGTCATTAATAACTATAATTATAGGCATGCATCCCAATGTTCAAATATATGCTATATATGTGTATGAGAACCTAAGTCCTCATTTAGATATATTTCATATATTTATGTACCATATCAATTACATGCATAAAATAATATATTTGTTCCCATATACAAATACTGGTATGTCATACTAACAATAATTCCTAATTTTCTTAATGAGTTTCATATAATTCTCATAAACCTTTATAATTTATATACTCATGAAAAATCAATCAAGATCTAACATAGGGTCTGAAATTTTTGAAAACCCTTGTTTTTATTCAAACTTTCCAATATAAAAGTCATAACTTAGTTATGATAAAATCCATTCCAAATCAATTACCCTATTTACCCCAATTTCAAGTCCTTAAACTATATATACATTATCTCAAATTATTGAAAATAGAGTACAATAAATAATCAACCATACATACCTATATTCTTCCTTTGATTATTTATTGAAGGTTTATACTATTCCCAAGTTTTTATAAGTATCAAAAAAATCAAATCGATGTCCAATACAAAATCATTGTGAACCATATAACAACAGACCTTACACAATTTTTATATGTGTTTGAACAATGCAAACAGTTCACATATATCCTTTCAAGATTGACACTATCATCTTTCTTGAAAATAAAACTCATTAGCTTAAAGACACTAAAAATTCTATAGGTTTTGTAATGGAACTTGCTCCTAATACCCTTGCACCTAATTGATATACAATTCATATGACCTTGTTTATATATGTATGAGATATTTTAGTGGTATTGTTATCCAATTCAACACTATAACACACTTTTTATATATGCTATTATATATAAACATAGCTATAATAGTTGCCTCAATAGAATTCCTTTAAAATATAAAACTCATAATTGAGATAGGCTTTTAAGGATATGCATGCAATCCCTTTATTTTTTTATAAAGGATCATGTTTTGAAAACAATTGAACTCATAACTATATATATCTTTCTGGTTTTGAAAGATAATTACACATAGTCTTGATATACACATGTTCATGGTTTGGATAATAAATGTATACATTATTTATACTTATATGTTCTCATTATTTTATTAACAAAAGTGCACAATACATATGTATATAATTTCATGGTTTTGTGTAATAAATACACACACAAACCATACAGATATTTTCACTATTTTAAATGAAAAATATACATAATCCCCAAATATATATTCACTAACCCTAGACGAACCTCATAGAAAATAATACATATAATTTTTATGTCAAATTATTCATTCATCAATTCAACTTAGACTTTGTATTTGTCAAAATACACACAAGTCATATGTATTATATCTATATGCTCAATATTTGGACATACATCTAACTAAGCCTATATATATAATACAATTTATAAAACAAAACTCAATCTTTGCTTACAAAAAAACTATCTGTCAAGGATCAAAATTTTCTAAGCTAGGGCATTTTCCATTTAAAAAATAAAACCATTTAACCCTATTAGATATACACACATAATTTTATTGCCTTTTTATAAGGATTTATGGAATATAGGTTTAGTTCTGTGGTGGCCAAGTCATCCATAGGGATAAATCTATATCAATCTTAAAATGTAGATAAATTCCAACAACCTTAAGAGGCAAATATACACACAAGTTTTTATCGATTCAAACAATAATTAAACTACATCACTAACCTTATATATCTTCCAATTGTAACTATATGAACCAAAAAATTGCTCTCTTTCATTTTGATCTCTCTCTTCTCCTTTTTGTGCCATGTCATTCTCTCCTCCAACTCATTACTTTTTTATCTATCTTTCTCATTCAAGATTGCATGAAAATGCTAGCTTAAAGCTCATAGTTCTCTATGCATGACCCAAATTATTCATCTAAAACTGAAACTAATCCCAATTAAATTCATTTTGACTAAGCAAAATATACCCTAATTTCTCTCAAACTTTCCCCAAATTCCTTAATCATTATTTTAATCTATTAACTCCTACATGATCAATTTATGTTACATGCCTATATATCACCTTAAAAAAGTCCACTTTTAACATAATTATCAATGATAACTAATCACTTCGAACATTACCATGGTCTATGCATGCAAACAATGACTAGGTTTAGTCCTTAAGATTGTCTTAAAATAATATACAATTTTGTTAATAACTTGTAAAATATAATCAAACTCATGAATTTAGATAAAAATGTTACTAATATAAAGTTGATGATATTATTTTAGCAATAATGTTAAATCAGACAACTATTATACCAAACATAATTGTATTATAACAACATAATTGTATTATAACAACATAATTGTTATGTTATTAGTATGTTATATAGGCTATCCAATGTCTTTTACTATATTTATATCTTAAGGTATTTAAGCCATATAATGATATTTACTAAATATCATAATTATAACCATCTAATGTTCTAAAACATTATGTTTAGTCTATAGATAGTAGTAATCAGGTACTATTCATCCAGATTTATGTTCCCATAAGCATTAACAATCATGAATATAATAACATGACATAATCATACATCAACATTATATGCTAAATATATGTATAATAGCCACAATACAATCACACAATCAATTATCTAAATGTAGATAACATCAAAAATAAACTAATGCTAAAAATTCAAACAATGCATATAATGAGTACTATCTAACATGGTGTGTGTAGATTCTAGACATTCCTTTGTCATCCCCCAACACCTCTATCTACATCATCCTCTCTGATAATGGTCTCCCTTTATCATGATATGAAGGATGAAACTCTCCTACATCTAACTCACAATAAGAAGTTAGCCTATAACATCATGATATATATCATAAAATATTATTATAACAACAAATCAACATGATCATAATGTAGAGAATATAAAATACATCTAACTCCTAAAAATATAATCATGTAATAAAAGTAACATACAACTATCCCATAATATCAAATGACATACATCTTAATTAAAAAGTAATTAATCAATTTAACAACCATAATAATCCATAAATAATCAGGTAAATTAGCTTAGTGAGAAATCAAGATGTGACATTGAGGGTAACACCCCAAGCGTACTCCCTATCATGGTATAGGGTAGGGTCAAGGAAAATCACCCTTGATGCCAAATTCAATTTGTACCTTATGGGAAGCTTGGAATCACCCAAAAATCATTGAAAAAGACTCTAAAAAATGCACTCAAAAAAGACAAATTGAAGGCAAAAATGAGTGCAAAAATGTAATTGTAGAAGACAAAACCATAGATACACAGTCAAACTAATGCAATAATACTTGTAGAGAGTGAAATATCATTTATTTTTTGTAATATCATGAATTTTTTGAAATATCATGACCATAAAGTTATAATTTTACAGAATGGGGCTAATGGCTAATGGTTATCGCATATTTTTTTGCAAAACCATGAGAGTTTAAATGATATGATGATTTTTATTATGAAATCACAATTTCATAATTAATGATATTGCAATGGAGAGATAAAAAATAGATTTTGGGAACTTTGAATTATTTATAGAACCAAAATGACTAAAATATTTCAATATGATGTGGGCTTTTTTAGAATAACAAAATTCTATTAAAAAAGCCTAGTAAGACTAATAACATATATTGCTACTATGGCCTTGTGATTTCATAATAGGTGATTGAGAGGGGATTTTAATATTTTTTAAAAATACTTTGGGTAGGACCCCTTGTTTCCTAAAAAAGATAGACAACCAAGTGTTTTAGTTAGTCCCACTTGCAGATTTTAGGTATAAACACAAAATTGCCACTTTAGAAACAATATCACTATTTTTGGGACAAAAATGTAACTGTGGAGTGGTGGTTTTGCTTATTGATGAGGTGATCTAAATTTGATATATAATACTTCCTTGCACATAAAATACCACTTTTTCTACCCCTGCAAGATAGAAAATAGTTGATATAGACTTGCAAAACAATCAAGGATTAAACAATAACTAATTTGACTTGGTTTAAAGTAATATCCTACAAAACTACAAATTAGAAAACAAAACTGCTAATTTTTATACAAAACTGCTGATCTCATATTAGTGATATTACAAAAAATCCAAAAACCTATCAAAAAATAAAATGATTGCAGTCAATAAGGCAATTAGGACAATATCACTTAAGTTTAGCAAAACCATGACTTTAATGGCAATATCACAATTTGCAGATTCATAATTTTTTAGAAAAGGGTTAACCTACAAAAAAATTAGTAGTTAGTAGTTAAAGTCTAGAGTTCAATGGAAAACCACCACTCCCGAGGATAATATCATGACTATGAATTAGTGGTTTTACAAAACAAAACTATAATTCACATGGGCATGACTTTTTTGGAAAATATGACACTTGTTCGTTAATTATTCAACCTTGCAAGCTATCAAAACACATCTAGGATGAAAATAGGTTAAATTGGGAGTGGATCTCCCATTGTGGTTGCCAAAATGTGATTGTAATTTTGAAAAAATGAATAAAAACTACTAAAACATAGTAATCTTACCCAAAATGCATAATACACCCAATAGGAGAGATTATGAAAGCAAAGTAGAATAAAATAGACAATTCTTACCAATTCTTTACTTCTCCTATCATCCCTTCAAGATCTTCAAACCAAATTTTTGGATTATTAATTGTAATTAGACTCAGAATTCTAGAATTATGATAGTTTGATTCATGGACTGGGATGATAACATGGATTAGTTGATCATGGATTTGGTATGGAGATTATGTGGCTTCTTAGATGGTTTGGCTATGGAGGAGTGGCTTGTATAAATAAGCTAAGGCAGGGAAGATCAATGGCTCACATTCAAATTATCACCATAAAGATCAAGGGTGTAGGTTTTTCCATGGAATTAAAAATTCCTTAGAAGTCTCTAGAATAGAGGCTTCTAGAGATGAGGGGCCAAGTTAGAAGGGATTCTAGAATTAGAGGATTATAAAATCCTATTGGGGATTAATTAAGATTAGGAGGGGATTAAAATAGGGATTAGGTAGGTGATTAGGGATTAGGGGTGTAGGAAATCTTAGGAGTAGGCTTAGTAGGTGGATCATGGGAATTTAAAATTCCCAAATAATGGATAAGTGGGATTAGGATGGGATAAGACATGATTTAAGAGGATTAATTGATTGGTGGGGTAGAAAAAAGGTTAGTGAATAAATAAATAATGAGGGGGGATATCAGATAAATGGATAGGATTATGATAAAGGGGATAAATTAGCAAGATTAATTAAAATAATTAAGGTCAGCAAAATTTAGTTTATACACTACTGAAGGATGTGGCAATGATTAGTGTGATGGGTACAACACTAGTACCACAAATAATATACCTCTCTATATTTGAGAATATACTCAGGTAATGATTTAAGAGGAGGTATAGCCTTGTCTATAAGTTAAGGAATAATAAGACACAATGTGTTGATATATTATCAAAGCTTTTAACAATGGGTGGAGGAATGATTATCTATGTTGTGAAAGTAGCAAATATTATTGTTAGTAGAATTTATGGGTGTAATAATAGAGGGAGTAAAATCAAAATCTAGGGAAGGCTACTATAATTTATAGTCTCTAGTCCAATGAAAAATAACTCTATGAATGTCATAATAAGGCTAATCAGCCCATTGGGTGGGTAGGGGATCAAGCTATGGTAAAAGAAGCAAGCCATCACCAAGGGGAGGTAGGGATGGTGGAGAGATTAGGTGAGGCTCATCTAAAGGAGAAACATAATCAAAGAAAGAAGATACTTAATTAAAGGTAGAGAGGGAATAGGAATCTGAACTAGGCTTAACTAAGGGAGGAATATGATCTATAGATGGATTAAGGACAATAACAAACATCTTAGGGGGAAGTAGGCTATAGGGATTGTGGTATCTAACAAAATTATTGGGACCAATTATAACGTGATCCATAAACATGCTCCTAAGAGGTTCTTCAAAAATTATAGGTGTGTTATGTGAACACACCATCTCTACCTTGCTAATAGGAAGAATAATTCTAAAACTAGGAACTATATAAGATAGAATGTGATAAGATGAATGGAAGGACTGAAACAAAAAATTATAATAATGAAGGATCTCAACATCTCTAGCCTAAACAAGATCTCCTAGAAATGGATAATCTAAAGTATAACCATCATCATAGTTAGGTGTATGATGGTCAATGGCACAAGTAGGTATGCCATTCTCATTAGAGGTCATGTGATGAATAGAATATTGAGTCTTAATTAAGACTATGGGTATATCATTGCTAGGTGGCTGATAGGAATGCAACTTCAAAGATGGTAGAAGTTGGGAAATGAGATGAGGAGAGAGATATAAAGTTTTGATTTTGAGGTTGATCTTATTAGGTTCATCATCATTAGAGTCTAATAGGTTAGGTGGTATGTTCTCAATGAGTTTAGGGTGACCATGATAACCTCACATAGAGTTTATAAGGAAATTAAAATAGTGAGATTCCCAAAATAGATCACTTCGTGAGGTTTCAAGGGTTAAAATTTGAACAAACCATGGTCTTGGAATTATTCAAAGTTTCAAGGGTTAGTGTTGCCTTTAATCCTATAGATAACACCATTATGGGGAAACTTGACACATTGGCAGGTAGAAGAGGTGACAACCCTCATGTGATGAGTCCATAGCTTGCCAAACAAGATATTGTAGGAAAGGGGAAAATTGAATATTATAACCTTCACTTGAATAGTAACAGGTGGGATGATAATAGGAAGCCACACACAACCTAAAATAGGTATTTTACTTTGATCATAACCTTGACATGTGTTGTATGTAGATTTAAGATTACACTCAAAGTATCTAAGGGTTTTAATGAAGTTGAGAGAGGCAACACAAGTACCTGAACCTTGATCAATCAAAACATGCTTGACTTAGATATCATTGATTTGGATGATTAAAAAGAGGAAAGGATCATCCACATGAAGTAGAATCTTATTTGGGATAATAGAAAAAATAAAAAATTTGAGAGAAAGTTTTGTCAACGTGTATAGACCTATATTTGCATTGTTATAAGATACTATCTTTTGACCTAGATATGATAGCTTCATGTAATTATAGGGGAGGATGGGGGATGTTAATATCAAATAAGAGTTGTATAAGGTAGTTTTAATGATGTGGAGAAGTTTGTATGAGTTCAAGAAAGGGAATTTGAGATGGGAGATTGGTAAGCTCTATGACATGGTCTCATTCATCATACCCCATAAGTGGACTACTAGACAAAGATTTATAATGTTGGAGGAGCTCCTGGGAAGGAGAATTATAAGTGCATGTAAACTTGTGTTGATAGGACATGATAAATTTAGTTTGGATACAAATTAGTTGATTGCCTTGAGAGGATGGGGTAGAGTATTTAGGTTCATCTTGTGATATATTTGAAGAAGTGGTATTATAAGGTTGAATGATGTTGTTGATGGTTAGAGATGTCAGGGAAATTGTTGAAATACTATGATAGGTGTTATCCAATAGAGGTGTTAAAATTTTTTATTCAAAAGAGATAAGGTCCTCTTGCCCCAAATCTCTTAAATGAGTTGGGGAGGAACTTGGATAAAAAAAAAAGTTTGAGATGATTGGTGTATGTGTGCATGATTAGAATCAATGAAAGTAACTACCCTTCACATATTATTCATATTTAACACATTCTCTTTTAGAGATTGGTGTAGAATAATTTTATCATTATTGGTGGAAGGAGTAGGATTGTAATTATTATCTTGATGGTTAGGAAGGGGGTCTTTGTATATGGTCAAATGAGCATTATCCTAGTTTAATTTTTGAATTTTATTTTATGTTTCTTGAGCTTTAAAGGAAATGTCATAGGCTTGTTGAAATTTATGAATGAGGAAATCCTGATCAAAATTTGGACCAAAGAGGAAATCCATAACTAAGTTACATAATTTACTATAAGTCTTATGAGAATGAACCCAACTAGCATGAAGCCAACTAAATTTATTTAGATCATACCATGATTTCATAGGGTGAGTGGGATCAAGCTCTTGTGGAAGAGGTCATAGTAGATGCTTTTGGAATTCAACAAAGGATAATGGATTATGAACATTGATGTATTTTATTTGAGAAAATTGAGGATTAGGGGTGTGTTTTAAAGGGGAAGCTTGTTCCAAAATAGGTTTGGGAGAAATAGATTGAATATTATGAATGGTATCATAAGAATTAGTGGCACCATCATTGATAACATGATGATTTTTATTTTTAATTATCATGCGAGTGCCCATGAGATGTTGAGATGGATAAAACTAATGCATGATAACATATTGACACTTGGCTTGGTTGAAGGCCTCATAGAGTTCATGGAGAGAGAGCCATAACCCAATATTGTAACTTTGGATAGAGAGTGTTAGTGAATAAATGAAAGAGATAATCATCTACCATGTTACACTCACATTTATTAGACAAGGTATTCTAATGTTTAATGAATTTCAAGTCACTTTTAATTGATAAAATGAGCCAAGGTATTCTCAAGGAGGTCACTAGTTTGAAATTCTTGTACTAGAGAATTAACTAGATATTCTAAACTAGTGATAGAATGGGACTTGAGTTGACTTTACCAATATAAAGCATATCGAAAGAGGATTTTTGCTAAGAACTTGGTAGAAACAAAAGTGTTTAACATGACCCAATATTTGTAAAGATTTCCAAACATTTTTAAGTGTAAGGTAGGACCAGTTGACATGTTATAACTAATGGTCGGTGTGATACCTCCTACATCTATATTGAGAATTTGAGGCATAAGAGGTTCATTTTGAAGATGTTTAATCATTTTTTTAATAAGAGGTGGTTAGAGAATAAGTTTACCATTGGAATAACTAAGGGGGTGGGAGGAATTTTGATTTTGTGCTCCCCATGAAACTTGTTGAGGTTTATTTTGGAGGTGAATAAGGCGATTTTACATTTGCATCATTTGATTGAAATTATTATCTTGGAAAGCATTCATTTGGTTGAGTATGTAGCAAGAGTTTATGGGTTTGAAAGGTGTTTTGATTAGTTTTCATGGCATGTGAAGCATTAACATTAGTATTAGTGGCTTTGGTGCCACTATGAGTAGTTATATGCGTGACATTAGTGGATTGAGAGGTATTGGTAGAAAATGAGGCACTAGTAGAATGATTAGCATGTGTAGTAAAAGATGCACTAGTAAAAGGATTAGAAGAGAAAGAAGTACTAGTGGCAAGGTTAAAATTGGTAGCAAATGATGTAATAGTGGACTAATTAAGAAGGGTGGGTCTTAGAAAAGGCCCACTAGATGTTGAACCCACCATTCTAATAGAGATACTTGGCATGAAGGTGGAAGAAATCTTGAAAGAAGAGGTCATAGTATGAGGAGTCAAAATATAAGGGAGAGCTTGAGAAGCAAAGAAGGTATCACCCCCAAATCCATGAGAGAATATGGGGGAAGGTGAATGGGTTTCTTATTCTTGACCATTTATCATAAGGTTGTAAATAGTGGAAGGGTATTTTTTGTAATTTTAAGGAAACTCATTAATGAAGAAAAACATTTTTAGAGTATACTCTAATTCAAGCTAATCTTCTAAGGAGAAAAGAGGGTTATGAGTAGAAGAGGAATGCAAAAGAGTCCCATAATTTATAGTGAAAATGGACACATGCACATTAATTTCACCTAAAGTAGAAGACAAAAGTTGTTTAAGGGGAAAACTATTAGGTTTGGTAAAACTCATCATATTTGATGAGTGCAACTATGTGTTGTTCTCAAATAGGAAGTTCATGATGAAAACATGAAGTTAAAGGAATGATGATGTAAAGATAAAATAAAAAAATGGAATATAGATTTGAATTGGTTGACTATGTTATGTAACCCATGGAATTGAAAAAAAAGATAAGGATACACAGTCATTCAGGTCGACTATGTATGGTAGACATGAAGACTAAATAGGCTAATAATTATACATAGTCTTATAGGTAGACTATGTATGGTAGATAGGAAGGCCAAACATGATAATAAGGATACATAGTCATGTAGGTTGACTGTGTACTACTAAGCATAGAACTAAATAGGGGGATAAGATGACATAATCATGTAGGTCAACTATATATTACTGAGAAGAATATAGAACATTTTGTAAGAGACTGTATTGACTAAGATGATAATGTTCTAAATTAGGGGAAAATTTTTCAATATAGTTTTAATCAAGAATGAAATCAAACACACAAACAATTGGATTAATGTGACTGATCCAATGGGGGTACATAGCACAAACCTTGCACCAACACTGGCTAATGCAAGTTTATAATACAACACATATTGATCAAATAACAAGCAATAATTGAAAATTAAATGTTAACTAATTGGTCACCTTAAGTGTTATTAGATTATAATAAAGTGTAATTTTATTGTGATGGGAAAGTTGGTTGAAATAGGGAACCATAAAGCAATCTAAGATTTGTTTCAAAATGTTTGGGCTGAAAGGGATCTGTATTGGTAGTAGTACTGGATTAGTATTGAGGCCTACCCCCTCACTTCATATTTTTTTAATGATAAGGGTGTCAGGTGCTTTTCCAATATATACCATTAACCATTTATTTATAATTGGCCAAAAAATTGAGTTGCCTTCCCCCTTAGTGATGAAATCCAAGTAGGTAAGCCTTGGGAAGACAAATGTTTTAATTCTTTTTGAATGTAAAATGGTTTTGTAGTGTGTGAAAAAGAGTAAAATAGTGTAACTAAAATGGTAATTTGAAAAACCACCATTTATACTATGTGAGTTACTCTAAGCATGCAAATAATTGAAAAGGAAATGTGAATTAATTACTCATAAATAGATGTTACTTATTTGATTGATAATAGTACATTGTCAGTTTAAGCAACACCATATATAAATAGTATAAAATAGAGTCAAGTAGGTCACATATATTCTATATAATTAAGCTTTTTAAGAAAAAATTTGAATAGGTGAACTATGTCTCTTAGATAGAAGGCATACTATAAAACTATGTCGACTAGGTTGATCTAGTTAAATATAGGGTTACAGTTTTGTAGACTAAAAACTTGTGAAAAATAGAATTAAAGGAAGAACTAAAATGATAGAGAGAGAAAAGAAAGAAACCTTGGTGGGCTTGAAGATGATCTATTTTTTAATACTATAGTGATTAATTACTACTTTCAAATTTTAGCAATTAGGTCGACTAGTCTGACCAAGTTTTGTAAAACCCTTTATGTTGAAGAAGGAATAACGAACAGAGTCAACCTATTCAATAGTGTTTGTTGACCTATATATTGGTAGAATAAAATAATAAATAGATTTGATTTGTTTGAATATGTGTGTTAATCTAGAACTGAATAAGAATATTATTTTGAACTACTTGATGTAGTAACCTATAATTGATGAAGACCTAGACAGATAAAACAAAGTCATTTTGAAGTGACTGTGTTAAACCTATGCACAACAAGTTAGGACTATACTGAATGGTTTGATACATTACTACAAATATAGAAAAATATAAACGATGATACTAATGATGATGTGAAATAAAACCTAAAGGGTTATATTCACATTAGGTTCACCATAATGTATGCAAAGGGAAATAATGTAACTGATCTATAAATCAATCCTAGCTTGGATAAGATAAATCCTACTTACACTTTTGATTGTTGATACATTATATATTTAGGGTCATGGGCTATATGGATTATCTATACTTATCAAAGGGATCTCTTACCATAATAATATCACTAAGGAGGGTTCCAAAGCCTCAAGTTA
The DNA here is from genome assembly GCA_037957365.1 of Torreya grandis. Classification (NCBI taxonomy): domain Eukaryota; kingdom Viridiplantae; phylum Streptophyta; class Pinopsida; order Cupressales; family Taxaceae; genus Torreya; species Torreya grandis. Next base: position 1,529,251 of record JARHVA010002850.1, read on the forward strand.
AGCAAAACTATGCAACAACCCTAACTATGTCCTATGTTTTCATATTCACTAATGTATATGCAAAGTAAAGAAAAATCCTAATCTAGTCCTCACCAAATCTTATGGAATAAAGTGGGGGTAATAAACATGAAAATTAAACATACATATAAAAAATATACTCATGTTAATGCATATGGAATCCTAATGCATGGGAGAGAAGTAAAAATGCATATCTCTCTACTCTTACAAAGGAGGAACAAAGTTAAGAATACTTACCTTTGAAGATGAATCCATCAAGCCTCAATATCTCCCTTGGCTAAGGTGATTTACAAGAGGTTGTTGTTATATGTAAGGATGATAAGGATAAATCACCTCTAGGCTACATAACCTATCTATGCATTCAAAATACTTAGCCACACGATAAGATTTGTATCTCCAAAGAAAGTATGAAACCCCAAGATATGATCCTCAAGTAGAATGGTGGATAAGTAGATGTGCAATATATATCTCTTCTTCTTCTCTTCTCTTCTCTTCTTTATAAATGATGAAATGAATGTGTTTATATAGATGAATCTAACCCTAGTACTTTTTGAAAGTTTAGCCAATTGGATTGACAGAATTGACTTTGTATTATTATTGACAAAAATAAATTAGGTCTTGGTCTAGGTCAGCCAAGGGCAGAGCTAGACACTAAATGAATTTTTTCAATTAGAGTATAAGGTCAATGGGGCTGACATTATATCATAAACTATCAAAAAGGGTTTAGGATAGGGAAGGGCTAATGAAGATGGAAAATGACTAGAAGAGGGTGAAATATATGAGGCAAAGCTTATGGTGATGTTTTTAGGAGATGGTTGTGTAGATATCAAGTGGTAGTAAAAAGACAACAATCTTAAAAAGTACCAATTGTCTACCCACCCCTTTCTCAGTACTCTCCTTAGGGCATGCACTTAGAGAGATTGATAGTCGATGGGTTATTTTAAGAGAGAAAGCATCAATAATTGATAAAGTTTGAAAATATTTATGTATATATAGCTCAATATGGAGGTGGAAGTAATGGTGCCAAAAAATATTGCAAGTTTGCATTTAAATTATTTTCACAAGATAATATATCCCCTCTTGAGGGTAATCCCCCTAATGTTTTTAAAAAAAAATTAGTTTGAAAAACATGTCATGGCTTGAAACACATACACTTATTAGTTATTTTATGGTTTGTATTTAGTCTAAATCTATGCTTAAACAATGGATTCAATTATAATGACAACCCCATTATATTAAAATCTAGTTGAGGAGTAAACCTTGACTAAGGGTTTTTAATTTTTAGGTTTGTAATCTTAAAGCAATGCATAACTATTTATTTAACATGGGCTTAAATAAGTCTATAGCTCTTTGTTGATATTTTCCCCTTTATCCTAAGACTTTGTTGTTCTTATAGATGTTAAATCCATATTTTACATCATAAACTAGTCTTATACACTTGGAAAATATCACTCATAGCTCAACTCTTTAGTTTAGGACCTTTATGTTTTTGTAAGGCTCCCATTCACCATATCAATGTGTTTAAATATTTATTTTATAATTTGACCCTAATACTTTGATTACCCATATCACGTGTAGCCCATAATATGTTTAAAACTTGATATAGATATGACATTATCAGTTATAGATCTTCAATAATTCTCTATCTTCTAGGGCACGACCATCTTATATACACTATTTGTGAATTATATTACACCTCAGTCTTGTACACTTGGTAAATTCATATCATGGATGTACCTTCAGCTTCTAGACCTTTCTTGCTAGCAAAAGGCTTACATAGCCTATCTCTATGTGAATAATTATTTATCTCTTAGTCTAACCTATATTTAATTGATGACTCAGACATTCTATCTTTCCCATAATGTTATAAACATGCTCATCTTCCATCTCTATAAGTCCTAACCTTGCACTATTTTTCCAACTACCCAGACACTTACATTCTAGTCAGATGCTTTCATTAATGTAAGTGTCCTACCCTAACATAAATGTCAAGTTCCCTAAACTCATCCAATTTTCAAATGAAATGTATTCCTATGGTTGACCTAAGTCCTTTAATGCAATATATTCTCCAAAAGGGTTGATATAAATAGAAGATCAACCCTCATTCATTCCTCACCTAGCACAAACCTAACATTGATATTAAAGATCATTAAAGTGAACAAAAAATTCTTATTTTTTACTATTTCATATCAATCATAAGAACAACACATCTACAAGTCTGAAGTATTGAAGGAGTATCCCAAGAGCTCAATTTTCCAACTTATAGGCTAGGTTACTACTATATTTGCTTCCCACATATTGTATATTTATGCACACACAAGCCAACACATAGAGGAGAACTACATAAGTCTGAGACCCTCTTTGGTGTATTATCTATGTAGGTAACACTCATTGATAGAGGGGTCTTTGGGGTAGCTCAACATCATGTGCCCACTAACCCATTTTCCCCACAACCATTATGAAGATGAATAACTAGGGTTTTATCATTTGACAAGTTGAAATAATTTATGACTTAGATCTAAATACACCAGAGCAAAGGCAACACAAAACCCAAAAACATCCAAGTGGTTTCGTCTAGTTTCACTAAATATTCTATACTAAACACCTGCATATAATCTAGACAATAGTGTCAATGTAACCATCCCAGGGTGACACAAGTATTTGTAGCTATAGAGGCACTTAATCCAAAATTTGGTGACTAATCCATAATATTCTTCCAATCTACTTATTTATTATTCTATATCTAGATATATATTAGTATCAGAATCAACTAAATACATTATGTTCAATATCATTATAATATCTAATATAGATGTAATTTTTATTTTCAACATATCTCAACATTTAATTAAAAAATATTGTTTATCTAAGTTTATAAATTATTTGGCCTACTATAGATATGTTTATCACCCTTGTGTTTATTCATTTAGATATTATTAACCCTACCTATATTCATAAGATCCATATCCAACAATTTAAGTTTAAACACATCCATATTAGGACATTAGCATCAACACCAGTGTCTCAGATCTAATGTTAGTGTCTGTATCATACAAAAACTCATTTTTAAAAATCTTTTGATATGTATGGGTTAGCCTATTAGTCTTAATTAACTCTCTTGTGAGATAATTTCAAATGGTGCAACATTAATACAAGACAAATCCCACTCTTTTATCCATATAATAATTACCAAGTAAGCACCTATTAATATCATTAAGTCATTCACACAATTGAGTTCTACATCCTTATTATTTATTATTTCTATTTCAGTCATAGGAGTAGTCTTCTTACAAGCTAACACATTTAAATAATAGCTCATAATAAGTATTTATTAAGTTACATGCTAAATCACTACACATAGTTACATATAGCATATTACACCATTGTTCACACACAATCCCATATAAATGAGAGGACTAGATTAGTCTGAGGCCCTCTTTAAAGGACATGGTTATATAAGTAGTGTTTATTGACATAGGGGTATTTAAGGTTAACTCAACTTCACTTGATCCCACTAACCCTTGTTTTACAAGATCACATGCCCTAATTGGTGAACCTAGAGTTTTGAGATACATACTAATATTTGGAACCTATGTGCATGATCCATACAAAGAATCTAAAAGGTAACAATAAGACCTAATAATCACAAGTGGAGTTTCCAAAAAAGGCTTGTACTTTATTATGGATAGAAGCATCAAAACTAGGACATAAGCATTAATGCTAGTGTCCATATTCCAATAATAGTGTCTAGTTTGATAGAGAGTTGATTTTTATAATTTGATGAATCATACTCGAGCATCATCTTATCTACTTATGCACATACACTTCCTAGATCCACTTGTGTATCAATAAGCAAGCTAATTATTATCTCTTCTTCATGTTTAAGCAATCAAATTACTGTTTGACATTGTATTTTTTATATTTAGCATATTTCTATAATTCACCATTGTAATAGAATATTTTGAATCTAAATTATTTAATTAGATTGATTCTAGTATAGTTTATTCATTAATTTCATAGGATATTCTTTGTACCCTTATTTCCATCTGAGTCTTCTTGTATAATCCTAACTTGTCCTAAGATTTTCTATTTTTTTGATTTTTGAATTGTTAAAAATATTAAAAATTAGATTTGATTTAATTAAAAATTAATTAATCATGCTTAGTATGGATACATCTAGTAGTTATTTCTTTGTACAATATATAATACTAGTCATTGCTTGTCATATTTCATGCATGGTTAAATCAGTCAAAGATATAATACAACGGGGTCCATAACATGGAAAAACTAGAATAAGTATATCTATGAATACAACTTATTGTAATAATGTTTACCATGAGTTACTAAATGTCATTACTATTGGTAATTTATCCTGTCAAGGACAAATACCAACCCACACAATTTGAAACTTTTCTTGGTACCATTATATGCCTATTTAAGGTGGTCTAAACCATGTATTTCTAGCTTGAAAGGGAGAGTATTAGTATTAAAATGTAAAAACTTAGGTTAAAAGGTCATTAAATAATCCAAAATACCTTCAAATATATTCAAATACATGACTTAAAGTTAGTTCTAAAGTTTCATACTTTAAAAAGGCGATTTCATGTGTTTTTAAGCTAAAAAAAGGCCCTTTTCACCTCCCACGTGCCAAATTTGGCCCTCTAAAGCATATAAAAGGCTTATTTATTGTATTATAGTTGTAAAATATTCATGTATCTCTCCTTCATGCATTAATTTGGTGGTGGAGGTCTTAACTTAAGAATACAAAGCAAAGAAAAAGCTTATTTCATTCATTTTATAAGGAAAAGTACAAAATTGTATAGAATTATGTATAGTTAAAGCCTAAAATAGGAGCATGAAATCATGAAAAAGGTCCATGAATAATTTCATGGAAATTGGATTCAAAATAGTCCCTAAACTAGTCTCCTTCTTTCACTTTGATTCTTTACACTTAGTGATAGGCCTTTAGTTTTGCAGCTAGTACAGTTTGGAGAGAGAAGATCCAAGTCTAAATTTTTGGGAAAAGAAAGTAGAATTAGAGGGATTAATGATAGAGTAAGTGGTTTTTAAATTGGTCTATTCTCCCTTATTTTGTTTGAAGTTAGGCTTATTTATGCAGTTTTGCATCCATGAAGGCAACTATTTTTCTTCAAGTTCTCCTCATCAGAGCATCATTTCAAGAAAATTCCAACTTGTAGAAATTATCAAGAACCTAATATACCTTCCCATGAAATTATATATGTCCTTTTCACATGTGTGAGGGTAAAAAAAAGGATATTTAATAAGATAAGTGAAAATCTATAGTCTGTGTGCTTCAAATGGAAAATTATACGGTTAGGGGAAGAGAAAGCATCATCAAGATTTCATGAGAATTTGTTTACAATGTCTCTATCATGTTATCATGTCCTTTATTTGTGATTATCAAAGTATCATGAGGTTTCATATCCAAGAAGACCATTAATATACTCTCAAAGAATCTCAAAAAGACTAGTTTAACATTGTTTAAGGAAAATTAGCATATTTTGAGGTTTTTGCAAAAACCTATGTTTCATATTCAACCTATTATCTTTATCTAAGGGCATCCAAATTGATATAATGTGAGGATTATATGTTCATGTTTGCATATAAAGTTTCTTCTTTGTCTTGACATGATCCTTCATACTCCTTTCCACCTCCACTTTGTTCATCTCCATATCACTATCATATCAATGTATTTTCACTGTGGTTTGGCTTGTTTTCCACCTTCATTCAAGTGTCCTCATCCTCCATTCATGTCATCAACCTTTCCATCCATCTCCACACAATGAATCCATATCAAGGAGAATACAAAGCATAATAAGGTTTATCATGGTTATGGTTACTCAAACAAGAAGGTGTATAGGCTAACAAAGCATCATACAATCATGAGACCCATAGTCATGAGCCTTTTCATGGAGTTTATAAGCCAAGATAGTTTGAGAGAGTGATTTTTTAAAGGTTAATTCTCATATGACCACATAAAAATATAATAAATGGGAGGACTATGGTATTACCTACAATTGGTGACTTTCATAAGGTCAAAACATATTCCTTGACCATACAAAAGGTAACCTACAACCATGATGGCAATGATTAAGATCAAGATAGTTAACAGGTCAAATCAAGAATATGAGATCAAAGGTTGAATTCAAGGATAAATTATAAAAGGAGTGTGAACATTTTAATGCATTTAAAGGACTATTTGTGGTTCTTTAAAGCCTACCATAGTTATAATCTGTACAAATGACACTAAATTATAACCTATAGTCAAGGAAGGACACAATTCTTGCTTGAAAGGTCAACACCATGGTGAAGTAGATGATAAAGGATGGAAATTTATATATATGATATGGTATTAAACTTATTAATTTTTCATTAATGAACATAAGAAATCATATTCTTGCATTTTATGTCTTAAAATACACCTACATGCTTGTACTTAAGTGGCCTACAAAATGGTAAGGGTTTCAAATTCAATAGGAGACCTATCAAGAAGATGCACACCACATAAATAATATGGAGATAAATAAACCTAGAATATATCTCAATTAGGGACATATGTTAAGGTTTAAGAAGATCTTAAGAAGAGGAATAATGACTTACAACTAGCCCTAAGAGCAAGGGTACAATCAATTAGGTAGACTTTTTCTTGACAAGACCTCAAGGGTTTAAAACATGTTCAAGGAAGTCTTTGAGTCTTATTTTGAGGTAATTTTGGGAGGTAAATGGCATGATAATAAATATTATCACCTTTTTCAGACTCCCCAAGCACTCCACAAGCCCTAGTCCATACAAAATCTTGAATAGAGTACAGTCAGGCATAATAATGAGAAAGTTTGCTTCAAATAGTGATGGTGATCTTGACAAGGAGAGAAGACACAGTCTTTTAAGGAAATGAATACATATGAATCATAGAACATGATGTATGGTTTTAATAGGAAGAATTAATTCTCAAAGGACTTGAAACATAGTCAGTTTCACCTTAAAAACATACCTTTAGCCTTAAGAACAAATACTTGTTACAAGCTATAAGATGTTGATAACACCGAGATCAATGGTGAGGGTTTCATATACAATGCATGAAGAGGTTTGAAGAAGAAATTGATGAAAAAGATAATAAATCAGCCATGAAAGTCTTAAATACCTCATGAAATATAGTCAAAGTCAACTATTAAGCTAGACCTACAACCACTTAAGGGCAGGCTACCTTCAAGTTGGTAAGAGAAGATAAGAGCACTATGGTATATGGTTAAGTTTCTTGATAATGAACGGTCATAGATGATGGAATGAGAAAAATTAAGTATGAATTATAGATGATCATGATTGAGGGTTACCAAAGGAAACCTACAGTTATTGAACTCTTACCAAACCCTATAGCTATCATGGAACACAATCCATATTTCATGCTAATATGCACTTTAATGCAGGATAGTGGTTCACCTTGAGGAGTTTCATATTGGTGTGGATTGCATATGGTGAGAGGTGGATTTAAATAATGTAAAAAAATGAAATAAGGGATTCTCAAAGTTAAACTATAGTGTTTCTATCTCAAATTTACACCTATAGTCACATAGAAGGAGGGTTTAGGCATAACAGTCCTAATGGAGTCTTGTTGTTCAAGTATGCTTCAAGGATAAAGTGAGGTTAATGTCTAGTATATGTTTTGAGGATAATTTTGAAATAGTATCAAGTTTTTTTATGGTATAGGGTTCAATTCAAAGATGAAATTGTCTATAACCCTTTTCTAAGACACCTACAACCATGCTTTAAAGTAGGCCTATATTCAAGTTGGTAAGGGTTTTTCAAACACAGTGATTTTTAGGGAAGTGAAGTTTATGAAGAGGATATAATAATAAAGTAATAAATGATGGTTTACAAACTCAAGGATAGTGATAAATTAAAAAATCACCTCATTGAATCACTACCTATAGTCAAAGCACAGTCAGGTTCACTTAATAAAGTCCACCTATAGCTAAGAGTGGAATTTTCTCTCTCGCAGTCAAATATAGGCAAGATGTAAGCTAAAAGGTAATTTAATTATATTAAAATGAAATATGAGGTGATTTAATCATATTAATTGACCATGGACATCACTAAAACATTGCTTGATCATGACATAAGGATATAATACATAGAATTGTACAGATTTTACACTATGGGAAGCCTAAAGACCTTGTTAGAGGAGAAAACATGCCATAAAGAGAATGTGAGAGTAGTTATTAGGTGATATGAAGGTATCCTTGGCACTAGGAAGGATCATATTCCCATAAAATACCTCCATTACTTGTAATGTCTACCTATAGCAGTGTATATGTAGTCATATGAGGTTTATTGAGGAAGAACAAAGTGACATAAGAGACATGAAAGATTGGGGGTAACCATGAGGAGTAATAATGAATAAAAAGAGGTTTTTTATGACCTAATAAAATATTTTAAATATTTATTAGAACCCAAACACCATGGAAAAACACCAAAATATAGTCATAGTCAAACACACGAGCCTGTCTTGAGAGAAATGGCAAGTTTGGGGCACCTACACATGGAATTAAGACTTGAAAATTGTTACACCTCATAATTATGAAAAAATAAATATAATAATTCCTTTGGATAGGTATTTTTATAGGTGTAAGTTCCCACTATTTTGACACAATCATTAACATGTCTATTCAAGGTTACCATTGGAGCATACATGGTTCTTGAGGAGTTTAAGGTGTGTTAGAAGGGTTGGATATTTATTGGAGTGTTTGATAAGAATTTTATAATGTTATTACATCTTAATAAGACCTTTAAAGAGTGTTTAAACTCTAATTTATATGCAAACCATGCCTTTGAGGGATAAAATAAGCAAACATGCCTATAACATCAGAATGCATTTTTTGACCTATGAAGAAATATGACACATACAAAATGATTTTATGAAATGGTAAAGGTCCCATGATGATGATTTAAATAATTAATAATCAATGGATGAGTCAATTTTAGTCTAAGGAGGAAATTCAAATTTTGTAGTTCCAGACACCCATTCAAGCCACCTGATCAAATGTTCATATCTTTCACCATGTGAAGAGTTTGTCTAAATGATATTAGAATGATTTGAGTAAAATTATTAAATTATAATTAATTAATAATTGATGTTTTTTGAGAGGATATGATTTATGAACAATCACAAAGAGCGTAAGCATGTATATAATGCTTGCAAACCCTACAAGCAAATTTATTTCACGTGGTATATTTTCATATCTTTTACATGGGAACCAAATATTATCAAGGAATTTAAGGTGGTATATATAATACAAATTAATGTCAAGAATTTTGTATGTGGAGGACTATACCTTATGAATCATTATTAAGAAGATTCAGTTGCAAAACCCTCCCAAACCCTCATAGTGACCAATTTTGAGAAAATTTGATTTTATTGACATAAAATCCTCATGGATAAACTTAAAACCTCTTAAAACATGAAGTAAACTTAGAGAGGGTCCCAAAAATGCTAATTTGTTTAATGAAATTATATGAATTAGGGTAGAAATTAGGTGTTTTGGAGAAAAAACATAGAAATTGAGGTACAAGGTAGTTTACAGGAAATAAAATTCATGGAGATTGAATATTAAGAATTTTTATTCATCCTAAAATAATTATTTGGTCATAAATATTCTTGGAAGTTCCTCTACTAGCTCCTTCAAAATAGCCAGTTTGTAGGAAAATGAAGCATAATTGGCCTAGTCAACCATGGTGATTGAGTGGCAAGAGTTTATTCATCAAGAACACCTATTTAATGGTGTGAGGAGTTGTTTTAGGTCTAATAATAATTGTATTTTCATGTTTCATGTTTATTTTTAGGTTATAATGGAGTTTAAGTATAATAAGTAGGCTATTAGGCCTAATTGGAGTAATTAATCAAAGTGAAATTGGAATTAAAGGACTAATCAAGGAGTTCATGAGGAATAGAAATGCCAAATATCTGATATTTAAGTGAAATTATCATGTAATTATAGCCTTCAATTTCCATTTCATGCAAGGAGGGATAAAGAGGTAGTAAACTAGTCTTAAAGTGATATGACTCTAAGTTAACTAAAAAATACATGCATATTCCTTTATTTTCATGTAAGATAAAGAATTCAAGCAATTTAAACTCACTTAAAAGTGGAATTATCAACCAATTTGTGGTGTATAAAGCATGTAAAGAAGCTTCAATAACTCAAGAATGGCCCAACATATTTCCAATGCCAAAAAACGAATTCATGCAAGGTTTTCAAGATAAAGATATGTATTTAAGTCTTTTGATAATATTTGTAACTCAACTGGGACCTAAGTTAATCTGAAGTTCACTTCCTTTTCTTTTTTTAATGCCATTCTCTTGGCTAGTTCTCTTCTACCTTCTATATATTTAAGCTTTCAAGCCAATTTTTTGGATCCCTTTGTTGGGCATGATAGGACTCTGCCAAGATTGAGCTTTATAACCTTTTGAAATGAATAAAATGACTATTTTTAGATTCCATTATTCTAGTATAGTGTGTTTATGTTAGTTTATTTGAACATGTGGCTGTATTTTCTTCCTTGTCAGGTCCTAATTTCACCTAGCGACTAGTATGCTAACTTATGCAGGTCAAGTTTAGTGTTTGATGTCATTTGACTAAGCTAATAGTGGATATAATTGACTATTTAGTGCCTTAAATTTGGTCTATTCCATCATTTCCCTTATGTTTTGATAACTTGATAAAACCTCTACATGAAATACTGATGCATAGGTTTCATTTGGAGTTGTAGATTCAATCATTGCATTATCTTATCAATGTTTTATGAGTTGAAATAGAGTGGATGAACCAACAATATAGGTGTATCACCGACAATATAATAGGATTTCTCTTTTAGTTTCCTTTTAACCCTTTTCATCTAAAAAATTAGTAGGATTTAGTACATAGATCAAAGTGATACATCAAAGGAGTTAGCCTCATCAAAACTAGAGGTTTGGTTTGAGTTCAGGTGTCCCATACCTCATATCATTCCAATGTTAGTCTAGGTGTGAAAGAGTTTCAAATAAATTTTTTTAGATTTGAATAAAAGTGCTATATGGGTTTCTAACAACTACTAATCATCAAAAATAATGCATGAAACAAGTGTCATTTACATATAATATCACAACCCACCCTAAGGGTGATATTGATAAGGTCTCTCTCTTGGATTTGTTACACAAATATTATTAATACAATGACATTCTCTTGGAATTATTACATATGACTATATTTATAAGTAATGTGGAACCACTGTATACACATAATATTTTTAACTTTTATTGATTACTGATAGTTCATATCTTGAAAGAACCTATCGAGCCTCAATCTCTCTAAGTGCATGCCTTAAAGGGTGCATTGAGAAAGGGGTAGGAAGACCATCAGTGATTCATAAGATTATTGTTCCATTTGTCACTTGTCATCCACATACTAGCCTCTTGAAACCATTAAACCCAAGATTATTATTCTTAGTTATACCTATTCCTATCATTTGCTATGTTTTATCATTCATTTCTTGCCTTAGCACCATTTTGACATGCCAATTATACTAGATCAACTAGGTCAACCTAACATAGTTTAGGAACTTTTTATCTCTTTTGGTTTGTTGGCTTCTTGGCTGACCTAACACAAACCTAGAGAGTTACACCTAAAAATGTGCTAGGTCAACCAAGTCAACCTAACATAGCTAACATCCCTAAATTATTTTAGGGTAAATTACTAATATATATATATATATATATATATATATATATATATATATATAAAAGGTCATTTATCACCATTTAATAAAAGAAAATAATTAAGTGAAGAAGTGTGAATGAACATCTTCTTATTGACCATTCTACTTGGGGAATAAAGCTTTAGGGTTCAATACTTTCTTTTAAGCTCCGATCTCATCTTATTGATAAGTATTTTGGATGCATGGATAGGTTATGTAACCTGGAGATGATTTATCTTAGTTATCCTTACATACCATGAAAATATCTTGGGAAGGACCTTGGCCAAGGGGGATATTGAGGCTCAAAAGGTTCATCTTAAAAGGTAAGTACTCCTAACTTTATTCCTCCTTTGTAAGATTAGATAGATAGTGTATTTGTATTCTTCTCTTCCATGTATTAGGATTCCATATACATTGACGTGAGTATATGTCTCCTATACATGTTTAGTTTATTTTTTTACTTATTATATTTCTAACCCCACTTTGTACTAGAAGCTTTGATGCGCACTAGATTAGATTTACTTTTCTTGTTATTATATTAGTGAAATATTAAATCATATGACTCTTTTAGGGTTGTTGTGAAATTGTGTTAGATTGTAGGCTTTAGAACCCTACCTCACATGGCATGTTTTGATAAGTGATCCCTTAATTGGGTCTATTAGATCCTCACATTGGTCTTTATCATATTTAACAATTATATGCTACCCAATCAAAAGTGTAGTTGTGCTCTATCCCATCCGATCCAGTATTAATTTATGGAGATGATGCATTTTTGATTGCATACATTCTGGTGAACCTAATGTGAATCAAACCCTTATATGATTTATTTCACTTATTTCATTTCTATTCATCATTATTTTTATCATATAATTAATATACTAGATCAACCCTATCGACTTAGTTATTGATTTATGTGTACAGGTTTATAGGAACAGGTAATTGGCTCAACCAGCTCGACCCAGTACAAGTTTTCAAAACTTACAAAATTTTGTTCAGACAATTGGATTGACTAGCTAGACCTAGTACAAAGTTTTTAGGTTTTCAAACTTCTTATTTAGCCTACTTGATTGACCAAGTCAACCTAGTGCATTTTCAACACTTTTTTAACAAGTTTTTGCATAGCTTGTTTGACCATCTCGACCTAGTTTGTAGGTTTACCAATTTTTCCAAAGTCTCAAATCAAAAATATTTTCCTTTTCATCTCTAAACCATTCAAGTTAGTTTATATTTCTCTATATCTTTCCTTTTTATATGCTTACCTTTCATAGTTTGTAATCTTCTAAACTGCCTCTGCATAGTCAACTAGGTCGACCCTGTAGACCTAGTTCTATGTTCTATGTTTTCTAAAATAATTAGGTTGACTTGACCAACCTAATTAAATTTTAAACTTTTCTTTAATAGTATATGTTTTACCCTTTTGACCCTATTTTGTATGATTATCCATATAGTTTCTCAACTATACCTTGTTTCAAAGTTGGAATTAACCATATATGTTAATCACATCTTTATTTTAAGTTGTTTGCATGCTTAGAATAGTTCACATAGTATAATTAGGGTATTTTAAATTAATCACTAAGTTGAAATATTTCTATTATTTTTCACATACGTCCAAACCACATAAACATCAAAAAACATTTAAACATTTGAATACCCAGGTTAACTTACTTAGATTTCATCACCAAAGGGGAAACCAACTTAATGCTTTGGTCAAGTATAAAGTGTGGTTAATGGTATATTTTTGATAAGCACTCATTACCCTTATTATTTCAATGTGTGAAGTGAGGGGGTAGGCCCCAATACCAAGCCTATATCATTATCACTACAATCCCTTTCATCCTAAACTTACCTAGAACTCTCCTTAGATTGCTATCTAATACCTTGATTATAGACAATATCCCTTTATAATTAAAATCATTCTTAATAATCTAATCAACATTCTAGGTTGACCAAGTAGCTAGCTTTACTTTCAAGTTGTTTTTTTGCTCTTTGATCAATTATGTGTACAAAATGCTTGTATTAGCCAATGTTAGTGAAAGATTTTGTGTGCATCAATTAGATTAGTCAACATCAATTTAATTGATTGTTTATTTCCTTTTCAATACTTACTAGTTTCTTACATTACTTATAATTATCTTTCTTTAAATCATAGCTTATCATCAATTTTTTTCTTTCCTGTCTGCTGTATTAGGTCAACCCTATTGACCCTATATCTTTTTCAGCACTTATACACTATGCTAGGTTGACCTGGTCAACCTAGTACTATTTACAACATCTTTAATTCTTTCTACCAGTCATTGTTCACTAAATTTGGTTGACCCTAGGGACCCTGTATAGTTTTATATTCCTTGTTTTGCACTAGGTCAACTAGGTCAATCCAATACTATTTCAATCACTTTCTAATTCTTTACTTTCTCATCTTGATTCTCTTTATTTCATCATGGAATTTATATTTAGTGACAACACTGATGTTCAATCAATAGACATGATGGAATTCACCAATCGTAATAGGGTCTACCATAGAAAAGTAGGGCTCCTTTTGTGAATGCTAGTAATGTTTATATTACAACCTACATGATGAACTATGGAACCCCTCCTCATAACCCTTTATATAAAAACCCTCCTCTTTTATTAGAGGATAAATTTGAGTTAGAGTTTACTCATGAAATGATTTTTTTAATTAAAAAATTCCCTCAACATAGAGGGAAGGATCCTTCCACCGTATACAACCTCATGATTAGCCATCAGTTGAAGAACCTCACTCTCTTACTCCCACTTTCTTAACTAGATTTGGTGGTACCAATTTATTTGCCTCTCAACCTCTTACTTTAATCTTGACTACTTCTTATTCTATGACATCTTTTTCTTTAACTTCTTCCACATCCATGCCAAGTATCTCAACTAACTTGGCAGGTTCTACATCTAGTGGGCCTCTCATAAGATCCACTATCCTTAATCTTTACAGTAGTTCATTATTTGCTACCCAAGGAACTAATGCTTCTAGTGCTTCTTCCTCTCAACCATTTATTAGTCCATCTTTTTCTTCACAAGAAAATTTTGCCACTAGTGCCTCAAATTATCATATCTCTTCTTAATCTCATATCAACACTAATAGTGGTACCCAAGCCACTAACACCAACATAAACACCAATACTACTTATTCTAATGATACTAGTCAAACTCATCAACTATTGTTGCAAAATCTCAATCAAATTAACACATTCCAAGCTCATAATATGAATCAAATGATGAGAATGCAAAACCACCTTCTTAATATTCAATCCAATCCTCAACCAATGACTCGGGGCACACATAACCAAAGTGTTCCTCTTCCCCCTCTTCGATATTCTCAAGGTAATCTCATTCCTCAACCTCCATTAGTGAATAAATTTATCAATAATTTACAAAATGAAATTATTACCACCCAAATTGATAACATTGACATTAGAGGTATAACACCTACAATTTCTTGCAATGGATCAACCGATCTTACCCTTCACCTCAAGACATTTGGAAATATTTACAAGGATTAGGTCAAGTTAAATACCTTTTCCACTACCAAAATCTTTGCCAAAACCCTCATGGGTGATGGCTTGGATTGGTATAATCAACTTAGAACACACTCTATCACTAGTTTGGAAGAATTAGTAAAAGCTTTAGTAAAAGAATTCCAAACTAGTGATCTTCCTAAGAACACTTTGGCCCATTTCATTAATTTTAAACAAAATGAAAATGAAACTATCCAAGCCTTTGTCAAGAGATGGATGACTTTGTCAAATAAATGTGAACATAACATGGTGGATGATAATCTCTTTCATCTCTTTACAAATTCTTTATTTCTTAAATTACAATATCAAGTTTGTACCCTTTCTCCACATACCTTGGAGGAAGCTATCAATCAATCCAAAAGACAAGATTTCCTCATGAGTCAATTCAAGCTGCCCCAACCTTCCATGGGACCTCACCTATTAATAAAGAAAAAAAATTGAAATATTACCAATGATGGTGTTACTAATTCATTTGACACCATTCATAATGTTCAAGTTGTCATTCCTACCCCTTCTTCAGAACCAACTCCTTCTCAACAATACACTAATCCTCATTTCTCAGCAAATAAAATTAATGTCCATAAGCCTTTATCCTTGGTTGAATTGCTAAACATCTACCCTAGTCTCTTCCATGAGAGATTGACCCTACTCAACCTATGAAATCATGGTATGATCCTAATAAGTTTTGTTGGTTTAATTCTAACTGGGGTCACTCTCATGAGACTTGTAGATAAATCCACTATTTAGCCATGGAATTATTCTTGGCCCAAATTTTGATCATGATTCTATTATCTGTAAGTGTTAATAATCTTATGAGATTGCTTTCAAAGACTATAAATCACGTGATCAAAAATCAAGCCTTAAATCAAGAAAATGCTCATTTAGCTATCTATAAAGACCCCTTGCCTAATCATCAACCAATCCAAGAAGGTCAAGATAAGGCCAATTCTTCCACCAATAATGTAGAATGTCTTGTTGAACCAAATTCTAAAGAGAATGTGGTTAACATGACCAATATGTGAAGAGTTGTGGCTTTCATTGATTCATAACCTATCTACACTCCTTCCTATAAGACACATCGTGTTATCCATTATTCTTCTCCAACTCATTTAAATAAGTTGGGGAAAGAAAATCTTATTTCTTTTGACAATCCAATTTATGATTCTCCCTTAAATGACACATATCATACTATTTTTACTTCTCTCCCACCATCTTCTAATACTAATAAAAATCAAATTTCTATCAACACTTCTTCTAAACTTAAAGATTAATCTAAACCAACTACTTCTTCATCACCAAAAAATTTAAAACCTTCTTCTCAAACTTCTCATTATTATCAACATAAGTTTTAATTCTCTTCAGATCCACCTTCTAAATATCTTCTTAATCATTACGCACCTGTATATAACAATATCCTTATGGGTTATGATAAATGGGAACCCATTGCAAAACTTACTAATCTTCCATCTCAGATACCTTTCTTTGAACTCATGAGGACATCTCCACATCATAAAAACCACCTCATGCAACTCTTATTTGAGATGAATATCCCTCACCCTCCTCTAGAAAGATGGGAGGCTACTTTATTTATATTTTAGGTTAGTATCTTATAGCAATGTGAAGAGAAGTCCATTAACATTGATGAAACTATAGACACTTATCTTTATTTACGATTTCCTATCACATTTATGATTCTATATGAGATTATATTTCATATAGATGATCCTCTATTATTTATTAGCATCCAAATCAGTGATATCCAAGTTAAGTGATCCTTGATCGAAGAGAGTTCTAACACCTGTGTCACTTCTGTTGATTTCATTAAGACTCTTAGGTATTCTGAATGTAATCTCAAGTCTACATGAAACACATGCCAAGGATATAATTAAAGACAAATGTCTCCCTTAGGGTGTGTGTGGCTTCCCATTACCATCCCACCTATCACCATTCATGTAAAGGTGATGATATTTAACTTTCCCCTTTCATATAACATCTTACTTGGTAGGTCATGGACTCATCGTATGTGAGCCATCATATCTTTCGCTTGCCAATGTGCTAAATTTCCTCATAATGGAGCCATTTACAAGGTTCAAGGAGACACTAACCCTTGGAATTTTGAACAATTACAAGATCATGGTGTCTTCAAGATTCCTACTCTTAAACCTTTGTCTACTATTCCATTCTATGAGTTGTAACATCTCAACTTTCCTATCAACTCAACCAGAGGTTATAATGGGCATCTTGAGATCATTGGTAATATTTTTACCAACCTTTTAGACTCTGATGATGATGAGACCAATGAGATTAAATTAAAGATCAAAACTTCTAATCTCTCACCTCATCTCATCTCATAGCTCCCTACTTCTTTACAACCTCATTCTTGTAAACCTCCTTATGATGACATTCCCATAGTCTTAACTAAGACTAGGCACTATATTCACCAAGCTTCCTCTAATGATAAGGTCATCCAAACCTATGTTATCTATCTTCATACTCTAGATTATGATGGTGACTATTCTTTAGATGATCCTATTTTAGGTAGCCTTGTCCAAGCCTGTGATGCCAAGATTATTCATTACCACTTTTCTTTACTTGAGTTTTTTTGTACATCTCATCATTATAATTAATTTATAGTTCTTGGTTATTTCATTTTTACTCTTTATTGTAGGGTAGATATGGTGTTTATACCTCTAATTTATGAGGATCCACTTAGAACCATGCTCTTGGATTATGCTATGATAAGACCTTATCACTTTTCTACACCTAGGGTAGTCCTCCTTAGACCTTCTACAAATCTCGCCCCTCCTTCAGTAGGGCCAACTATAATAATTCCCATTCCTTTTTCCACTCGATTTGAACCTATTTCCTCTCCTACTATTTCTGAGCCTCTTCCTACTTCTCATCCTAGTGCTCCTCCTATTGAGCCTAGTTCCAATCTTTCTTCATCATCACCCTCCCTTCATGATGGTTTTCTTCTGCTATCTAAGATGTCTCCTTTGCCCACCAAATGGGTGAAGGAGTCCTCTTTAGCTTCTTCCATTCCTATTTCACCTCCTTCTATGAGTGCTTCTAAAATCACTCATAAGCATATTTGTTACTTCTATAGGACTAAAAATCACTCTTCTACCCATTTTCATAAGATGTGATAATACCTTGATACCTTGTGTCCTTCTTCCCCATCATCAGACAAAGCCATACCTCCCCCAAAGGCACTTCTTGAATATTTACCTAAGTATGGTGAGGTATATTATCTATGACACCTATATAGAATGCATCACACTGATTGTTGCTATATTTTTTAACATCTTAAATATCACTTTATAGCCATCCCTAGACCTTTTACCATTCATCCCATAGGTCATTCCCATACTATGTCTCCTCCTTCTCCCATGGCTCCACCTATAGTGGTTCCATCACCTCTTGTGGTCCCTTCACTACTTTCTATACCTCCACCCATTATTCCTTCACCTATGGACCTTCCCTCACTTATAGATCCTTCTCTACCCATGAGTCCTTCATCAATGGATCCTTCTCCACATATGATTCCTAATTCTCCTGTAGATCTTGTTTCCATGCATTCTCTTGACTAGCCATTTACCTAGCTTTCCTCCTCAACATGATCCTTTGATCATTCCTACTTTTTCAATTAAGGAGATTAGAAAAGAAGTAGTTACCCAGTATTCACTAAAGATTGATGAGACCTTAGCCACAATACACATTTAGCTTCATAGAGACTTATCCGATGTATTGGATAATGTGTGTGGACATATTTACCAATATTTATGAGCACATGCATGGTGATTTCTCATTTATGTTGGGATTAGACGTGTGCACCAATCTTATTTATATTTTGATTATATCATTTGACAGTATGTCAAATTCTTTATTATCTTATATCATGTTTCTCCTTTTTGTATTATAGTTATCTTATTTTATTCTTTTACATTTCACATATACTTATCTTTTCTTTATCATTGATATTTTTCCCTTATCATTGCTTTCTTTTCCTTTAGAATTTTTCTCAAAACTCTTCCCTTGTATCTTCATGATTGTTTGCTTTCTTATCTTTATTTTTCACAGATAGTTGTCATGGTGACTTGGTTATATTTACCATCTTCCCTTTGATTACTATCTGTTATTACCATTTGACCATTTTGTAATAAATATTTCTTGTTACTATTTCCTTTCACCGGTCCCCCTTTAGATCTCCTTTTTTTCCCTTCTTTTTTCTACAAACTAAGCATATACATGGTTGAGACTTGAGATCACATTCTTAGTTCATTGTCAAGCCTAAGTGTTCTAGTCATATTTTGTTTTGGGTACTTAGTTTCCTTTAGCCTTAGCCTACATCTCATTCATGTGTATCACTATCTCTCTCATGATTGGTCATTCCAAATCCGTATGGAAGAGGAATCTTTCAAAAGCCTTCAAAAGAAAGTTAAAAGCCAAATCATTTAAATAAAAGGAAAAAATATTGAATATTCTTAAAAAGTCTAATCACACTAAAAGACATGATTCAAAGCACATCTCTTTCTTATAGTCAAAGCTCAAACTCCATAGTTGGCCTCATGGTAGGACCGAGGTCCTTTGGGGTGTGGTAGGCCAGTAGATTAGAAGAGGAGAATAAAAATTCTTTTAGTGATACCTACTTTCTCATGCAAGTACCCAATATTTGTAGTAGATTGATGGCTCTATAAGGGGTCTTGAGGAGCGGGGAACACATTATGGGAAGGTAGGTCCATTTTACTTGCCCTTGTACTAATCTACCATCATGAGTTGATCTTAGTAGCACACCTATTTATCTACAAAGCTTTGTGTCTATATCAAGTGGGTTTCCTTTGTCATAGATGACCACTAGTCCCTAGTGTCTTCTCATGTCCTTAGTATGCCTCTTGCCTCATAAGGTCTTATCATAAGATGCATAAGTCGTGATTTTTACACTCCATTTTTCATTCCTTTTCCATCATATTTCTTCTTGGGAAATATTTTTTTGCTTACTGATCACTCCCATGGGATATCATTTATGAGTTAATTTATAAGACCATGGATAGGACCTAACATCCCTCACAAATTACCATATTTTCCATCCTATTACCCACATTCTTGATTTTCCATTTCCTTATCCTTATGCTTACCAATCTTGATTTGGTACCCCTTGGGTTTTTATTTTATGAGTTGCAATGTAAGACCATGGATAGGACTTGACCCTCCTCACAAAATAAATTCCAACAATCAAGTCACCATCCAAAATTATGTGTGTCAGATATGAGATAAAATTTGATTGATTATGAGGTTACACATTATTGACATGCTTCCCATCTTGATATTATATGTTCTCTATTTACTTCATTTTTATTTTGCCTTTTATCTTCTTATTTTCTGAGTGCATGTAATATTACAACCATTTCTTGAATTTCTCATACTTTCAAGATTGAATTAGTATGATAAATTTAAGACCAAATTTTTGAAAATTTTGTTTTCTTTTGTACTTCCCATTGTGATATAGTATAATTGATTGACTTAATTTTGATTGGTTTTTATTATCATTTGTGCCCTTTTATATACCTTCCATTTTATTACATTGTTTGTCATACTTCCCAATTTGATAGTATGATTTTACTTGTTTAAATTTGGTGGAAAAATATTTTACTATGGATTTAAAAACAAAATGCTTTTTACCATCTTATTTGCCATTTTTTTGGATTTTCATACTTAGTCATTTTTTGTTATTACACATTTCCCAACTTGAACTAGTGCGTAGTACATTTCTTTGATTAATTATATTTTTTCGAGTCCATTTTCGCCTATTTATTTTTATCCATGAATGCGTACTTCATAATTATATAAAAGAAACCACACCACATATATTTCCTATAACATATAAAATAATGCTAAATACATGTGCTAGAAATAAATATATCCATAAACATAACAATTATAAAGATAATATACACAACCAATACTAATAAGCCAAAATGATACATCATATATATATACCATGAGTTTGATACAACATATATAATTATATACAAAGCCTCAACACTAAGGATAGGCTCCATCATGTTTATATCATGGCCTAGCCATGCTGCCTATCCATCATGTTTATATTATGGCCTAGCCATATTGCCTACTGAGGCCTTAGTCTAACTCCTCTGAATGGTAAACTATAATGAGGTATTTTGAGATCTCAAGCCCTCTAACTATCCCTATAGGCATGCTATTTTCACCTGTGCTTGCACCAACTCAAGCTGGGTCATTATATGTGCTTATGTTAGCTAAGTCTACATCACTGTATATGCCTATATCATCTATGTCACTATCTCTAAATGCATAGCTATCTCATACACCAAGGCTTACCATGCATGTCTCTCACTTGTACCCATCTCTATTGGTGGTTACACCCTCTCTTTTTATACTTGTATCTACCTTGCTACCTCACCAGCTAATCTGAACCAACTTTCCTCAGTTGGGGTAGACGGTACACATAAATCCTCTAGTGTCATGGGGTCATATGGATATAGAGTTTCATCTAGGATGTCATGGAGTTCTCCCCTCACTAGGGACCCCCATCTCTCCTCCTCATCCTTAGGTATGCTTGTAAAATCACATCAAATGGATATTAGATCACTATCATATCTCATAATATCTATTTATATCTCTCTAATTAAGAAATAATTCAACCATATTCATACCTATCTATGTATTAGATCCCATGATATCATCATCTACATGATCACCTAACATAGTCTCCTTATCTATGTAGCCTCTTAGTACCTCCTTGATAGGTTACCTCCTCAGCTTGAACTTGGTTATCATGGTTGACATCCATCTCAGCTTCCATCTGAGTGGTATCTCTATCATCTCCTCTAGCTCATCTATGGGATCATTTAGGATGCTTATAGTCTCAACTCTCTCCTGTCTCCATCACCATCATGTCCTTAGTGGCAACTATTCATCTCACTATAGGGTTGGTAGTGGTACACCTAGTATCTCTTCCTCCTCTACCTCCTCCTCTACCACTCATTGCACCTAACCAATCTATGGTTTCTCTTAATGTGGCCTGAGTGTCATCCTCATTATCAGTGGTCCAAGTCCCCTCTTCCCTCATGGCTCCCTCATATGTCAAGCCCATTAGTTGAGTATTAGTATCAATGCCACCAAATGAGGTAGGCCCATCTATCCTAACACTCATGCCCTTAGATGTCATTCTCTCCACCATGTATATTGTCTAATAAACCTTTTTCTTCTCTAGTGTTGGTGCAACTATGTCTTAGCTTGTGTATGTAGTTACTATGTGCCCATACAAATGCCACATGATGTTTGAACATCTCATCTATTGTAGTACTAAAACATGGGGCATGATTCATGATACTTAGTCCTCCCTTCATCTCCTAGCTTTCCTCTCCTCTAAGATATATGGTATCCATATGGTCATTAGTGCTCTTGCTATGGACAACCTAAGGATGACATGGACATCCTCTAGTATGAAACCCACTTCTATCACATCCCCATCCACCTCCTATTTAAAGGTGTTACTCAATCATTCCCAACATCCCAATAACATGACTAATAGGTCAGTGTTGAGGGGGATATTTCACATATCAAATATACCTCATAGAACCATGACTACTAATCTAGTTTGATCTCCATTTGATAATCTATCGAACAAATCTAGTAACTAAGACTTGTCTACCAACCTCTAGAATTTTGACCATCTCTGTAACCAAGAAACAAAAAAGGATGTATTAGTTCCTCCATGTCTTGTATAATCATAATACATTATTTATACATCATTTTTACACTTTTAACTAAAAACAAGCCTAATCAGTATTACCTTATTCATTTTATCCTATTTCTAGATATCTTGGTCCTTTGGTCATTTTAAGCCATCTAGCCCTCTTGCAACTTTTTGCATGCTTTTTAGTGCTTATTCAAGATCTATGGTCAACCTAGTTTGACCAAAATTTCTTGATTTTTGTCATAGTTGTCTTCAAATTCCAAGTTAACCCTCTTATCTTACCCTCCCTAGTATTGAGTTTTCATTCTAGCCCTTACAGACTAGTTACTCATTACATTCTAGATTTTAAGCCTATAGATTACACTAAGTTGACCCATACTTACTAGGTCAATCATATGGATTTAACCTTGTTTCATCCTGCTAGGTTGACTTGGTTAACCTACTGCATTTTGTGTGCTGACCCAGTAAATTTTTCCCAAAATGTGTATTTCACTCACTTTCTTCCTAAACCCTTCAAACCCATTTCTCATATTCCTATTTGATACCCTTATAATCTAAGTTTGTTCAATTTTTACATATATAAATGATTAAAATCAAATTTTTTTAAAAAATCACTTAATTTAATACAAATTTCAAAACCTTGTTTGAGATCCGTAGTTGCATATATGTAGTACACATGTTGCTGCCTCTAGGTGTCCTCCTCATCTATCATGTTGTTCCCTCACCATTCTATCCTTGTTTTGTCTCAGAGCTCTATTTTTCTCTCTATCACACTTCAAAATGCTAAATGAATTTTTTTTCCCTATTTAAAACCACTCTTTGGCAACTCAATTCTTTCATTTATTTTTAGGTAGATTCCCTATTTTGCCTCTATCTTTGTTTCTACTCATCTATTTTAAAAACCATAAAATGCATTAGAATCATGATGAAATATAGATTATTTTCCACTTTCATATGTCTATCTTCCATTTTTTTTGATTTTTGGCTATTTTTTGTACTAACTTCTACAAGTTCACCTAGTGTACTCTACATTGGACACCTTCATTTATTATAATCTACTTATTTATCTATGACACTAAGGTAAGTTAAAGGTATGTGTTTTTAAATTCTATCCTTTCATTTATCTTATTTTATGCTTACTGTAATTTACTTAGCATCAACATTGTGTGTTATCATGTTCTACCCTGAAGCACCATCCCATGTTGTACTTATGTGACACGTATTGACATTCAGCTAGGGCATATGTATACAAATAATATTTTTAAAGTTTATTGATTAATAACACTTTGTATCTTGAAAGAACCTATCAAGTCTCAATCTCTCTAAGTACATGCCTTAAAGGGTACACTGGGAAAGGGGTGGGTAGACCATTGGTGCTTCATATGATTGTTGTTCCTTTTGCCACTTTTCATCCACACACTAACCTCTTGAAACCATTGAAATCAAGCTTATTATTATTATTTATACCTATTCCTATCATTTGATATGTTTTATCCTTCATTTGTTGCCTTAACACCCTTTTAACCTATCATTTTTTCTAGGTTGACCAAGCCGACCTAGCATAATTTAGGGACTTTTTCTCTCTTTTGGTTTGTTGGCTTTTTGGTTAACCTAGCATAAACATAGAGAGTTAAACCCAAAAACATGCTAGGTCAATCAAGTCAACCTATCACAACCAAAATTCTCAAATGATTTTAGGGTAAGATATTACTATATATATAAAGTCATTTACCACCATTTAATAAGAGCAAAGAATTAAGCAAAGAAGTGCAAATGAACATCTACCTATTGACCATTCTACTTAGGAAATAAAGCTTTAAGATTCAATACTTTCTTTGGAGCTCTGATCTCATCTTGTGGATAAGTATTTTAGATGCTTGGATAGGTTGTGTAGCCTATAACTAATTTATCTTACTTATCCTTACATACCACGATAATCTCTTGCAAAGCACCTTGGCCAAGGGGGAGATGGAGGCACATCAGGTTCATATTTAAAGGTAATTATTCCTAACTTTATTCCTCCTTTTTAAGAGTAGATATATAGTGCATTTGTATTCTTTTCTTCCATGTATTAGGATTCTATATACATTGATGTGAGTATATGTATTTTACACATGTTTAGTTTAGTTGTTTTGTTTCTAACATCTACTTTGTGCAACAATATTTGGTGTGCACTAGATTAGATTTATTTTTCTTGTTATTAGATTATAAAAATATCAAATCATAGGACTCTTTTAGGGTTGTTGTGTAATTGTGTTAGAATATAGGCTTTGGAACCCTAACTCACATGGTGTGTTGTGACAAATAATCCCCTAATCGGGTTTGGTGGATCCTCACATTGGTTATGATCCCATTTAACAATTGCATGCTCCCTAATCTAAAGTGTAGGTGTGCCCTATCCCATCCAATCTAAGATTGATTTATAGACATGATGAATTTATGATTGCATACAACCACCATATGTGGCCTCCATGATAAATTCTATCAAATGGACTAAGCATAATATCTACTATGAAAAGGAGGATTTACAACACCCTCTTCCCCTACCTATTCCCCCAACACATTATTAATTACTATTTTCCTTTTTATATGCAAGTATATGTTTGCAATAAATACTTGAAATAAAATGGTTAAACTTATACTTGTGTATAATGGTTCAAGACTCAACATTTGCAACATATCTTTCATGTCTTTACTTGGCATTGAGGAAAAAGATTAAGAATAATCCATTATGAGTATCAATGAATTAGACAACTTTTCACAAATTTTTTTGGGACAAAAACATTGCATATTATTATGGGACCATGTATCTCACCTAATTTATATCAAGTTATACCAAATGATTTAAAGTACAACATATTTTTGGGTTGACCTTGGATATATGAAATGTATACAGTTCCAGACATTTTTCATGCATGCCTAAAATTCATTTATCAATGGTTCATTTATACATTCCCAATGGATACAGATCCACTTAAACATTGTGTAATGAATCAACAAACACATACTTCCAACCCACACACATATAAATCTAATTTTGGTTCTCAATAAATACTTAAACATGGATATAAAGGACAAGGATTAGGCAAAAATGAGCAAGGTATAACCCAACCTATTTGAATAACAAATAATATAGATTGACAAGAATCAAGTTTTTCAACAACATTAATGACTAAAAAACAATGCACACTTAACCATCCATGTTTCATAAAATCCACTATGGAATGCATGCATGTACCTAACATCAATTTTGATCTATAAATGGTAAACCTCGATATGATTTATGTAAATGCTTCTCCAAAAATTTGAACCTCAGATGAGTTCTCCAATAATGAGTCACTACTAGAGTACTTGGGGGCATATGAGGATCTCCCTTCCTTTATCATAAGAATATGTTTTATCATACCATATGTTGGATCCTAGTTGTACACCTATATCATTCAAACTTGTAAACTTGAAGAGGATGGAGAGCTAAGATGAGAAACCACTAATATGTCATTATAGCCAGGGAAGGGTTCAGTATCTAAGATGAACTGAATGGATAAAATGACTGGGAGCCACCTATAGAGGGTATGGTTAACTCCCTACTACTTTTGGATCTACCTAAGCCAAGGTGAGAGGATCTACTGAGGTAGCTTGCTCACATGAATGAGTTTTACGCTTCAAGCTCCATGAGGATTATTAATACAAAAAGGTAAATATGACCAAAGCACAACCAAACTTGTACACTTCACCCATGAAGGGTTGTCAAGAAAAATGCATAAATGTTTTACATCATATAAAAGCTACTAAATATAGATGAAAGTGTGGCTACAATCTTCATTTCGAAAACTATTTCAAACAACATGGAGTAAATGAGAGTTAAAACATTAGGACTTAAAACACACACAATGAATACATTTCAAACATGCAAGGTTTTATGCATCAACAAGGCAAACAACACTTATAATATGTAAACAGGGTGTTATCTATAGGGTGAGATAGGGTAAAACTATATTTATTCAAATTATGGATAAAGGTATGGATGACTAGTAAATGAGCATGAAGAAGTTCACAAAATAGATATATTATCTTCATTAACAAGTGCTTTTTATTTCAAAAATAGATAAAATGAAATCATGCAAAAATGATCCTCAAAATTTTACAAGCCATGTTGTAAATCACCCTTCAATAATTACCTCCAATTGAATTTATGAGCCTAAGACTATGCTTAAAAAGGCTATCGGGTACCCTGCTCCCAAAATTAAAAATATAAAGGATTTTATACTCTAGGTATATACCCTAAATGACTATCATAAAGAAGAATACATCAGATAACCAATCTAACAAACATATAAATTAGAACATTATACTTCAAAAATAAGAAGGAATAATAAACCATGAACAGATTCCATTTGTCAATTGAATCAAAGCTGAATGCAACATGTCTTGAAAATTACATAACACAACATTATGCAAAACAATTCTGTAATAAGGAAACATTTTGAATGCTCTCAAAGCTTGCCAATGATTTAACAATAGAAATCAATTTGGCACAAAAAAATCACACATGGATAACTCTCCTAAGCTATAGATTAAAACTCAAAATTAACTGAGTGCTGTAAAGGGATAGACCCCCTTTACTTTTATAATTTTAGCTAAGCTTAGCATATTCCTAAGGATGCTCCATTTGGAAAATTATTTTGTGGGCCTAGAGTCTATTTGTCATTGTAACAAACATGATTATTCAGATTTGTGCTCATGATTCTATGATGATGACAAACTTGATACTCCACTACAACAAAATATTTTTAGTTATACACAAGGAGAAATTTTTTGCAAGGGATAAAACAACCTTTGTCTCTTTTCACAATATACAAAATCATCCCTTTCTGATACAAATTATTATTCAAACTAAATTTTAAAGGGATTCACTACTAATGGGTGGAGTACAATGGTTTCCCAGTAGGAAATGAGAAGAAAAGAGATGAAAGAAGAGAGAAGAAGAGGGAAGAGTGGTACCAGCTTAGAAGGAACCAAAATACCTAGTCATGCTATAGAATTGATGTTGATAACTAAATCTTTCACCAACCTATTTTTATAATTTGTATATTCATCAATCATAGAAGTGAGATCCTTTTGGTTTGAGCCTACTTGGTATTTGAACTTGGAACTATACTCCTTAAGCCAAGTGGTGACTTTTTAAAACATGGCCTATTTTT